>JADLZL010004285.1:0-437722 GCA_015844335.1 Chrysopogon serrulatus
GGGGTTGTACAAGGCATAGTTTCATCGAATGTGACCTCACCGGGTCTCCTGGCTCTGGTTAGTTTCAAGAGGTTAAGTACTCGATAAGCTACAGGAGTACATGCATAACCAAGAAAGATACCATCGAGGAGGACTGGACTCAAACTTATCCAAAATTACCTTGTTTCAAGATGAAACACTTACACCCCAAACACCCTAAAATGACTCACCTTGGTAGCCTCCCAAATAAAGTAACTCATAAGAAGTTTTCTTCGTAAAAACACGGAGAATGCGATTGAAAACATGGCAGCGATGTTGATTGCTTGACCCAAAACCTCCTAGAGTCCCTATGCTCATCGAGCATGCGTCCTAGCCATCTCAACAGGGTCCAATTCTTGCTCAACAATGCCATTACATTTGTGGAACATAAGGTGAGGAAAGCGGTGCTGAAGACCAGACTTGCAAAGGTTTCAAATGAGTATTCTTGGATTACATTGCCATTATCACTAGAATGGCTCTCATGGCATTCTTAGGGAACTCATTTCTCAACCAAAGAATCAAATCTCGGAGAGCATGTGAAAAGCCTCGTCTTACTACTCCATGAAAAACACCCAAAGTATCTCCAAAAAGTCATCCACAATCACTAACACATACCACTTACACCTTAAATAGAACTCGGTGGACCAAGCGTGTCCATGTGAAGTAGCTCGTAGGAGTTCCTTGGTCATAATTTGGTTCATAGGTGGGTGAGCGGCTTACCATCTTCCAGAGTGGCGACAAGGGTGGCAAAAAGATCCTTCTCAAATTTCAACTTAGGCAATCCTTGGATTAAGCCAAGTGAGCTCAACCTAGAAAGAAGGTCAAAGCTCAAGTGACCAAAGTCTCTTATGCCACTTCCAAAGCTCGAGGAAAGAGGATCGGCCTGGCTTATTGAGGAAGAGCCAAAAGAGTGAAAAATATTTCGAAAGACACGGCCAAAAGAAAAGGGACAATCAGACACCTGAAGATCTCCACTGAGAGTCAAGAACTTCGAGAAAAGTCATGTTTAAAAGCGCACTTCAAAGCCCGTCCTCCAGGAGTTACTTGAGAAGCTTGAGAGAGGCAAATTGAAATACAAGTTCAAGACAAAGCGACATCGCCCGAGGCAAAGCTCGTTAGCTTAGAATGGTTCCAGAGACCACTTCTTGCTATTATCCCCAAATCTGATGTACTCCTTGTGTTGCCGCGAGGGGGTCAAGAAATTTGAAGAACCATTTTGAACTTAGGTCGTAATGCTTAGCGCGAACATCCAGGAATCAATGAGCCATGTGTGCCAGAGCCTCAGTCCTACATCCAATATTAGAAGAAAGACATAGGATGAGCAAATGGCACACCACGGGTTAATGGCGAAAGGAAAGGATACCAATGATGCATGTTGCTTACTGTGAAAAGTGTTAGGAAAAACATCAAACATGCCATGTCCCATTTGAGAAGCGATCACCACGAGGAGAGCATTAATTAAAAGCTAGGCGTAAGGACACAAAAGCTTCCCACCACCACGAGGTTCATAGTCATATTGACCCACGACTGAACTTAGTGCACGACACTATATGGTCACCAAGCAACTGAGGCCCTAGCACCTTGAGGCATTGCACCTCTAGGCCTAGTAGTGCGTCTCTGACAGGCGGTACGCATGTACACCATGGGGAGGATGGTACGTATTCCCGGGTTGTTCCCAACTCAAACTCACGCAGCTTCTCATCTCTCTTCCTCTAAGCAAAACTCAGCAAGTGACCATCCCTATGGCAATATTCACAATGGTACACCTACTCTTAGGTGTTTGGCTCACTTTCTTGTGGGTATGGATTTCACTTTCTTGGCGGTGGCTTGGCTTTTAGGAAGGGGGGTTATTCCCTCGGAGATGGAAGGGGAGTGTGTCAAGTGGAGTTCCTTACATGGTTCGGTTACGGAATCCACACTTTGTTTCTAGGAATTGGAGCTCTTGGAGGTTCTTGAGCACTCCATCTTTGGTGGGAGGCACAGGGCCAAGCAATAGCTCATAAATAGGTGAAAAGAGAAAAAAATTTTATGATGTATCATTAAATTTTTAATTAAAAAATTGGATTTCTATTGAATTTTTTTGATGAATAATGAATTTTTGATGAAAATTAATTTTTTCCATAGTATAATAAAAATTCATTGTTTTTTGTGCGCTGGGGGGGGGGCACGACCCTAGTTCCACCACTGGTTCATTTGGCATATATATATATATATATATATATATATATATATATATATATATATATATCAAACAATGGGAGGACTAAGTGTCTATCTTATTATTAACCATTTCAAATTGATATATTGGAGGAGAACAACATGGCCACAATGTGGCATAGGAGTGTGATGGAGCTACACCAGCAATTTAGTTGTTAATTATATTAATGGTGATAGCCGCACTCGGATTCTAAGTCAATGTTTCCTCAAATGCTAGGCTACCCTGATTCGAATGTTGTCGAATTGTCGATGTTTCCAAATGGTGTCCTTCCTCTAGAAGCTGTTGTTGAGGCACTGCCATATCTGTGTAGTCTGTTCTTGAGGCAATCCCATCGTAGATTTTTTTGGAACGTCATATCCATCTTAGTTGGGACAATACGACTCATCCTTTTCCCGTGGTTAGGAAATAACTCCTCAATTGTCGATGTTTCCAAATGGTGTCCTTCCTCTAGAAGCTGTTGTTGAGGCACTGCCATATCTGTGTAGTCTGTTCTTGAGGCAATCCCATCGTAGATTTTTTTGGAACGTCATATCCATCTTAGTTGGGACAATACGACTCATCCTTTTCCCGTGGTTAGGAAATAACTCCTCAATGTTGCATCAACTTCTTATACGGGTGAATCATTTTTGGGTTTTTCATATCATATTTAGCTCCAATCAATTCAGTGCTTGGTTGTCTTATCATCTATCTATCAACATGGGTTTAACTCCAGTCAATTCAGTGTTTGGTTGTCTTCTCACATATCGATCAAAATGGGTTTAACCTAGAGTAGTTTTGGAGTAGAACAACATGTTGTGTAGCTATTTTTATTTAATTTTTGTTGTTGTCTGGTTATGACTTTGCATAGATATAATAATTTATATTTTACTCTCCTATATCAATAGAAACATTTGTTAGAGAGCATTTGGGCCATTGCCCTATCAATTTGAATTTTGTTGGTCAGAATATATAGTATACTTCAGTTTAGAGTGTTTCCTGTGGCGTAAGTAGTCGTCCCGTCTCCACGATCCTCTCTTATCGACCACCATAGTTTTATGGTTTTGTTGCTTTTCCAATTTTATGCTCGTTTTGTGATTTGTTGTTTTTTCAGCTTTATGCTCGTTTTGTGATTTTTGTAGGTTTTTTCAGCTTTTATATGATCTAAATAGGTAAGGTACATTGTTAGGTTTCATAGCATAATTTGGCTTAAAATGGTCATGGATGAGTGGGAAAGTAACAGGCCATGACATGATCACATTATCAGGCTACTGAGCTCGTCATACCAAGCAATCGCTGAGCACTTTGATCCCTCCGCACTTGAATCACAAGATTGCACACAGTTACATCAATAACAATATAAATGATTCAGTTACTCCAATCCAACAGAACCCAAACGATACAAATGATTCAGTGAATGACTCCGATACAACGGAACAAAGCTACTCCGACGGATGAATTATTCCGGCAGGCATTAATTCCTGGCGACAAGCGACGGATTGATGACATGTCCGGCGAAAACCACCACGCCACTGACATCCTCCATGAGGAAGAAGGCGAATGGGTGATCGGCGACGAAGTCAACAGGCTGTTCACCTGGCATGCAAGATCCCAGCCCGATCACCGCGGTGCCGGCGGCGGCCAGCGTCCCGCTCTCGTTCACTTCGAGGACGCACTGGTGCACCACGGACGACACGGCCACCGGCGGCACCGGCGGGCTCAGCATCTCCGAGAACGAGTCGCCGGAGGGACGGAACGGCAGGTCCAGCCCCAGGTCACGCAGCATCTGCGACGCCTCCACCCTCAGCGACACGTCGAACTTGGGGATTTTGAGCTCGCCCACCGCCACGGGCTCCTCCGGCACGACGGACCTGCGCAGGAGCGTGTCCGGGCTGGCGCGGAGAGCTCGCGCGAGTGCTGGCAGGCCGTCCCGGTCGTCGGGGAGGTAGATGTACATGGCGAACTCCGGGGCCGGGCCGTCGTCGTCGTCGACGCCGGCGCCGGCGCCGCCACGGTAGGGCATGCGCAGCACCTTGAAGCCGGCGGCGGGGTGGACGCCGATCTGCATGAAATTGTGCTGGAAACTCCCTCTCATGAACGGCACGCGGACGGCGGCGTGGTCCGGCGACGCGTCGCCGACGTAGAACGGGCCTTCCTCGGTGTCTTCCGGGAAGAATGGCGCGAGCCAGTAGGCGTGGAAGTAGACCGAGTTGCCGACGACGATCGTCGTCGAGGCGTCGCAGTCGCGCTCTGAAAGCATGTTCTTGATGAGGCCACCGGTGGCGCGCTCGAACCACTCGTTGATCTCCGCCGCCGCCTCGCTAGGCTCGCCGCGGAAGTTCACCGACCGTGCCTCGGCCTTGTAGACCGCGGCGGCCGCCTCGGCGAAGGCGCGGCTGAGGCGTAGCGAGGCGTCCACCCAGACGCCCGTGGCGCACCGGACCTCGTCGCCGGCGAGGACGACGGAGGCGATCTTCGAGGCCAGCGCGGCGTGTGCCTCCGCCCCGCGTGGCCGAGGAAGGTGACGATCTGGTCGCGCGTCGCGCCTGAGGCGCCGGCGGCCAGCAGGGACAGCACGGCGTGGAAGGAGATCGGCGAGAAGGCGAGGTTGGCGGTGGGCGTTCCGGTGTCGAGGCCTCCAAGGTGTCGGAGGAGGAGCAGGCAGAGCGCGGCCTGGTCCGTCACGGCGGCGACGAGTGTCTCGCCCGCCATTGACTCGGCTTTTCACCTGCAGCGAGTGTGACTCCGAGGAGAAAGGAGCACCATGAACAATGAACAACGCTTAAATAGAACAGATTTAGTTTATTTCATTATGAAATCTTAACTCATAAGTAATGAAACCTTAATTCGTAAGTAAATGATTTTTCTTAGCTACATACCAAAACTAACCTTCATTTTTTGAAACTCTGTACAGTACCCGAAGTAAGGGTTCTTTTGGCTAAATTAAAAAAAAACTGTCATGACGGTTAGCTGGCTGTCTGGCTAAATGTTAAAACTGATATTTTGTTTGTTTGCAAGGATCCTTGCTAGACACGAACTGTTGAAAGTGTTGTTGCACTTGCACTTGGTCAAATTGGTGTGTCCATGAGCAAGAAAGTGGGATCTTCTCCTTCTTGCCATCTCCGTGTTTCTGATGATTTTTTTCTTAGTGAAATTTCGTCAAACCCATCTCCATGCTTCTGATGATTTTTTTCCTAGCGAAATTTCATCAAAACCAAGGCTATGTAGGCCTATTTTGGTTCATAGAGTCTGAGAACTGTGTGGCCCATGCTGTATTCTCAGGGGATCCTATTTCACACACTGTCATTTTGTATAAGTGACTTCAGCGTGAAGTCTTAAGGCATGAGGCCTTAGCAGAGTTTGATCGCCTACCATTGTATGTGTGCATTTAGGGTGAAAATCACATGACTTGTGACAATGTGGCCACGAGGTTGTCTAGTGGGTTTCTCATGGTCTTAAAAAAACTTGTCGAGGCTTTCAAGATGGCGAAGCATGCAGAGTGCGGCCTGGTCCTTCATTGCTTTGGCCATGGCTACTACCTGGCCTGCCAAACCATCGGAGGGGGAGGAGATGGATAGCAGTCGTAGAGTAGCACACAAGTAGTGCGATTTTTTGGTGTGTTAACCCCTAATTTATGTTTTGAATTGTTCCCATAGAGAGTTTATATAGTACATATTAATTGTTTCAGAGAGTCTATAGTAGATAAAATATATTTGGTTTATTTTACAATGATGCCTTAACTGATAAGTCAACCATTTATTTTTTTTGCTAGTAATACCAAACTATCGTGCATTATTTGTGGGCCAAATATGAATCTGATGCTAATCTTTTATGAAACTTTAACTCACCTAAGGATTCTTTTGGCTAAATACCAAAACTGTCATGGGTAGGGGCGAAATGTAAAACTATAGTTTTGTTTCTCAGTGATACCTTAACCCTTAAACAAGGATTCTCGCAAAAAAAAAAAACTTAAGCAAGGATTATGAGATTATGATGAAATGACTCATGTGCTTGTCACCATTACAATTTTGTTACACATTTAAATTAAACTCATCGAGTCCATCCGAAGGGAGAACTTAAATCGTTCACATTTTCATCACATCCACAATCTAACAATGTCATACATAGTTTGAATACATTATAAAGGTTTTATAATAAAGTTATGACAACATCAGTTTAAAATAGTGGATATTTAAAATATCTTTTTATAGATTGAAACCTGAAACAAAGAGGAAATTAGGACAACAGTGAGAAATCCACAAGATGAAGAATAGTGGGAGACAACAGTGATGGAGACCATACACCAGGAATCTCTCTATTTGATAGATTTGATGGATCAAAACCCTCTTAAATCTACTCTCTAATACAAAAGTCTATCAGACAAGAAGAAAACAAACTTTTTATAATAAAGTTATGACAACATCAGTTTAAAATAGTGGATATTTAAAGTATCTTTTTATAGATTGAAACCTCAAACAAAGAGGAAATTAGGACAACAGTGAGAAATCCACAAGATGAAGAAGACAACAGTGATGGAGACCATACACCAGGAATCTCTCTATTTGATAGATTTGATGGATCAAAACCCTCTTAAATCTACTCTCTAATACAAAAGTCTCTTTCATCAGACAAGAAGAAAACAAACTTTATTTTGGTTTGAGTTATGGAAGACGACATATATTAGGAGTTTTAGAATATCTAGGAAAGAAGCTATATATATATTTATAGTTTTTAGAATAGCTCTTAGAGTTTTAGAATATTACAAAATCCCTCCCATTTTAGCTTACAAACCAAGACAACAAAAGATCCGTGAACTAGGATAGTCAGCGGGTACAAACACAAATTGACTTTACAAATGTGGTAAGGGTCTCCCAGAGGTCATCTAGAAACATGATCATTGTGCTTCATTAGTTGGTACCATTATTTCCATATTGTTTTCCTCCAACATCTGAATTGAAACATTTAATAAAGAAATAGGATTTGGTTCACCTTGTTGTCAAGTTCCTCTCAATCATATCTATTCTCCATTTGCTTCATCTAAACTAAACCCATATATATAGATAGTGGCCAGTCATGTATAAATTATAAGTAAATTGAAGAAAGATTCTTAGCTTGTTAGTCATGCATCTCAAATGAACAGTCTACCAGTCCGCTCATGTATTTGTTGTTGCATAAACTTTCCAAAGATTGCTATGCTCAGGGTAGTTTTTTTAGAAGGAACATATATTGATCTTAGAGCATTACACCGACCCTTTTACAAATAGGACTCCAAAGAAAAGGAAAATTACAAATAAGTTCAAAACTTCTGTTCGTCCTCCTTGAGGCCTTCAAAGATCCGTTCGTCACCACCATCGAAGTCGCTTCCCAATCGTCGTCGGGCACCAAAGCCAAACTCCACAAGGTGGAGGCCGCAGAGGATGACTTACTTCTAGGCGAATCAGCCGACACTACCTCCCAGGCGCATCGGCCAACTCCCGCACCCACGACGCATCCTTCGATTCCATCGCCGGCAATCCGAGCAAAGCTCAGATTTTCACCAAAGAACATCTTCCTCGAGATTAACAGGGTCAACACCATCATCACCTGAAGAAGACAACGATGCGCCGACCCTCGATTCCTGGACAGGTCTCCCCAGCCTCTCCGTTGACGTTGGAGTAGATCGCCATCGGAGAACGGAAGATGCTGAAAGAAATTATTCCGCTGTGCCACCGCCGCTTCCGCATCGCCGGTGTTACCAGGAAAAACAAGCCGCAAAGGATCCGCACTCCTCTGGCAAAACCTAACTCCACCGCCGAACATCGACAGCGAGCAAACCCTAGACCTAGATGGACTCGACTCAGACTCTACAAAATAGTAGATCGACTAAAATGATGGACCCCCGTTCCTCCTCTCCACCGGCAGGAAGGCGGAGGCGAGAGGAACGGGGGTCAGGCGGTGGCGGCTACGGAGGCGGCGGCGGCTCTCGTTGGGACTAGGATCTTATCCCCTATGCTCAGAGTAGTTTCTCTGTTCACTTTGGTATATGAAGAATCTCCCATTTATATTTGACTATTTCCATTCATAGATAGACATGGAGGAGAAACACAATTTCCACTTGGTACATTCAATTCTACCGTATAGCACAATGGTGTGACCGTTGGCACTTCTTTCAGCATTTCTGCTCAACATTCTCTGTAAGACATGCAGTTTCTCATCTGACAGAAAATATGAAGGAGAAATAACAACACTATTGCTATAAAAACATCTCGCTATGATAAGGATGCAAGCAAGAGATGCAGGTTACGTTCTTCTGAAACCGGGCAGGCATGCAAAACCACTGTCCGGCCCTGTGGATGACCGTGGCCGGTGCCGGCGCCTGTGCCTCGGCCACGGTCCCGCTCTTGTTCTCTTTGACGTACGAGTATGATGCACTGGTGGACCATGCATGGATCGATGACACGTTTCATCGACGCTACCAAGAACGAGCTAGTCGCGGTAGTCGCCGCGGCCGGTAGATTGGAGCGACGGAACGACAGCTCCAGCTAGCTAGCCCTAGGCTCCGCAGCTTCGGCGAGGCTTCCACACGCACCCAGGCCCACCGCGACGTGCTGCTCTCCGGCGCCATTAAGGGCAAGAAAGAAAAACAGATCATCGCCACGGCCTGCCATCCCTCGCGCAAACCTGAAGAATTGATGATATTCTTCTTTTCTGACCACATCGAGACGAGGTATGTATTGAGCGTACATAGTTGCTATTTTCTTCTGCAATAGGCCGGCTATAAAATATGTTTGAAACTGCAATCTTACGTGTTTCTCATCCATGTCTATATAAAACATAAATAAGAGATTCTTCATGCCAAAGGTGAACAAGGCATTTTGTTTCGAGGCTGCATTGTTCGTTTGTCATGCATGTCTAACAAGCTATGATTACAAAGCTATAGTCTAACTATAGTCCAGCTAGGAGGCATTCTTTCATTTCGTCGTCATCGTTTATGTGTGACTAGTGGTATCTCTCTATATAAGTAGTTTAGATGAACCATAAGAGAACATATATGATCAAGAGAACTCAACGACAATGAGGGACCAGGCCAAGACACAACAAGAGAGGCCAAGTCCTATTGTCTTTGTTAATCATTTCCGCCTGATATATTGGAGGAAAACAACATGGGCACACTACAGGTTGGGAAGGCAGTGGAGCGGAGCTCGTCAAATTAGCTATTGTGATAGGCTTCTTTGGAATAACAATAGGCTTATTCTCAGAAGTGACATCTGCCTTTAATATCCTCACACCAAAGACACAGCTCCTAGAGCAGTTACTGTCTTACAATATACTGATGATACAATTATATTTCTTAAACATGATGTTGAGGGAGCAAAACATTTGAAAATGCTGTTATATATCTATATGAAATGATGTCTGGTTTGAAAATTAACTTCAATAAGAGTGAAGTGTTAATGATGAATGATGACAATAGCTAGGGAGAGATTTATGCTGATGTCTTTAATTGTCAGACAGGTCTGTTTCCTTTAAAGTATTTGGGGTACCTGTCAACCTAGTAAACTACATCTCAATGCCAGGACACTACATCTCAATGATTGCTCTCCTTTGGTTGAAATAGCAGTAAAAAATTTGACATTTGGAAAGACGGCACACCACATTGATTTGAGCTTTCCTTAATAATTCTTCTCTATATCAAATGTTTGTCTATTTGACCCCTAAAACCATTCTTAAGAAAATTAACATTTTTAGAAGATTTTTTAGCAACAAGGGGTAATAAGAAAAAATATCATATGTAAAAGCAAGGAAAAAGGGGCTTGGTATTAAAGACTTGAGAAAGATGAATGCTAGCCTTCTTGCTAAATGGTGGTGGAAATTGGAGTAGAAAAACAGTTTGTGGTGTGAAATAGTGAAAGTTAAATACCTCCAAAAGACATCTATTTTTTCGGTAACACATAAAGCCTCTAACTCACCAGTGCGGGCTGACTTCCTTAAGGTGAAAGATCTTTACCTCCAATGGAGGGGTGTCAGGATATGATACTAGATTCTAGTCTGATCCCTGGCTTTATGATCTTCCTATTTGTAAGTTAGCTCCTATTTTATTCAGCATGTGTGAACAAAAGGAAGTTAGTGTAGCGGATGTCAAATCTGGAAAAGTACAGATATGCTTTTCTGGATGGCTGACAAGTGATTTGCAGTCTTGCTAGAATTTTATTTTAGATGATGTCAATTCATTCCAACTTCATGGTGCTAAAGATGAGATTGTTTGGAAATTTGGTAAGACTAAAGGTTTTTTCTCAGAAAAATCCTTTTATGATGCCATGACTAAAAATGAGGAGGGACATTATTATAAACGTATTTGGAAAGGGAAAATACCCCCAAAAGATTAAAATTTTCATGTGGTTACTTTCTAATAATGCATTGTTAACGAAGGACAATCTGATTAAGAGAAACTGGACTGGTAATACATATTGTGTGTTTTGTGATCATGATGAAATAGTTTTTTTGTGAATATCATGATGAAATAGTTGAGCACTTATTTTTCACCTATGCTGTAGCAAGAGCAATCTGGATTGTTGTTGCCTAGTGCATTGGGGCTAACAACATTCCACAATCTTAGATCAATGTTGGGGTTGGTGTAACCACTAGTTGCCGATCAGAAAAAAATCCCACACAGGGGTGTGTCAGCCATTAGCTGGGCGATTTGGAAAGCCCGAAACAAACCTTACTTTGATAACATCATTATCAGATATTTGAAGGAGATTATTTGCCATGCGGGGGCTTAATGTGTTTTTGGGTAGGACTCTATGAGGAAGTTGACAAGGAGATGTTAATCATAGGGTGAATACAATGCTACGGATAGCGGCTGATCTCCTTCCAAAGAAGCCTGAGGAGAACTAGAAACGGCTGAAGCTTGAAGAGTAAAGGAGGACGGAAAGCCGAACAAGTCAGAATAGTTGATATCTAGAGTTGTCATATGTTTTGTAACATAATTGTGCCAGTGTGGTCTCGTTACTATACACCGATATTCTTGCCTTCTTTGTCTTCCTTCTGCGAGTTGGGGGATGATATATTGACTGTTTGGGCCTGATGATGGCCTTCGTCTGTTCTAAAGCCCTACACCTTCTGAAGGTTAGAGGTTAGGTTGGGAGGCCAGGTTCTGTTTCTTTTGCTATCCTGTCTATGAAACTCGATCTCTCCGTATTCCCGTTTGATTTTTAAATGGAAATGGGTAATCCTGGTTGGAAAACGAATCATCAACTAAAAAGTCAGATGATTTCAGTAGTTCTTCTAGAGGAATCAAGCATTTTATCTCTGATCACGTGCTCTTGACATGAAAGTCGTTGCTAGCCTTGAATCCATGATGTGCCCCTTTTGAATGGTTGTACACTGACAACGCAAACACAAACCTCAAGACCCTCATGGATTATGTGGCATCAAACTGTATGCTGAAGGCAAGTTTCTGTATTTCTTTGTCTCGTCCTAAAGTTTCTTTGTTTGTATTTCTATGATGTACTTGCATCGCATCCAAAGTTTATTTATTTATATGTTGTACCTGACTTCTATGAATTCTATGTTGTCCATGACTTCTATGATGTACCTCTGCCTCAATAGCCATAACAGTGTCATGTTGTCTAGTTATTTTTATATATGTATTTTTTACTGTCTAGTTATGATTTTATAGGTACATAATGTTGTTTTTTCTCCACTATGACACAATGCAAGCACGTACTAACATGGCACAATGCGGGCATGTACTAACACAGCCACTGGCCTTTGTGATATTGCTGATAAGCATTTATGTAGTGTTAATAGGTGCGTATATTCCATATCCTCTTATCAATTGAATTAACCACCATAATTTTGTGACTTTGTTCTTGAGTTTTCCACTCCACATAGTTACGTACTCCCTCCGTCTCTAATCGACCGCCTCTATTGGTTTTTCGTGTCACGAGTTTGACTTGATTTGTAGAAAATACGTGCAAAATTTATATCTCGGAGAAATTTATTAAAAAACTAGATTATAATATTTTTCTAATGATAATAATTATATACCATAAATGTTAATATTGTTTAATATAAAATTGCTGGTAGTTGCTTCTCGAGAAGCGAGAAAGACAAATATTTAAGGATTGAGGGAGTAGTTATTAGGTTGTGATTTTGTTTGGTCTTGAGCTTTCTGCTCCACATGGGTACATATTTAGGTTTCAAAGCTGAATTTGGCATTGTTATGAATGAGTGGGAAAGTAACATGCCAAATATGCCATAACATGATCAGATTATTCATTCATGCTGCCAAACTCCCAATAACAAATAATCGTTGCGCCAATTTTGATCTCTTCCCTCTTCAATCACATATTCGACAGTCAATTTTTTTCTTCGAGGAAACATGAGGAACCGAAGGCTGATCCCTACAAACACATACTCCTAAAAACACCAACAAAAGTACAAGACAAAGCAGCAGAACCAAAGGCTGCTTATGGATCATGAATGAATTATTCTGGCAGCCAAGCAGGCATTCCCAGCTAGCTTTACGTAGCAGAGGCAGAGCTGGGTCATCTGGCAGTGGCGGTGCCGGTGCAAGCAAAGGATTGATGACATGCCCAGCGAAAACCACCACGCCACTGACATCCTCCATGATGAAGAAGGCGAATGGGTGATCGGCGACGAAGTTGTTGTTGCTAGCTTTGCATCTATGATGTGCCTCTTTTGAGTGGTTGTACATTGACAACTCGAACACAACGCTCAACTATGGATTATGTGGTATCAAACTATATGCTGAAGGCAAGTTTCTGTATTTCTTTTGTCTCGTCCTAAAGTTTCTTTGTTTGTATTTCTATGATATACCTACATTGCATCCAAAGTTTATTTATTTGTATGTTGTACCTGAATCCTAAGATAGTACATCTTAATAGTGATTAATTCTATCTTGTCCATGACTTCTATGATGTACCTCTGTCTCAATGGCCACGGCAGTGTCATGTTGTCTAGTTATTTTTATATATGTATTTTTTACTGTCTAGTTATGACTTTATAGATACATAATGTATGACGTAATGTTGTTTTTTCTCTCTCCTAAACACTATGGTTCTATGACACAATGCAAGCACGTACTAACACGGCACAATGCGAGCACGTACTAACATGGCCACTCGCCTTCGTGATATTGTTGATAAGCGTTTATGTAGTGTTAATAGGTGAGCATATTCTATATCCTCTTATCAAATGAGTTAATTTTGTGACTTTGTTTTCTGCTCCACATATAGTTACATAAGAGAATTAGCTCTATGGTCTTGAAAAAAAAATGCCTTTTAGCTCTATGGTTTTCTTTCTTGAACTTTGTTTTATGGCCTCTAAATGAAATTTGATTAGATGTATGGTATGGCCTTCCGTTTGTTTTGGGTACTCAATGGTGTTAAGTCTATGATAAAAAGACTATTTTATCTCTGTTCAAAAAAAAATAATAAAATGCAATTTTACCCCTGCTTGAAAAAAATAAAATGCAGAGTTTTTTGTTTTATCGTATTTGTATATATGGAACAATATGAAGCAAATGATTTCAAATATATATGGACACACTATCAAATATAGAAATATATCGGCGATGTCCCCTGGCGAGTACCCTGTTGGACTTTGATGCGCTTGTGCAATACGCGTCGGCGCCACGACGGCTTCATCAGCGCCTACCGTCACGGGCATCCTCTGAACGACTCAGCCCAGTCTATGAGTAGCACAGCCGCGGCCTTGGTGGGCAGTCTGAGCACACACACACACCCCCTCCGACTGCCATTATTCTGCCATCTTCCGCGCGCATCCTCACATCCATGCTCCCCCGCGCCAACCGGCCCTCCTCCATCGCTTGGTGCTTGCCTCCATTTGCCGGCTGCCACTAGCTTCCTAGCTACTACCGTTCGCGTTCCTGGACGAACATCACCCAGTCAACTTATGGACGCCGTGGCGTACGAGGTCGTCGCGAAGCTTATGGACGCCGACGACATCACCCAGTCAACTTCCTAGAGCTCAAGCGTCGTATGTTGTGCATGTGAGGGACGACGATCGACGAAGCCACAGCACACCAGATGATGTTCGTGTGGTGTCCGTGGGACGTTCGGCGTCGTGGTGGCCGGGCGTGTTGCCGCCAAGGGACGTTTGGTTTTGTTGATTGGCTCTGGGGACAACCACGTGAACGTCGTTAAGGAGGACGCGGTGAGGCAAGACCGATGACATCGGGAAGCGCATGGCGTGCTGCCTGCCGGCGCGCGGCCATGTCCCGCGGCCTCATCCGTTCCTGCTGGACATGCTGCGAGGCGAGGCGACCGACCAAGAGCTGGCGGGACATGGCCTTTCTGAAGCAAAGTCACGGAAGAATCCGTCGCCACAATCTTTTTTCCCCCTCTCGCAACAAAACTGCCGAATAGGCCTCGCGCTCGGCTCGGTCCGCACAGATGAAAAGGCAGAAGGGTAAATTAGACTTTTCACATCTCAACCAGTGGACAAATTAACACGAAAGGCTATACAGCTAATCAAATTTCATTTGGAGACCATACATCAAAGTTCAAAAGAAAAAAAGCCATAAAGCCAAGTGGCATTTTTTCTAGGCCATAGAGCTAATTCTCTTCTTTTGTACCACAAGTTTGACTTGATTTATAAAGAATTCGTATAATATTTAAATATTTAAATAAATTTATTAAAAACTAGATTAAAATATCTTTATAATGATACTAATTATATACTATAAATATTAATATTTTTTAATATAAAATTACTAACAATTGTTTCTCAAAAAGCGAGAAAGGCAATAATTAGGGACTGAGGGAGTAGTTATTAGGTTGTGAGTTTGTTTGTTCTTGAGCTTTCTGCTCCACATGGGTACACATTTAGGTTTCAAAGCTGAATTTGGCATTGTTGAGCATCTCCAACAGTTTCCAATTCTAGGTTGTCATCTTTATTTTTTAAAAAACAAAAAAATCCTTTTCCAACAGTTACCATCCCAGGTTACCATTTATCTCAAGTTAGGAAAAAAAAAAAGTCTCCGGCACATATATATATGCAAGACTTTACTCCGTACATCCGTCCGTATTAGAAGAGATGTAAGGGTATAAACACAATTTTGTTTCAGGCTCAGAGTTCCTAATGTAAGTTTTCAAGAGGTGGAAAGACATAAACATATTTTTTATTCTGTCTCAGGGTTCCTGATGTAAGTTTGATTTACGTTTGGCAAATGAATTATGCCAAACTATTAGAGAGTGACTCTTTTTTTACTTGTTATATATTTTAGAGAGTTGCCAAATTTTAAAAATTGTCAAGTAAATTTTGGCAAACTCTTGGAGATGGGATGAGCGGGAAAGTAACATGCCAATATGCCATAACATGTTCAGATTATTCGTTCATGCTACCAAACTCACCATTAGAAAACAATCGCTGAACCACTTTTGATCTCTTCCCACTTCAATCACATATTCGACAGTTACTACATCAATTTTTCTTCGAGGAAACAGGAGGGACCGAAGGCCGACGATCCCTGCAAAGATATACTCCTAAAACCACCAAGAAGAGTACGAGACAACCCAACACAAGCAAAGGCTGCTTAGGGATCATGGATGAAATATTCCGGCAGCCAAGCAGGCATTCCCGATCCCGGATAGGTAGCAGAGGCGGAGGTGGGTAATCTGGCAGTGGCGGCTCAAGCGACGGATTGACGACATGTCCGGCGAAGACCACCACGCCACTGACATCCTCCATGAGGAAGAAGGCGAATGGGTGATCGGCGACGAAGTCCACAGTCGGCTCACTGAACCGGGAAGCCCCCGTCATGATCACCGCGGTGCCAGCGGCGGCTATGGTGCCGTTCTCCCTCACTTTGACGACACACTGGTGCACCACTTTCGACAAGGTCACCGGCGGCGCCGGCGGGCTCAGCATCTCCGAGAACGAGCCGCCGGAGAACGGCAGGTCCAGCCCCAGGTCACGTAGCATCCGCGACGCCTCCACCCTCAGCGACACCTCGAACTTGGGGATCCTCAGCGTGCCCACCGCGACGGGATGCTCCGGCACGGCCGGCCTGCCCAGCAGCGTGTCCGGGCTGGCGCTGAGCGCTGCCGCGAGCGCTGGCAGCCCGTCGCGGTCGTCGGGGAGGTAGATGTACATGGCGAACTCCGTCCCACCGCCGCCGCCGCCGCCGCTGTAGGGCATGCGCAGGACCTTGAAGCCGCCGGCGGCGGGTGGACGCCGATCTGCATGCGCTTGTGCCCGAGGTCCCCGTGCATGAACGGCACGCGGACGACGGCGGCGTGTTCCCGCGACGCGCCGTCGACGGCGTAGAACGGGCCTTCCTCGGTGTTCTCCAGGAGGAAGGGATCGCGCCAGTAGCCCTCGAAGTAGACCGAGTTGCCGACGACGACCGCCGTGTTGGCGTCGCAGTCGCCCTCCGAGAGCAAATTCCTGATGAGGCCGCCGGTGGTGCGCTCGAACCAGTCGTTGATCTCCGCCGTCGCCTCCCTGGGATTGCCCCGGAAGTTCACCGACCGTACCTCGGCCTTGTGGACGGCGGCGGCCGTGTCAGCGAAGGCACGGTTGAGGCGTAGCGCGGCGTCGACCCAGACGCCCGTGGCGCACCGAACCTTGGACACCTCCCGCCGCCGCCGTCGTCGCGGCCGGCGAGGATGACGGACGCGACCTTCGAGGCCAGCGCGGCGTGTGCCTCGGCGCCCGCGGGGCCGAGGAATGTGGCGATCTGTCGTCGCGCGTGGCGCCCGAGGCGCCGGCGGCCAGCAGGGAGAGCGTGGAGTGGAAGGAGATCGGCGAGAAGGCGAGGTTGGTGGTAGGCATTCCGATGTCGAGGCCTCCGAGGTGGCGGAGGAGGAGCAGGCAGAGCACGGCCTGGTCTCGCACGGCGGCGGCGGCGATTGCCTCGCCCGCCATCGATTCTCGGCTTAAGCGTGCCGGTGATGTGGCCTGGGGATTGTGGCCGCACAAGGGTTTCGTCCGACAGAGATCGCTCGCCGCCCAGAACCACCGGCTGCAGCTGCCACTTTTTGGCTGCCAGCCTATAGTCGCGTTGACTTTGATGAATTTTTTTTTAATTATGCATCTCATCATACAGCTGTATCCGTTTATATAAAACAAAATCATACCAACCCTGCACACATATATTAGGTAGATTTGCATGTTGTATAAATGCATTTATGATAAACAAATTAGACATTTAGGACAGCTATACAAATCTTTTGCCAAATCATCCAAACACCAGCATTTTAGAAAATCTTTTGCCAAATGACAATGGCAACAAATTTGCCTCACAGTAAAATCATCCAAAAACGGCCTATATCACACCATGCGTATATAACAAACCTAGAATTACTCCTTCCGTTTCAAATTATAGTTCGTTTAACTTTTTTGACTTTAAGTTTGACCATTCGTTTTATTCAAAAAATTATTCAAAATATCATACTTTTTGTTGTGGCTTGCTTTATTAATATAAGTTCTTTAAGAATGACTTAAATTTAACTATATTCGTACAAATTTTTTTTTGAATAAGACGAGCGGTCAAACTTAAGGTCCAAAAAAAGTCAAACAAATTATAATTGGGAACGGAGGGAGTACATTCAACTCACTAGATTGAGTCCTCTGGCCTCTCGTCATTTTGATAACTTTTTTTATGCCTCTCATCTAGGTATAATTGTAGTATCCAGTGGCGGATCAGGATGAAAATTCACCTACGACAAAATTTTACTAACTCGGATGTCGAAGTAATGTGGTGAAATAAGGGAATATAGCGATAAAAGAAGGTGTTGTAAACTCATAAATGTTATTCTAATTCTAAACATTCTAGATCGACTTTTCTTTCATAATTGATCAAAAATATAACTAAAAGAACATATCAGGTGCTTTTCTTTTTCTAATTGTTTTTAACTCTTTAATCCAATAATTTTAGACGGTGTTAGAAATGAGGGGTAGACAAACAGTTCGTTTGGAAAAAGAAAGAGTAAAATTATAAAGTTTAAAAAGTACGGGTAAAATCACCATTAGACTTTGGAATAAGGGTATAAACACTAAATCCCCATTAAAATTTATGTATCTAGAAATACAAAAACATCTTATAATTTGGAGCAAGTTGAGTGACGTATAAGGCGATTTGACTTTTTAGATACATTAATATGTATCTAGAAATGCTGCCAGAGCTTCTTATAATTTGGAATGGATGAAGTACTAAGTAGTTATTATTTATTTTGCGCAACAAAAAGAAAATATACTTGAATCAAGAAACTTCTGTTTCTCCTCCATGTTATATATAACAGAAACACAGGAAACTTGTGTTTCTCCTCCATGTCTATGTATAACAGAAATGAGAGATTCTTCATGCCAAAGTGGACATGACATTTTGTTTCTAGGCTGCAAACTGTTCATTTCCCATGCATGTCGATCTAACAAGCTATGACTAACAGGATATAGCCCAGGAGCACTTCTTCATGATATATATATACGAACTATATCCATATATAGCTAATTTGGATGAAGCAAATGAAGAACTTATGTGATCTAGAGACTTGCCAACAACAAGCAGATAGACTTTTGTCTTTATTAATAGTTTCCAAGTTGATATATTGGAGGAAAACTACATGCCACAATGCAGCCTAAGAGGGCGATGGAGCTACAATAGCGAATGGATGGCTGCATTACTGGATAAAGCCACACTCATTTTTCAAATGCGGGGAATCAAGATTTTTGAACCTCGATGTGGCTGGTTCAACGCAGAGAATCTAGATTTTGAACCTTGGTGAGGTGTAGTCCCTAATTGTGTGCCACCCATCTCTCAAATGCAAACCTTGCATGCATAAATGTTTTGTTTATGTGACGGTGGTGCCTTTTCACGCTACTGTCATGTGTCACACCGATTTTTTTAATCTTCCGCTTGTTTTTCCTCTGGATAAACTTTAAATATGTATAAAATAGTAGTTTTTTCAAATCATAATTTAATGCACAACTTCTACACTATTGGAAACAGCGGCTTTGCCTAGTGTCTAGACACTCGCAAAGGCCCGTTAACACTCAAAGCAAAGCTTTTGCCGAGTTTCACACTCGACAAAGAGCAGTAGACAAATTATTTGTCAACAAAGAGCTTTTTCTTTGAGTGTTTTGCCGAAAGTGCGTAGTCGACACTTGGCAAAAAAACTGGACCACGACGGTGTTGATAGCAAGTTTGCGGAGACACCCGGCAAAGAGGGAAGTTTGCCGAGTGTCCCCACGTTGGCATTTATAGCTCAAATTCAAATTATATCAATCAGATTTTAATAATTGTGATTAATTAAATAAAATTAGCAAATGGATCCAAAAAATTACCAAAATTTCACATAAACCAATCTATGTTGTCTATTGCCTATGCTAAAAGTTTAGAAGTTAAAACTCAATTCGACCATTACCTTGACTCCAAATCTTCCCGCTTCATTCTCAACTTTAGGCATCTTCTCTGGACATGTGTGGTTTTGGAAGCAGCGTATGTTATTAAGTGTGCGACACATTCTAAAAAATTTTTTCTACAGCCTTGACGTATGCTATCATGACATCTTGACAAATCTTATTTTTAGACTTTGTTTGTTTTTTTTTAGAATTTTTCGAGTATTCGGCTACACGTTTGTGGTCATGTTGCGTGAACATGATGATTGAAATTTCTAGTTTTTTCTGGGATACAACGTCACATTACACTCAATAGCATCAATATCATATTTCCATTCAATTATTTCCATTATTCGAAGCACTTACAATTCACATTTGATTTGTTCACAAAAATCATTTAAATAAAATAAATTAACTAAATATAGCAAAAGGAATTAGAAATGTACCAACTTTTCACATGGATTATCATGTACTGTATGAGGAGATAGAAAAATTTTGGGAGCCAAATGGGAAACAAAAGCAATTTGCCTAGTGTCAAGAAAAAAACACTAAGCAAACTATTAATTTTGCCGAGTGCCCTAAAAAATAGGCAAACTGCTTCTTTACCGAGTGTTTCTGGGGGACACTCGGTAATAAACCCCTAGCTTTGCCGAGTGCTACCGGGGGACACTTGACAAAGGGGTAACGGTGGCCGCAAGTTGGTGACAGTGACCGCTTTTGCGAGGGTCGTTAGACAATCGGTAAAGATGACATTTTGCCCAGTGTAATTCTTTACCTACTAGGCAAACGAGATCTTTGCCAAGTGTCCGACGGAAAATACTAGGCAAACCATCGGACACTCGGCAAAGAAGACAGTGCTAATCATTACTCATAACGAGTGAAATAAATTAACGTATTGATGTACAGTCGCTGATTTATCACTATCCATTTTAACTATAGATTCAAGATACAAATGATTCACTAATCCGCTACAATATAGAAGGCCTAGGGATGATCTGACACAAAGTGTATAGGCCAATCACCAGGTATATACAAACCCGCTGTCCAGTTGCCGCGGTTGACGACAAGCTGATGCAGCACACGGATGACAAGGCGATAAGTGGCACCAGTTGCTTGGCTCAGCATCATCTCCAAGAACGAGTTGCCAGAGCAATGGAACAGCAAGTCCAGCACGGTAGGGCATGCACAGGATCTTGGCCCGCTCGGTGGACGACGATCTGCATGATGTGGTGAGACATGTGGTGAGACACTGAGACTGAGAACTTCCCCCTCATGAACGGCATGGTCCAGCGACGTGGTGACTTAGAACGGACCGGCCTTTTCCGTGTTGAGGTCCGGCTCCGGCAAGAATGAATGGCTTGCGTCTTTTAGTTACAGATGCATATCCTTCTATCAAAACAGTTTTCTTTTAACCGCATGTTATTAAGCAAGCTTACCATTTTGTTTCTCTTCTTTTATTAATAAATCTCACGTCTTTTCTAATTTAGGTGTTGTTAGAAAGGGCATGAAAAATGAGAATGTACCAAATCATCATTAAGTATTTATTTGTGCAAGTTCAGTGTTATATTCTTAACATTGAAGGCACTATATATTAAGCATGTAGTTGGAGAACTTCCCGATTTATAACCTTTACTTCGTCATAGCTGCTCCCTTTACTATTCTAAATTATAAGTCATTTTGTTATTTTTTTACTTCAATTCTATTATCCCTCTCCATCACATCAAGTTTTTATCCACATGTATGGAGCATTAAATGTAAGTAAAAAATAACTAATTACACAGTTTAGTTGTAAATTATGAGACGAATCTATTGAGCTTAGTTAGTCCACAATTGGACAATATTTGTCACATACAAACGAAACGTGCTACAGTTGCAAAGTTAAATTTTTTCCACGTTTTTGCGCAATCTAAACAAACTTATATCTAAAATAAATATAGTAGAATCTATTAAAAAAAGTGAAAGTGACTTATAATTTGGAACCAATGAAGTATTTTTTTTATATATATGTGACATGTATATATAGATTATATTATGGTGTAGTTTTCGGCTTTCATCCACTGAAATTTGGTCCAGTCTTGAAGAAATTCTAGGTTCGCCTGTTAGAATCATTGGGTAGGGTAGTAGAAAAAGCCTGGCTGATCGAAGCACTGCAAACCGATGGATGTTCCCTGCTCGAAGATGCCAGCTTGATGGATGTTCCTATAAGCATGATGCATGATTTCCATGACAACCTTGATGGATCCGGCATGTTTTGTTATGGATCCGGCATGTTTTGTTAGGACGCACATTAAGAATTGATGATATTTTTTTTTCTCAGCACAGTGAGATGTAAACTGAAGTAGTTGCTATTTCTTTTTCATATATGGTGCCAAACAACTACTAATAAATGTAATAAATAGTTGCTATTTCTTTTGCGCAACAACAAGCTGAAATAGCTTGAAACTGGAAAATTGTGTGTTGTTTCTCCTTCATGTCATGTCTATGTACATAAATAAACGAGAGATTCTTCATGCCAAAGTGAACAGGACTTTTTGCTTCCAGGCTGCAAATTTTCAGTTGCCCCCTGGAGAGAGAGAGCCCTTCTTTCATTAGGACACATCATCTATAGTGCGTGACTAGTGCTAGGTATTTTAGAAAGTAAAGGGAGAACATGTATGATCTAAAGGGAGAAAATGTATGATCTAAAGAACTCAACGACAACAATATATGTATATTAATGTTTCCACTTGATATATTGGATTAAATCTACACAACACAATACAACCTGGGAGGGTGTTGATACATTGGAGGAAAACTTAACACAATGCAATCTCAGAGTGTGATGGAGCTACTATAGCAAGCAGATGTTGCGTTACCGAAGAAAGTCATATGTAGCCTTTGGACATGTATACCTGTCTTTTGAACATGTGGATGGGTGGTTTGTATTAGTGGCCATGATTAGTTCAAACATGATTGGTGTATCGTTACCCGTGTTGAGGTTCTTGTTTATGGGTGGCCAAATCATAGCTAGATAGGTGTTCAGATGCAAAACATTACCAAGCTATCTTGGCCTTGCGACTAGACCACCTTCTGCTAGTCATATGATTCATGAATGGATTTATAAATAAATGGGTGAGAAAATAATAAAGCATGTCAAGAAATACATCCATTGAGACACTTTGATCGCTATCCATCCTAATCGGAGATTCCAGTTACACCAACAGCTCGGAGATTCCAGTTACACCAACAGCGATACAGATTGGGTTCAGTTACTCTGATTAAGGACAACATAATTTCTGTTGCGGTAGCCTTCCAAACAATGTTTGTAGACATCTTAAAGAAACTCAATACTATTTCATTAGCCCAGTATACACCTAGCTTGGCCACCATACCCCACATGATGCGATTATTTTGGATCAGTCTGCTATTGTTTCTCTTTTGTTCAAAAATATGTTGTTGCTTACATCTGCATGCTGACAACGACCACCTTACTCCTGCACCATTTCATTGATATACAGCGATCGAGCGCACATGATGGTAAAATGTGGAAGCAGTCGACCTGGTTAACTGCTCTCTACAATCGAGCAAGATCTATGTAGTCCATAACGATCTAACGACGAAGTTATAGATATTGTCGGGTACTACTAGTATTGGTTTTATGTTCACGCTCTAAATGGAATGCTCCAAGGCACCCAAGAGTCAACATTAATATACTCAGTCAAAAACTAATCGGAACTATGATAGAAATAGTGAAACCAGGGATTTGAGATGGTGTTGTGTGTTAGTAGGGCACCATATTCATTCTTGGTGGCTCGTCATCTTCACGGCTCTTGCATTTGATGGGTTGCCGAGTCATATTACACTAAATATCACCTCTCATAATCATAAACCCTGCTCATAACGTCCTGAACTAAGAGGGCAAATAGACAATCTGACTTGGTTTGACGCAAATAATAGGTGATGATAGGTGGTGCATTGTTATTTTTGTTTGTTTGCCTCCAATATCGCACTGATCGAGCTCCCTCTTTCATATTCCTCTTTCATATTCAAGCTCACTCCTTGTAAATAGAAAGGCTTCAAATGTTGAGAGATTTATATAGATTCTTAGATGGTAAAACTAGGGAGCTCATGCATGAACTAGAACCAATAGATGACTTACCCACCAATATATGTGTCCTATCATATATTGTTATGTGAGAATTTATTTACTTATCCTTGACTTAACACCATGAAAAAATGGATAGAAGAACATAGAAGCAATGAAATTTTATTTTAGGGCCATACAAACAAGTTAAAAAATAGGACAAGGAAGTGCCATTTTTTCGGAGCTAAAAAGCTCAAAGTGGTATTGGCCACATGAATGCATAGGAAAGTGAAGATGGGAAATGCAGAAGAATGAAAAAAAGAGCCAATTTAGATCATTGGAGATTGAATAGCACTTATCATGGTTTTTTTTATGAGAGAAGGCACCAATCATGATAAGTGTGAACTTGTGAAGCATTCGACAATTTAGCATAATACTATCAAAATATTTGATGTTTTTGAGAATTTTATTTCATCATAAGAACAACAAGAGATGAATCATTTTGATATCAAGATAAAATAGAAATGATAAATATTTAGAATAAAATGCTTATGATATATTTATGTGAAACAAAAATATTGTAAAAATGAATCATAACACATATTTAGAAGAGAACAATAACACATATTACCCTAGGCTAGTGATAGAAAAGGAAAAAATATCTTCACCAATGGATCTTAAAAAATAAACATAACTATTAGTTATAAGTTATGAAAACAAAAAAGAGCAAAATAAAAACAGTTGGAAGCAAAACAAAAACAGAAGAAAAAAAGAAGAAAAAGGTCATGGCATAATAAAGGCAAAAGGAAAATATAACGGAGAAAAAACGGGTTAGTTTCATGGGCCGATTTTCTGCCTTTTTCATGCGCGCGTGCACCCTGCGGAGAGAGATACAAATCGGCCCAGTAGCGCTCGCGGAGAAGCAAGGCCCGGAAGAATTGCTCTAGTACGTTCACATTTCTTCTCCCCTTCTTCACCTCGCGTGCGCGGCAACTAGGGCGACCGCCGCCGCCGCCGCGCCACCATACGCGCAGCTGCCCAGGTACCATAGCCGCCGACGAGAATCCTGCCACCAGGTATGCCCGCCCGTCCTCTTATCTTCCTGCTCTGCGAAACGGAGCACCGGAACCCTCTTTTCTTCCTGCTGTGCGAAACTGAGCACCCGAACCTTGAGTTGGGGTACTTGGCTATTTGTGTTCGGATTTGAACTAATCACAAGTGTATACATGTATTACGTATACCAACTGGAGGTGGAAATTCACTGAACATTGTCTGTTTCTTCTATTGGGAACAGGACATAACAGCAGTACAGGAGTGAACAAAGAAGCATTGAGAGGAAGACAATATGCCAAAGAAGGGGAGTAAATCTAAGAACAAGGAGGTGGACGATGTGCCCAGTCAACAAGAAAATAAGCTTCCAGACCACCTGGAGCTCCAGCGCACACGTGTTGTCTGCAATGCTGATGCCCCCATTTATGTATACACACATTTATATCCTACTCTTCTTTCATGTCTTTGCATTTGTTGCTTATGATCACCTTCATGACTGTAGCTGTCCATGTATTTCATGGTGAAACTGTCTGTTTGATATATTCACTGATTTTCGCATGAATTTAGCCTTGCATAGGAACTTAATTTCACATAGATGCACAGGTATTTTTACATTATGCGTCTAATTGACTACTTCAGAGAATACGGGGAGTGATTTTATTTTTTTGGCCATTAATTTTGTGTGCTATTTGCCTATTTGTCTTCTGATAAAGTATGTAACATGTTGCTCTTTACCTGATCTTTTTTTCGCTATCTTGTTAAGTCCATGTTGAATTTGCTGCTGTGCACACTAATTCTCTGTGAAAATAATCATTTTGGCTCCTAGTGATTTTTAAGTTTGGAATTTTTTGTGTATTATTGGAAATTGTTTATATTTCTTTTTGTAATATTATTTTTTGTGAAAGATTTCTCTGTGTATTGGTATTGAAATTCATTCAATTCTATTATTGGCCTCATATATTGCATTTTATGTTTCTCTTGTATGTTTAAAAGACTCAAGGTTACCAATGGTCGGGTACATTTGCTGCTGTGGGAGTTGATAATAGTGTGTCAGTGGAGAATTTTTGCAAGAACTTCAAAATCGAAATAAATCGTCTCACTGAAGATGATATGGAGTTCGATATGATTGGTATTGATGCATCAATAGCTAATGCTTTCCGTAGAATCCTCATTGCAGAGGTATTTCCATTTGGTTACAATGAAATAACCAAAAACTGTCTTCTCTATTTTAGCACATCATATGTATTAGAGTTCTGGATCAATAAGTAATTAATTTAATCCTAAATCTGAACTAGTAGGTTCCTACTATGGCAATTGAGAAAATCTTCATGGTTGATAACACCTCAGTTATAGCAGATGAGGTTCTTTCACATAGACTAGGACTTATTCCACTCGATGCAGATCCAAGGCTTTTTGATTATATCTCAGGTAAGTACCTTCAACTGCTCTAGCTTCACCTTAATACATTTATCACAAAATCCATCTTATTGTTGCTTTCTCTTTACACAGAAAATGATGTCCCAAATGAAAGGAATACTATTGTTTATAAACTGCATGTTTCGTGTCCAAAGGGTTCTCAGCGAATTACAGGTATGCCCTGTCGTATCTTCCTGCAATGTCTGCTGAGTACATATTCGTGTCATCTTTCAAAATGAAATGACATGCCCCAAGGTACCTTATTGGAAGAATATATCATTGTTCAAATTGGAAAGTGCAGTTAAGCTCTCGTGGACTTACATAACACCTATAATAAACAATTTAGTTTTATTAGTGTACCATGGTGAAAAGTTAAATGTTCTGTTTTAGTTTCCTTGCTAATGGGTTTTACTTACCTCAAGTTTGCTAATAATACTTGGTTGTCTGTGACAGTGAAATCTAGTGAACTAGAGTGGTTACCAGAAGGTAGCCAATTAAGCATGGCCGCCCCTGCACAGTCTGGGGACAAACAGAAGACTTTCACTTCCTTCAGTCAAAGTCAAAAGGAGATCTTAGAAAAGCCTCTTAATGTGAAGCTGAAAGATATTACTATTGCCAGGCTTGGGCCAGGACAGGTAGTTGTGTGACTTGTTTTCTTGGCACAATTATGATATGAGTAGGTGTACCTTGTTGCGTGATTGAGTCCATGTGGTAAAAATGGAACTTTAGTTCAGTGGAAATTACTAAGTTTTAATTTGTGCAGCCAATAGCCTTTCCTTAACACATATCATTGAAATAAACTCTGTTGGTGATTTGTATTCGTCGTTTGACTTCATGTGCATGTCAGATTTAAACTTTGAAAAGATAAGGTCTATTATACCAGTTCTTCCTTGAAATATCTATTATTTCTGTTGGGGTAATTATACTTTGTAATTTAATCTGTTCTTTTATAGGCTATTGAGCTCGAGGCACATGCTGTTAAGGGAGTTGGGAAAGTTCATGCCAAGTGGTCTCCAGTTGCTACAGCCTGGTACAGAATGCTCCCTGAGGTAAAATTGTTTCACTACCACATTTACGACAAGGTGGGTGCATAAACTGTTTTCATTGCTTGTGTCCTGATGCTATATTGCTATATTATCAAGTAGGTTGTTATTCTTGAAGAAATTAAAGGTGCTCAAGCAGAGGAGCTAGTGAAGAAATGCCCAGTTAACGTTTTTGACATTGAAGACCTGGGTAATGGTAATTTCGTTTTCCCTTTCTTTTTTTAGAGGCTGAACTTGAGGTAACAAGGGAGTCGGAAACTCGGTATTTAGCTGTAGTGGCAATCAGCAAGATGTTATCTATTGATTACTGGAGCAAGTTGATTGTTTGAAGCATTTGAAACTCTTGACTGGTATCAACCACTGTACTAGTAGAAGTGTGATGATTACTAATTGCAAGTTTGAACAACAAAGAATTATAAGAAATGTAGTGTCCCAGGTTTTTTTACAAGTTCTCATTTGGAAACTGTATTAGATCATGGTTCATGCTAAGGGCTAAGGATCTGAAGCAACTAACGAAGCACTGGTCTGGATGTCCATTGCATATACTTTTTGGGTTTTTATTAGCCATCCACAGTACCCTTGCGTTTTTGTATACACAGGTGGAAAGAAGGCAGTTGTTGCAAAGCCAAGGGCATGCACACTCTGTAGAGAATGTGTCATGGGACCAAATGGGAAGCAAGTCGAGCTACGGCGTGTTAGAGACCACTTCATATGTAAGTAGTTAAGAACATCTTATACCTCAACTAAAATATCTTCATTAGCATACCTCCACAGTTGGGCAAGTTTATCACAGAATGGATGTCCGATATTATGGCACTGTACTTCCACTGCAACATTCTAATCCTCCGTGTTGGCTGTTTGTTTCCTCACTAGTCACCATCGAGTCCACCGGAAGCCTGCCCCCAGAGGTGCTGTTCACAGAAGCCGTGAAGATTTTGGAAGAGAAGTGTGAGAGGGTTATATCAGAGCTATCCTGAGAGCATGACATTGTGCAACAATGGAGTAGAGTAAACCAGCTCCGATATCTGATATTTTGCTGGAGATTAATGTGCTGTCAAACATTTTTGTGGTGGATGTTTGGGCCAGCAAATGGGAGCTGAATTAGTACCACTGTTATTCTATATAATATCCTGTAATACAGTGTGATGTTAGATTAAACTGTGGCAGGTGAATCAACAGGCAACACGAGAGATATCAGCGTGTTAGTGCTAGTGCACAAGCATTGTGTTTTTGCGTCGAGAAGAAGGTAACTCGCCCTGATTAACTCTGGAACTGGAACGGTGTGCGGATTCAGTTTTCACATGCAACGTTCAGTCAAATTCATGGGTTGGTGCCTTGAGGGCCATCTCTTTAGTGAAGGACAAACAGTGCACATGGTCGAGCCATCTCCTAAGTGACAAGCAGGACTTTCTTTTCTTTCTCTATAAAGCGCGTGTGTTAAGTCTTCCACCTCTCTCTCATCTGTGTTAAGTCTTCCACCTCTCTCTCATCCCTACTTGGTGGTGCCCTCACTTTTTATCACTTTTTATCCTTCCCTAATTCTTTAACTATTGTCTTCCATCTTCCATCGCTCACTTGGTGGTGCCCCCACTGCCTCACTCACAAACCTTTTCTTTAACTATTGTCTTCCATCTTCCATCGCTCACTTGTGGTGCCCCCACTGCCTCACTCACAAACCTTCAACCCATGCTTCCCTTCTAAGCTTGCGCATGTGCATATGCCTTCAACCCCTACTATCTCGCAACCCACCCTTGGGTCCGCTCCTCTTCTAGACTTGCACATGTGTGTCTCTGATCCTCTGGGCTTTATTTTACAACAAATATCTATACAAATTTCTTTAATAAATGCCTATACAAATTTCTTTACAACAAATAACAGCTGGTAACAATTCCTTTGTCACGAAGAAAAAGAAAGATGGACACTTGGAAGTTTGTTTTAAAAAATACATTTGGAAGGTTATTATTACCTTTTGCAAAATACTATGCTTACATATCCATCATTTGAATCTCCAACAATTATTCTAATAATTACATATAAGAAATATGCAAATATAAGTTTCATTGTTTGAGTAAAAGCAATGAGATTCCCCAATATCATGCTAAGGATAGCTACATTTTTAGGATAAGATGACATTCAACGGTTAATTGCATCCCTTTCTTGGGTCTATTGGTCTAAGTGAGCTTGCACAGTCTAGATCAAAGATGCCATTGGACGCTAAATCACATCTCTTTCTTGGGTTAGTTGGTCGGATTGTTACATTATTGTTTGCCTCCAATATCTGTCTCATCAAGTTCCCTCCTTAATTGATGCCTCTATCCTTATTATTTGCCTCAAATATCTGATCCATGTAATTTCCTCCTTAATGGTTTGCTTCTATCTAGTTTCATCCTACCTATCTAAACCATCATAGAAGAGATATATATAGGTAGATGGCAGTTTTTTGTGGCTCATGCATGACTACTAACCGTTCTGATGAGGGCTCATGCATGATAAACATGAATGAGTGCATGACTTACTCACGCGACTTGCATTATAATTATATATACAGACTTGCAAATTTGTTAATTGAGGTTCTTTTTAAAATATTTTTGGGCTGGTGTAGCTTGGCGGCTTGCAATCACCTAGACACCGGCGAGCAACGACTACCGCTTGCCCTTCCTACTGCATCCCACGGTAGCTTCCGTCAAAGTTCAGTTAAATGAGAAATTAACTAGTACCACCACTGTTGTGCTATATAATATCCTGTGTGTCACACAGTGTAATGTTAGATACTTAGATTGAACCTCTTGAAAAGAAATGTTGTGGTATGGATCAAATGGCAGTCGTGGGGCCACAGGCAGATATCAGCATGTTAGTGCACAAACATTGTATTGTTGTATAGAGAGATAGGTAACTGAGCCCCCAGGTTAAGTCTGGAAGGGTTGTGTCTGGGTTCAGTTTTTACTTGCAAAGTCCATTTCTGTTCGCGGATTGGAATGTTATTATTCATCTGCAGGTTGCAGCATCGGTTGATGCCTCGCACCAGAACTACCACTGTAACTTTCCTGCATTGTTCGAGCAAAAAAACAAACACATCTTTGAATTATCAATATCAGTTGTAGCAATATGTTTAGTGAGATCAAAACAATCCATAAGTAAGTAGGAACTGCTTGAGCTACAACTTTAATCCACACTTCTTTGCTACCAGCTGAGAGACATCATTCCATCCATCCCTACACCTTATTCCACACTTAGTCCTTCTAAAATTGAAGGCACCGTTTTTTTATCTTCCCACGTTAACAGGCAAACCTGGATATTGTTAAGTAAGTGCGTTATTGTTCACGCCTACGTTTTAAGTTTGTGACTATGTCAGTTATAGACTTGAAAGTTGTGTGACTATTGGCCTGTTGGATTGACCCATCTGCATGCCCACCTAGCGCGCTGCTGCTGCGTTAGCCCAATGAGCGGATCGGAGAAGCCGACAGGCTTCCTTGGCTGCACACGAATACACCCAATACGCGTGGTTTGGGAGGGACGTGCATCCAAACAAATTAAAGGCCTAAGTGGGTTAGGCCACGAGTCTCGCCACGGTTTTTCTTACCGTTCGGTAACCGCCCGGTTTAACCGGTTACCGACCAAACCGGTGCGGACAAGTTCGGTTTGCTACCGGTTCAAACCGCTAGGGTTTTTTTAATTTGAAATTTGAATTTAAAAAAAATTCTAGAAAAATTCCTAAAAATAGCTCATGATTTATAGAATCCAATGGTGTCAAAATTTTTTAAATTTGAGTTCATTTAGTATTTATTTAGACGTTTAGAATTTTAAAAAAAAAGAAAAAGAAAAAAAGAGCCGGCCCATTAAGGCCCATTAAATCATGAAGGTCGAAAAATATACTAAACGCACTCAAATTTGAAAAATTTTGACATCATTGGATTCTATAAATCATGAAGTATTTTTAAAAAATTTTCTAGTTTTTTTAAAAAAATATTTTTCATTTTCATTTAAAAAATTTTGACATCACTGGATTACCTACCAGAACCGGTCCTAACGACCCGGTGACCGGTCCTAACCGGCCGGTAAACCGGTCGAAACCGTTTGAACTACGCCTGCTTCAAAATTTAAATTTGAAATTTGAATTTGGCTGGTTTAAATTTAAATCGGTTACCGACCAAGAAGCCGAAACCGTCGGCCGGGCGGTTTCTTTGCCCCTGGTCGGTAAGAAAAACCCTGGTCTCGGCAGCACCACATCCCTCTGCAAGAAGCCTAGGGTAGATCCAAGAATATTCCTAGACATTTGAAGAATACTAACTTTTTTTTATGCAATTTATGCGTGGTATAAACGGAATTTTGACCTGCTAGCAAGATACAAAATTACAAATACATACTCCCTCCATCTACAAAAGAATATAATTCTCGTATTTTTTGAACTTTAAATAATTTTGCATAGAAAGTATAAACATTCGTGATACAAAATAAATACCATTAAATTAATTATAGGATATATTTTATTATAAATTTATTTGGGTACATAAATACTAATAATGTTTACTATAAACTTGATTAAACTTAAGCTAGTTTGACCGGTATGTATCTATTCTTTTGTAGACAAAGGTAGTACATAACTAGAACAGCACCACCCATACTACTGCCAAGTGATAGAGTAGCGTCGTCGTCGACGTCGTCAGGGAGTGCGCCGCCGTTGATGCAGCAGCCATCGTCTAGTGCGCTGTGGTGTCAAAGATCAGCCGTGCGTTGGCGATGTCGTAGGTCATCGCCGTGCCCGTCTGCACAAGGCTTCCCAGGAGCGACAAGCCCGTGTACGGCATGATGCTGAGGCAGTCGAGGCCAGTGTCGTTGTCGGCGAAGAAGTAGTTGTCCCTCTCGAGGTTCATCACCGCGTCGTCGCCGTCGAACACCAGCGCGAGCTTCGGGAGCATCACGTTCTCCAGGGACTGGATCGTGTAGCACAGATCGAGGCCGATCGCCGAGCCGTTCACCGGCTGCGCCGCCGTGATGCTGCCGGCTATCGCCTTCCTCACGGCGACGTACGCCGCCTGCTCCAGGACTGTGAGCGGGTAGGTCGTGCTCAGGAACACCCCGCCGGACCCGTTGGCCTGGAAGTCGAATGTCCCGGCGGGAATGTCGGCTGCGAGGTCCTTGCCGTCGACTCTTACGCCGGTGAGCTTGACGGAGTACACGTCAGGGTATAGGGTGCTGTTGACGAGGGGCGTAGAACGGCTGTTCTTGGTCTGCGGCGGCGCGTCGTCGTCGCCGCCGAACTGGATGTAGCTGCTGTCGTCGTCGGAGTCGTCGACGTCCGACGCCCAGAAGTAGGAGAACCACGGGAGCTGCAGCTGCGACACCAGCGACAGGGGGCCGCCGCGGCTGAAGCCGAAGACGCCGGACGCGCCGAACAGGTTCCCCATGACAGCGTCGCTGCAGCCGAACACGAGGCCGGGGACGGGAGTGTCGCCGAACGTGAAGGTGTCGTTGGCGAGGTACCCAGTCGTGTTGGCCGAATGTTTGGGTGGCCCGGGGCGCAGATGTTCCCCCCAAACGAACCGTTTGATATGTTCAAAGATTCGTGCTTGCATAGTCATTTTATCTAATTACTCTGTATATTGCTGACATCTTTAGCAGATAAAGCTGCAAGTTCCTTACGGTTGAACTGTTGGCGCTGTACTTTTGACTGTTTAAAGCTGTACGTTTCGGTGGTTGGGAGAGTTCCCAACGCTCCACAGTGATGACACAGTATTTTCATTTATTGCTTGTGCGGTTGTTTCATCTTTTCATCGTTACAATATTCAAATCACCATATTTATTCAATTATATATATATATATATATATATATATATATATATATATATATCAAATTTACAATCCGATTGAATCTTTGTGTTCCTTACAATTTAATCTACAAATTAAGACTAATATTAATTATTTTCTGATGTAAAATAAAATAACAACATGTGGATCCCACATAAAATGGTCATAGCTTTTATATGTTTTCCGTATTTACAATAACAAATAACCATACATAAAGTGTTGAAGCGATTTTATCTCTCTTTGACATCTACAACTTTGTGGTTTTCAGTTTTTTTATTTTGGGTCATTAAGATGCTCAAAAAATAATATAAAATTTTACACCCTATTAATCGCGTACAAGCACTTGTCATATTAAAATCATATTTTTTCTTCTACGGTGCTGTACTTTTTATATAAAAGTTGCATTTCTCGATGAGATCTATTATTTTATAGTTTCTCATTTTTTTCGTTTAAGGACGTTAAGATGCTAAATAATATAAAATTTTAGCGTTTGCCTTCAGCGTCGAGGTGAGCATTGATGCATCTTACTTTATTTAGAATTTCTTAGGGTTTAGGGTTACGGTTTAGGGGTTAGGGTTTAGAGTTTAGGGTATAGGATTTAGAATTTAGCATGGGTTTAGGGTTTAAGGTTTAGGATTTGGGGTTTAGGATGTTAGTGTTAGGGTTTAGGGGTTTAGGGTTTAGAGTTTAGGTTTAGGGGTTAAGGTTAGGGTTTAGGGTTTAGGGTTTTGAGGGTTTTGGGTTTAAGGTTTAGAGTTTAGGGTTTAGGGTTTAGGTTTAGGGTTTAGGGTTTGGGGGGTTTTGGGTTTAAGGTTTAGAGTTTAGATTTAGGGTTTGGATTTTGGGTTTGGGGTTTAGGGTTTAGGGTTTTAGGGTTTAGGGTTTGGGGTTTAGGTTTAGGGTTTTAGGGTTTAGGGTTTAGGGTTTAGAGTTTGGGGGGTTTGAGATGTTAGTGTTAGTGTTTAGGGTTTAGGGTTTAGGGTTTATGTGTAGGGGTTTGGGGTTTAGGGTTTGAGGTTTGGGGTTTAGGGTTTAGGTATTAATTTGTAGGTTTAATTGTAAGAAATCCAAAGGTTCAATTGGAATATAAATTGGATATATGATTTAACAGATATGGTGATTTGAATATTCGTAATGGCGAATGGGATGCATATAATCATATATTATAATGGGCATTTCTTATGGACCCACATGTTATTTTTTATTTTACTTTCAAATATAACCAATATTGGTCTTGATCTGTAGATTTAATGGTCAGGAACTCAAAAGTTTAATCGGATTATAAATCGGATATATAGTTTAGCAGATACAGTGATTTGAAAAATCGTAATATCAAATGGAATTGTCATTATCATCGGCATTTATTGTCTGACACGCCATGCACATACGCTGCTACAGCATCAGCTTCCACTCCCTGCTTCCGCGTCGTTCATCTCTTTGTCAAAGCAATAAATGGTCTCCGTGTCTTTTGTCAGGTTGAACAGTGATTGCAGAGAATTTACAGTTTCTAATCACATTCTAACAAGCATATGCCACATCTAATGCATTCAATCCTATCCGTTAGTTCAGGGGGGATATCTACTCCCCGGGCCATCGTCTCCGCGTCGCACGGCGTACTCGCAGCGGTCGTCGCCGTTGCCGGAGGAGGAGCAGGTCTGGTTGAGCACTTGCTGGCACGTCTGGCTGCCGCAGGGGAGCGTCGCGAAGGTGGACGACCTGTTGGGCTCGAAGACGGGCGCCGGCGGCGGCAGGCAGGCGCTGCCGCAGGGCGAGCACTGCGACCACACCAGCTGGCTGTTGATGTCCAGGACGCCGGGTATGATCTGCGGCGGGGAGGATGTACGTGTACCGACGGTGAGGTTGAAGACGAAGAGGCCGACGCTGTCGGCGGAGCGCTCCACCAGTCCGCCGCGGCCGTTTCCCGTGAGTTTCTTGTACACCTTAAATAACTCCTTGAGTGCTTTCGCTCCCTGCCTCTACAAGCGAGCGGAGGAACCTCCAGGGCCGACCCTCGACGACGACGGACGTGGACGGACGCCGGCGCCGGCGGACATGGCGACCGGCGGCGGCACGACGACCAGGAGCGCAAACGCTACTGCTGCCACCACCGGCACTATTAGCCGGAAGCTCCGCCGGGCCGCCATTGTACGTGCTTATTATTGAACTTTTCAATTATTTAACATTAACAGTAGATTGTGCTAGGCCGCTTTTATAGCCAATCGAACGTCGTAGTAGTAGTCCACAATCCACAAACAGCAGGCTGCTGACATTTCAATGCCTACGACTACGTACTTATTATCCAGGTCGGGCATGGAAAAGTAATTACGATGTATATTAACTCTTCGGAAACAGATTGCATTGGCTTTGAAAATGCCGAATAGGAAAAGTTTTCGCAAACTGTTTTCACACTTTACACAGTGTTCAACATGAAATTACATTAAGAGTTTTACCGAGATGAAGAAGGATGAATCCATCACTTTGTCGTGAATTCAGCGCATCAAAAATAACAATCAAGCCGATTTGTCAATTCTGGTTTTGCATGAACCGGCACAAGTCGGATTGAATGGTCAGTAATTATTTGCCGTCGATCGAGCTGATCATCCATCTTATGAATAGGAATCATAGGCAATTAAGTGAACAAAAACGTATACATGTTAAATGTATTATAGAAAGGAAAATAACATTAATATTGCCCATTTAATTTGGCCTTACTCCTTTGAGATTGGACAGGGTTATTATAGGGCACAACATAAATGTACTCCCTCCGTTTTTTTAATAAGTTGGTTTGTCTAAAGTTAAACTTGTGTATCTTTGACCATTGATTTTAAAAAAATTTACATACTTTCATATCATAATATAAGATTTATATATTTAGATTTATCATGAGAAATACCATTATAATATATAATTTATATATTATGAAACTATAAAAAACTTATATAATGGTTAGTCAAAGATTATAATGTTTGACTTAAGACAAACTAAATGTGACACTTATTAAAAACGGAAGGAGTATCTTTTTATGGGACAATGCATGTTGTAAATAAAGCAAATAAACAAGATAAACATACGCAAATAAAGACTTTGCTACCTATTGCTCTCATTGTTTTGTTCATAGATCAGATTAGCCCATCTATTGCACCCAAAATTTTCTAAAATTGACATTCAAATCAAGGTCACAGCTTCAGCCCAGCCGACGACTATAGGAATAAGGTTCTTTGCCGAGTCTTTGGCAAGCACTCGGCAAAAGGCATATTTACACTCGGCAAAGGCTTTGCCGAGTGCCGCACTTCGGCAAAGGGCACTCGGCAAAGAAAGGGTCGGCAAAGCCCTCTTTGCCGAGTGCCGGATTTCGGGCACTCGGCAAAGGCTTTGCCGAGTGCCAAGTCCGCACTCGGCAACCGGTTTTTTCGGCCGTTAGCCTTTGACGGCCTTTGCCGAAGTGCCGAACGGTTGGCACTCGGCAAAGAGCATTTTTTATTTTTTTTGAAAATTTTCTTTGCCGAGTGCCGGCCGGACGACACTCAAAGAAAGAGCATTTTTTTTTTTTTGTTGATAATTTCTTTTGCCGAGTGTCGGGTGGAAGGCACTCGGCAAAGAGCCTTTTTACTTTTTTGAGAATTTCTTTGTCGGTGCCGGGAGGAGGGCACTCGGCAAAGAGCTTTTTTATTTTTTTTTTTGAAAATTTCTTTGCCGAGTGCCAGGAGGACGGCACTCGGCAAAAGAGCTTTTTATTTTTTTAAAAATTTTTTTTGCGAGTGCCATGGCACCGGCTTTTCGGCAAAGCCGGGACACCGGTGCCTCGTTCCCCGGCTTTGCCGAGTGCCAGTGCCATGGCACTCGGTAAAGGCCTCTTTGCCCGGTGTTACACTCGGCAAAGAGGATAAAAATGTTTTTTTTTTTGTTTTTCTTTCCGCCAACACAAACAATAAAATCACATCACGAGAATATATCACGGATACATGACATCCATCATACATAATACGACGCATACGCGTTTCATCAACAATCCATCACATACATAAATATTGTCCATAATGCATCACATACACAAATATCATCCATAGTCCATCACATACGAGTCATAATCCATCACAATTCACATACGAAACACATGGTTGGGTCCAACGTAGGCGTAACAAACATCAAGTGATAAACGACGGATACCTATCGCCATCCCGCCACCCGGCCGTGGAGCAGAGTGCCCAGCGGTGAAGGGCCGATTGGCCACTCGCCTCGTGGGCGGGGGGCCACCCCGAGGAGTCGGGTTGGAACCGGTCGACTGTGGGCGCACCAAAGAGAAGCGAGTTCATGAGTATCCGCACGAGAGCCACATATGGTGTACGAAAGTTAGCGTAAAAACCGCACATACTCACGAGGGGTCGCAAAGACGAGGAGAGCGGCGGGAGGCTCAATTGGAGCGAAGCGGCGGCGGTGGCACGACCACACCTTGTAAGGCCCTGAAGGCTCGACATGAAGCTGAACATGTCCCGCATCCTCTGCGCCCGACCACCCTCTCGGGCTTGTGCAGCCTCCATCGCTAGCCGATGGGCCTCCTCCGCCGCCGCTTGGCTGGGCCTCCAACCTCCGCACGTAGGCACACGCAACATTCACACGCAAAGTTCGAACAACTCAAATGCTTGGTAGATATGTAACAAAAAGTGATCGACGCATGAAACAAGTACTAACACGGAGTTACGCCATCGGGCTGGCTGGGAGCTCTCGGCCGCCGAGGGCGTATGGGGATGGAGGAGCTCGTGCTCCTTGCTCGAATCTCGGCGAGGTTGGGAACGAGGCGGAGTCGGCCGTCTTGTCCGCCATCCATTACTGCCGTCTTTGCTTCCCTCCACCAAGCCTCATCGGAAGGTCCGTGTCTAGGGGCTGCGTTGCCGGATCGAAGTCCTCCCCATGGCGCTCGCGAGATATCTTCTCCAACTTGCAGAGCAACACAGGTGCCACTTTCTCTAAGTCATCAATCATGTCTCGAGATATCTCCTTTAGCACAAAGCTGTCGGAAGAAATAGCTCAACTCTGCCAGCACACGCCACACATGGTCGGGGAGATATCCCCTAGTCATCGCAGGAAGGAGCCTCTCAATCCATATGTGGTAGTCATGACTCTTCATCCCGAAGACTCGCATAGTGTCCAACTTCACTCCCCTACTCAAATTCGCGGCATACCCATCTAGAAACTTTAAGCTCTTAATCCACAGCAGGACTTCCTTCCTTTGGTCTCTTTTCAATATAAAATCGGCCGCAGTCCTTTTCCATTTGCCCCCCGGCACGGGAGGCTTCATCACTTGCTTTGGTCTATCACACATCGTTGCTAGGTCAAGTCTAGCCTTCACGTTGTCCTTGGACTTATCTGTATCCATGAGTGTTCCAAAGAGAGCCTCGGCGATATTCTTTTCTGTGTGCATACATCAATGTTGTGTGGAAGAAGAATGTCATTGAAATAGGGGAGCCTAGTCAAGCCTGATTTATGAGTCCATTGATGTTCTAGACCATATCCAATGAAACCACCTTTCTGTTTATATTCTTTGAGAGCTTCTATCTCAGCACGGACCTCGGTAGGGGTCATAATGTGAGGTATAGGATCGGTGATTTGAACTCCTTTCCTAAAGTGCTTGACATCTCGTCTAAATGGATGGTCAAGAGGGAGGAATTGACGATGTTGGTCAAATGAAGAAAACTTGCCCCCCATCTTTAGATTTAATGAACCTCACAAAGCACTCTCGCATATTGGGCATGGAAACTTGCCTTGAACACACCACGCGCAGAATATTCCATACGCTAGAAAGTCATGAAGGGAGTACTGGTACCACACATGCATTGTGAAGTTCTTCTTTGTAGCTCGGTCATATGTGAGTACACCTTTTTCCCAAGCTTGGATCAATTCATCAATGAGAGGCTCCATAAACACACCCATCTTGTTGCCCGTGTGTCCGGGAATTATGAGCGACATAAACACGTTCTTGGGTTGAAACATGACGCCGGGGGGGGGAAGATTGAGGGGATCACAAATACAGGCCAACAAGTGTACGGGGCCGCCATCATTCCATAGGGGTTGAACCCATCTGTTGCCAGCGCTACACGTACATTGCGAGCCTCTAGAGCTTTATCATGATGTATGGCATCAAAATGCTTCCATGCATCACCATCCGATGGGTGTACCATCTTGTCAGCGTTGTATCTTTTCCCATGTTTGTGCCATGTCATCTGTTTCGCGGACTCCTCTGTCATGTATAGCCGTTGGATCCTAGGTATGAAAGAAAGATACCGTAGGACCTTTACGGGAATACCAGGGTGTCCCTTTTTGCCTTCAATAGGTTCCACCACATACCTAGGGGATTTGCACTTTGGACAGTGTGTTGCTTTCTCATGATCTTTCCAAAATAGGACACACCCATTCGGACAAGCATGGATTGGCTCATATGGCATCTTAAGTGCACGAAGAAGTTTCTGTGACTCGTACAAGTTCTTTGGCAAAACATGACTCTCCGGAAGGAGGGATGCAACCACTGCCAACAAAGAATCAAAGTTGTCTCGACTCATGGCACACTGTGACTTCAACGCCATTAGGCGTCCAATGGCATCTAACTGTGATATTGTTGTCTTCTCGTGAAGGGGCTTCGGGCGGAAGACAACATATAAAATACGCCTTCGCGGTTTCCTCCGGCTCGCCCTCAAATTCTTCACCGAACCGTGCCTCCTGAAAGTCATCCATCCATTCTGCCACCCCGGCTTCTCCATCAAAAGCGTCGAGGCGTGGTCTCACCACCTCCTCCCTAATACGATCAGCTTCACCATGATGGATCCAACAGGTGTAGTTTGGCGTGAATCCATACAAGACAAGATCTTCCCCCACGTGCTTCTTGTTCTTTCTTACACGGTTGTTGTTGACATTTCTAACGTCGCTACTAGAAATAGAGGTAAATCTCTATCCCCGCAACGGCGCCAAAAATGCTTGTTGGTATTTCTTATGCACAATTAAATTATAAAGGATTCAAGCGCCATTTAAAAACCATTGTAGCATTTTACAGGGAGTATTTCGGTATCGTTATTTATATTTTACCACTGGGAAACATTGGTTAAAGACATTGATAGTTCACCATCATGTATCTACTAACTTAATACACCAACTAGACTAAAGTAGGGGTAAATGATAGATGATAGGAATTATGTATATATGACACACATGGGAGAATTCTATGATAAATAAGTAGATAGCTAAAGTGAGGCGACAACGGGAGAGTTCAAGGTTCCCGAATACTTCTCTATTACTTTGGTTCTATATAACTAATTCATGGCGAGATAAAGCAATCACACAATAGCACTTTAGAGCAACAAGTACCTATCCAACTCTCGAACAAGACTGGGAAGAAGGTAGCCGGGTAAGGCGCCAAAAGCTCTACGAAACACCAACTCCGACGTGGTGGAATACGAAGACCAACAAAGCTGTCACCTCTGAAGGCTACCACAACTAACCGTAAGAGATGGGCGCAACCTCGGGTAAACCCCTAGCCTAGACACCACGTCTACGCTTAAAGAATACTACTCTAGTCACGATCTATAACTAGAGCACCTAATACAAGGCGAAGATCCTATGCTAAAGTATAACAACTATACTAACCAATCAAATGTAATGCATAAAAGTAAATAGAAAAGATAAAATATATTAAAGCATAAGTCTTACAAGAATAAATACAAAGACATACCAAAACTCAAGACTCCTCCGGAACCCGAGCGGAAGCTCGCCTCTTCCTAACTCCCATCAAGACCTAATCTACTACATTGGAAAGTCTAGCCCTAATTTCTCTAGAGATGAGAGGTCATCCATTCGAGGGAGCCTCTACATCTCCATAATAATGTGGTGCCCTCGGGGAGGGGGGTCTACCTCTTTTATTTATAGTCTAGAAAAGCCTCCCACCTCTTCTGGACAGGCGATGTGGGACTAATTCTTGCACCGTTTGCTCTGTTGGGCCATTATACATTTAACTTGGGCCTTCCAATCATCTCTCATGTGAGCCCACTCAAGGGAGCACCTTGGGGTGCCTCTCTTGGGCCTCTTCCATGCCATATGAGCCTCTTCTCACGTCATGGGCCTTGCTTGGGCGTGGGGCCCATTAGTGATAATTCTCCTTTATTTATAAAATTAATATCTTTTTACTCCGGACTCCAAATATAGCAAATGATATGTCCGTTTTGATCATCTCGACGAGCCCGTCGCAATGGTGTAGTCCAATTCATCATTTGAGATACTTTTATTCTGTGCAAAATTGGATATACCTACAAAACGATCAAGAACAACACAACTCGTGGAACTCGTTAGAATCAAACCCTACAACTATGCTTTATGGTTGATATCATGTTATATTGAGCAATAGTTAGTGGTATAAAATAGGCGTTAAGGACCGTCAACAGTTGTCACATTTGAAGCAGGGACACGGCATTCGACTGGACCCTTTAGCAGCCACGCCAAAAGAATGCTCCAAGAAAGCATTAGTCTTAGTCATCCATTCTACGGTCAATTGTGCGTGCCCCGTGTACATCCAATCACGGTTCTCCATCCTCTGACATATATATATATAAAGGTGTAGCATAACTAAGAATTGCATCTGCACGTCGTTCCTACTCTCTAATAGGTGAGGATAGGTCCTAATCCCACCCACGGATACGTAGATGAGGTTGGTTTTCATGCTCCCCTCCGGTTCGAGACAAAATTTCGACAGCACCTCCCCGCTGTTCTCCCGATACACAAGCTTGTGTGTATCCGGAGAACAACAGGGAGATGATGCCGAAATTCTGTCTCGAACCGGAGGGGTGCATGAAAACCAACCTCATCTACGTATCCGCGGGCTGTCCAAAATACGTGGACAATCCAAAAGAGATACGGTCAGAGATATACAAAAGATCTGCATACCTCCGATCGTATCTCTTTTCGGACGGAAATGCCTAAGCGGTTTACGTTAATTAAACATGCATGCAAAGGAGGAGGGGGTTATACCCTAGGTGTCGGTGAGGTCAGGCTAGCAGGGCGGTGGCGAGGCGGTGCGGTGGAGAGGCGAGGTGCAAAGGCAGGCACCCAGCAACGCCCGGACGAAGTCGATCGGGGTCGTCGACTCCCTCCCACGGGTCGCACACTATAAAAGAGAACATTAGTTAGTATCCAATGAAAATTTCGGCAGAACCTCCCCTGCATGGGGAGGTCCCCAAAACCTGCAAAACACATAGGCACGAAGGCCCGACAAGCACATAGGCACGAAGGCCAACATCCATCCACATATCTAGAGGACTAACTACTACTACTAACACTACAACTACTACTAACTCTAACTACTACTACTAACACTACAACTACTACAAACTCTAACTACTACTACCACATGGCATTTACCTTTCCGACAAGAACGGGAAGAGCGAGGGGTCGACGACGGCGAGGAACGACCAGACCACTTGAGGGTCGACGAGGACGAGGTCGGTGGGTCCTCCTTCTCCTTCTCCTCCTTCTTCTCCTTTCTTCCTTCCCTCCTTCTCCCTCCTCTCTTGTCCCCTCCTCCTCTCGGCCAGGGTGAGGCGAATAGTCCGCACGTCGCCGAAGAAGAGAGCTGGGAGGCGGTCAGGGCGAGCCTTGGCCGTCCTACCGAGGGTGAGGAGGAGGCGTGGTGGCTGGGCGCCGCGCGCTGGCGCGACCGGCGGCGGCGCTCCCCGGCGCGCGCCGGCTGGGCGTCTCGCCGGGCGCCGGGGCGGCCGCGCAATGGGTCGGCCTCGCCGCCTCGCCGGATGGGCTTCATTGCGGGCGGCGGGCGCGCCTGGCGCCCGGGGCGCGCTGCCGCGTTCGGGCGGCGGGCGGCGCAGGCGGCGCTGGGCACGGGAGCGGGGGGGAAGCGGCGGCGGCGGGGGCGGATCTCCCCTCCCCGGAGGACGGCGGCAGCGGCGTCGGGTGGCGGCGTGGGGAGGGTGGCGGGCGGCTCGGGTGAGTAAGAGTGAGAGAACGAGCGAGAGGGAGGAAAAAAAACTTACCGGTTTCTGTAGGGGCGGCCGTCTTTGCCGAGTGGATCGGCACTCGGCAAGGAAGTGGCGCCACGAGCTTTTGCCGAGTGCCTAGGGTTGGCACTCGGCAAAGAACACACCCTTGGTGCCAAACCTAGGCCTGGGCAAAGATTTTTTTTTGAATTTTGGGCCCAAAATTTTTTTTGGGGCTTTATACAATACTACAAACAACATTTTGAAGTTTGGGGCATTTTCAGTGATTTTTGTTATTTTTCTCTAGTTATTTTATTTTTTGGAATTTTACACGGGAAAAGAACGTTTGAACTACTGGTGCATCGAAAAATGGTTTTGATTGGTCCCAAAAATGTGATCTTTGTTTGTTATCAAAATGTTAGGCTAAATCTAAGGGACGGTCTCGAGAATTTCGATCAACTTGAGCGAGGGGCGGGGTGCCGACGTGCATGCGAAGTCGATTTTAATTATATAAAATGCGAATGTGTTCCGAAAATTATGAAACTTGGCGAGAAGTCATGATATCATATGCGTGTGCTGTGGTAAAAATTTGAAAATGTTTTGAGCACACGGCGACCTACGGTGGTCAAAAACCAAAACATCAACACAGGTGTTTCTTATATCGCATGTGAGGGTGCTCTGGTTTGTGAACACCATACGTCGCCATATGCTCCAAACTTTATCAAATTTTTACCATAGGACACATATATGATTTCAAGACTTGTCACCAAGTTTCATAATTTTCGGGCTATTTACCATTTTATACAATTAAAAACAAATCGCTTCGACGTGGGCGGCCGTGCCCCTCCCGCACGTTGATCGAAATTCGAGACCGGTCCGGATTTAGCCTAAATTTATAGTAACAAACAAAGATAATATTTTTTGAATCAAATAAAACCATTACTCGATGCACCAGAAGTTCAAACGTTGTTTTTCCGTAAAAATTCAAAAAAACAAAATAACTAGAGAAATATAACAAAATGCATTGAAAAAAACATCCCAAAGTTTAATATGTTCTTTGTGGCAGTGTACAAAAGCCTCAAAAAAAAAAATTTGGGGTCAAAATCAAAAAAAAAAATTACATTGCCGAGTGCCAAAGTTTGGCATCGGGCAAAGTTCATTCTTTGCCGAGTGCCGAGGTTTGGCACCGGGCAAAGTAAATTCTTTGCCGAGTGCCAAGGTTTGGCACTGGGCAAAGTGTATTCTTTGCCGAGTGCCGGTCGGCTTCGGGCAAAGTATATTCTTTTTGCCGAGTGCCTAACGCCCGGCACTGGGCAAAGTTAACGGTGATGGATGCCGTCCACCGGCCGCCCATATTTGCCGAGTGCTTTCCTTTGCCGACGGTGGAGCACTCGGCAAAGAGTGTCTTTGCCGAGTGCCTGGCGTTGCCGAGTGCCAGGCACTCGGTGAAGTGTCCTTTGCCCAGTGCCTTCCTTTGCCGAGTGCGGCACTCGGCAAAGAGAGTCTTTGTCGAGTGCCCGATATTTGGCACTGGGCAAAGTATTTAGCACTCGGCAAAGTATGAGTTTCCTGTAGTGACGGCACTACGCGGACGTCATATAGAGTGGACATGCAGGATACTAATCCTACTCGGTCATTGTTCTTTCTAAAATTTAAAAACCTAAAATTTGCGATCCTGGACTACTTTTTCCTCTTGTTATATATATAAGAATGGTTGGCACGCTTTGCCGCGCCCACTCCTTTGCGTGTGGTGATAGATTGCTGCCGCGCTGTACCTTGTGCATCCATGCACGGGAGACGTGATACACAGCACTGCATCATAATATTTTTGGACGGCTAATAGATGACGCAGACAAATCACCGCTAGAGCGTAGAGATTTGTGATTTGGGGCCAGCACAGAGATGACGCAGCCGCCATGAGCCGCACTTAATTTGATTCTATACAGAAAGACAACGCTGACAGAGATGCCATTTGGCCATTTGCAGAGAGCAGCAATGGTGCTAATTCAGCATCAACGATGGTTAGCATCATACTTGTTTTGTTTTTTCTTTAACTCGAGTCATACTTTGTTTATATAATACTCGCAAAAAAATACTTTGTTTATATAACACAATATTATGGATAAATAAGATCCTCAAAGCGGCATATGCTGCAGTAAACCAAGGAATCCAATGTCAATAGGAGTAGATTAATTAAGGACTAAAACTAGGAATCTAAACCAACATAATTATGAAATGATGTTCACCAATGTTTGAAAAACTGATACTAATCTAATAATGAAACTAACTTCAGAGGTGCAAAAGACAATAGTGGTAACTTTAGGTTCTAGTGTGGCACGGTAGCACAGAACTAAAGACAAACAAAATTAGAGAAGATGAGAATTTTATATAGTTTCAGATTTCTTGCTGATCCTGGCAACCACATATTTGGAAGACCCCATCACGAACCCATCAATGAGAAGGATAAAAAGGCATGGAATTCTTTAATAGCATCCTTGATTTGAATCAATCTAAACGTATTGGTATGTAGTGCAATACTTAGAGAAGCACTTCAACAAAGCAACATGCAGAGAAGCAAAGTAATCGATTTTAACAGAAGCATGCACCAATGTTTCAATTTCAGGGCTAAGGAGGCCAACCAGCAATATGGGAGTGGGCCATGTTGAGGACTGTACATACGCACTACTCCCTCTGTCCCATGGACTTTGTCGTTGGAAAATCGTGTCCCATTTACAAACACGCTTCCCGGACGATGTTCTCCATGGGACGGAGGGAGTACGCAGGTTAGCCCAGGGATTTCCACGTAGCAGATTGGGCGTCCTAACCTGCAGAGCAGCAGGACGCACGCAAGCGCTGGGATTAGTTTTGAGGCACAGATGGCTGGCAAAAGAAAAAAAAGGCCTACGATTGACGGTGCATGTGCATGGAATGCACGCAAGCGCTGGGAGGACGAGAATCCTCCCGCGGTTAGAGATTTACATATGTACGCATCTGAAGGTAGCATCTATATGATAGTGACTTTGTTATATGTCGTCTTGCCCAAAGTGGACTCATTAACGGAGACTTGACCATGTAATTCTAGAAAAAAAACGGAGACTTGACTCGCCGTGCAATATAGACACAGAAAACCCCTACTATCTTGAGTGTACCTAGAAGGTCGCAAAAAACACGTGCATTATATTTTTTAATGGACGAAGAAAAACCCAATTTTGAGTTGCCTGGAAGGTCACAAACCATATACACACACGTACATTTTAATTTATTTTGAACACAAATGTGTATATATTCCACACAACGTAACAAAAATATATATACAGTCCATATACGTTAACGCCATCCATTCGCCGATTCATTCAATTTATTTGGTCCATATATATCATTTTCATGAAGAATTTTCGTAAAGCAGCAACAGTAAGTCCTAATAGATCGCTATGTAGCTAGCCAGGTCGTGGGAAAAATCTTTGCAGAGAATAGCGCCGATCGAGAATGTCAGGCATGGACCTGCCAGTCTAGCTATTATTCGATATACTAAGCAATAAACCACACATAAGGGACATGAATACTTTGGGGGGGGGGGGGGAACCTAGAACGCATCATGGAACAGGTAGCAGTAAGAAGGAAAAAAAAATAAAGATTAAAAAGGAAAAGGAAAAATGGGAGGGCAAGCTGCTGGAGTTGGGGCCCACGTGAATAGCGCCATGCAAGGCGACTGGCGGTGGTGGCGCTCGCTGCGTGCTGGGCCGCTGGCTGCCCGGCTGGGCTCCTAGTAGTCCACTGCTGGCCTGCTGGGCTGCTGGCATTGGCAGGGTGGCAGCGCCTGCTAGTGCATGGCGACGTTGGCCCAATACGGACTCATTTCATGCGCGAGCCCACCACCCACCACGACAGCCAGCTGAATGCCAGCAAGCAGCCGCTTCCGCTTCCACCATTTCCACTTCTGGCTAAACCTAAAACCCCACCAGCGGGAGCGGAGAGAGGGAGGTCGTCCGCCGCGGGATCGGGATCTCCGTCGCCCGCCCGCCCGCCGCCACCCGCGTGCGCGCTGCGGGAATTCGAGGAGGATCGGAGGATGTGGCGCCTGCGGATCGCGGAGGGGTGCGGGGATCCCTGGCTCCGCACGACCAACGGCCACGCCGGCCGCCAAGTCTGGGAGTTCGACGCCGCCGCCGACCCTGACCCCGCCGTCGACGCCGCGCGCCGGGCCTTCGTCGACAACAGACACCAGCTCAAGCACAGCGCCGACCTCCCGATGCGCATTCAGGTTGCTGATCGCTGTCTTGCTCATTTATTTTTCACCACAGTATGTAGAGACCTGTCACTGACGTACGCTTTCATCAGTGTACCACTGCCACGTGAAATGGTTGAAAATGGACACAGTTTCTGGCTCTGTTTCGGAGCTGATGTGCTTCCCTGTAAATTTGGAACATCTCTTCAAGCTCTTTTGCTACACACTGCAGTTCGCCAAAGAAAACCCTCTTGAGGACCTGCTTCCGGCGATCAGGCTGGATGAGCATGAAGATGTGACCGAGGAAGCCGTGACGACTGCTCTGAAAAGGGCGATCAGCCGTTACTCTACTCTACAGGCACATGATGGACACTGGCCTGGGGATTACGGTGGTCCTATGTTCCCTATCCCAGGCTTAGTACGTATATACCTCCTCCAACTCTATCCACACTGATATGTGCAACTTGCCTAGTTAGTGCACTTGGACATGTGTGCATTCCTATGACTAATAAATCTGTGCTCCGTGCTTAATAATCTTGTGATATGTGTAAGACGAAATTTTGTTGTTTTTCTTTAGTTTCTCCTCACTTATGCCTCATGGTGAACCCGATATATGTTTTTATTTTGTTTTATTTTGGATTCAATGCGAGTACCAATTTAGATGCCTCCTGAAATATATAGGAGCTGGCAAAGTGTGGTGGGCATCTCATTTTTAGATTATATGGAGAAAGACTTGTGTCTCATGTTTCACAGGCAAATAGCTACTAATTGTATTTATTTATCCTTTTTCCAGATCATAACATTGTATGTGACTGGCGCACTGAACACTGTCTTGTCATCTGAACACCAGAAGGAAATCTGCCGGTATCTCTATAATCATCAGGCAAGGGTGATTCAGTTCTAAATTTGCGTGTCAACCCTACAATAGCTAAAGGTAATCTAATTTTGTCACTGCAACTGTAGAATGAAGATGGTGGTTGGGGCTTGCACATTGAGGGTCCAAGTACCATGTTTGGCTCAGCACTGACCTACGTTAGTTTGAGATTGCTTGGAGAGGGACCGGATAGTGGAGATGGAGCCATGGAGAAAGGTCGAAACTGGATCTTAGACCATGGTGGAGCAACATATGTAACATCATGGGGAAAGTTTTGGCTCTCGGTAAGGAATTATCAACTCTTTATTAATTTGTTTATTAGCTACTTCCATTTGCTTGGACCTGCTTTAATTCCTTCTAATTCCCTGGCTTATTAATTAAAGGTACTTGGTGTATTTGAATGGTCCGGTAACAACCCTGTGCCAGCAGAAATATGGCTACTGCCATATCTCCTGCCATTTCACCCAGGTTCTGCTTTATTTTTCTCAGTGTACATAAATCTAGTATGTTATAGGTGTATATATACATTTATCACTTACTAAGTCGATCTCTCGGCCCTAAAGGTTGTATACAGTATGCATTGAAGATTAAATAATATACGTTGAGCCCTAACTGAATATATACTCCAATTTCCAGAGATCTCTTGTATCATAAAATTCATCATTTATCTATCATTATTTTTTCATTTTTAATTAATGGGACAATTGGGCAGCAATCAAGCTATTTTACATTGCCCGATTATCGTAGTCTTTTCAGTAGTTTGCTCTTGGTTGCTATGTTGTTCCTTGCTGATATGCTAATGTGGTTTACAATGTCTTGCAGGGAGGATGTGGTGTCATTGTCGAATGGTTTATTTGCCAATGTGCTACATTTATGGGAAGAGGTTTGTTGGCCGAATCACACCACTTGTGTTGGAATTAAGGAAGGAACTTTTCAAAGACCCCTATGGAAAGATTGATTGGGACAAGGCCCGCAGTCTATGTGCCAAGGTATGTTAACTTTCTGCATGACCCTCATGGCCTTACCTTCTTGTGGCTATCGATACATATATGGGCCAAATTGTGCACAACAGCACAAGTTCATTGCAGGTGCCACAAAGTTATCTATTAGTCTCCAAGTTGATCTTATTTTTGGCCAAGGCTGTCCTAACTCTTTTTCCAGAAATCCCACTGCCGAAAGATTATGTTTAGATGCTAGAACAACCTTGTAATAACCCTGCCTTTTTTTAGAAGTGTCATAACCCTTCCTTTGTCTGTGAGGAGTCCATTTTGGATCCTGATTGTTCAATCAGAAGGAGTTTTGATACATTTTTGCTGCAGGAAGATTTGTACTACCCACGCCCATTCATTCAAGATGTCTTATGGGCCACTCTCCATAAACTTGTTGAGCCAGTTATGATGCATTGGCCTGGGAGCAAATTGAGGGAGAAAGCTCTGGAAACTGTCATGAAACATGTTCACTATGAGGATGAGAACACTCGATACATCTGCATTGGTCCTGTGAACAAGGTAAATTGAGGGTTGTTATTGCTTACTGAACCTTTATAAAAGGAGTTGTAGTCTTATTTTCTCCTATTCTTACTGCAAGCATCACAAGACCATATAGCGACTTTGATGTAGATTTATTTACTCTCCAGTTAGAAAGAAACAACTGAGGCATTTGTGATTTCAGTGATTCCTTTAACTTTCCACCTTGTTCTGTCTTAGATTAATATGTCATTATAATGATTAACCCTCTGGTTACTATCTTGACCTTTTCTAACACATTACTTTCTACTAAACTCACTATGAGAACTAAAATATTCCTACAAGTCTGCCACGGATTTCTGCTAAATATTAAAATTGCTGCTGTGGGTTCTATGATTTACTGATTTGTCACTTCTTCCACCTCATGCACTATGTAATTGGTGAAAAATGCATTCTATGCCACAAGTACTGCTGATTTTGCTAATTGTATCCAGTATATGCAATCTACAGTCCTTTACAACAACATAGGATTATGACAAACAAGCTAAGTCGGTACTTGAATGTTCTATTCAAAATATGTGGTTTCTTTTCTTTCTCTTTCTACTTCAACAATTTTGTGTTAACAAAAAATATTCTTCTTTTACAGCCCTAATGTCTGAGTTGCATTCCTCAATCTTGAGTGTAGCTCTTATTTATGTCCCTCGTTTTGCCACTTTTGTTGCCTAAATCATTTCTGCAAATTTGGTGGTGTTCAGTTTATGCTCATAGGTTGTGAAACTTATATCAGAAGTATATACTGTGATTACTGGATCAGTATAGTATTTCTTGATTATTGCTTAATATTGTTCAACTGATTGCTGCAAGAAATTGTATGCAGGTATTAAATATGCTTGCTTGCTGGATTGAAGATCCAAACTCTGAGGTGTTCAAACTCCACATCCCAAGAGTCTATGATTACTTGTGGCTTGCTGAAGATGGCATGAAGATGCAGGTGATTCTTGCTTGTTCTGTGCTTTGTGGCCCATTTCCTGTTACTTAATTAACTACCTACTGGTAGACATCTACTGCAGCAAAAAACGTGTCAACATATAATATAATATTTTATTACTATCTGTTAATGGAATTGGCAAATTATTTTGCATCTTTCAACTCAGCCAGCTCTTTCCACTGTAGGGTTATAATGGCAGCCAGCTATGGGATACAGCTTTCACAGTCCAAGCCATCGTGGCTACCAACCTTATTGAAGAGTTTGGTCCCACCCTTAAACTAGCACACAGCTTTATCAAGAATTCGCAGGTACATTCAGCATGCCTTTTTGTATTTATATTGTTCAACCTTAGGTCCATTTACAATACTGATAAATGGCTATTTATTATGGAAGGTTCTTGAGGACAGCCCTGGTGATCTGAATGACTGGTACCGCCACACATCTAAGGGTGCATGGCCATTCTCAATTGCTGATCATGGTTGGCCTATATCTGATTGCAATGCAGAAGGACTAAAGGTGAATACAGTCAGCAGCATTAACAATAAGGAAATTTACTTTAGATGTTTAAAATTTTTCTTTTGAGATCTAGGATCCTTTGCTCTTCCAGCATCTCTAAATTCTTTCCACGTAAACTATATGGGTAAAGTACTCATGTTGCAAATAAAGTTTAGCTTTGTTCCTTGGCATTTATGTTCCAGTATTCTTGATAGTATAGTGCCTGGTATTTTGTCATAAATCCATAATTATTTATTTTAAATAGTTGACCATTTCTTTTATTCTACTCCAGGCTTCATTGTTGCTATCAAAGATTTCTCCTGAAATTGTTGGCGAACAAGTGGAAGCTAATAGACTTTATGATGCTGTCAGTTGTCTGATGTCTTATATGGTAAGCATCTAGAATTTTTCCTATCTTCTCGCAATTGTTACTATCGAATCATTTTTTAAGAAATGGTCGATGTAAATTAGTAAACATTGTGGAAAACCGAACTCCTTGAATTGGCAGCAGTCCCCTTATATGGTCATATATCTCATTTAAATTCTATGGAGTTTCATTTTATTTTAGTATTCTTGTGTGTTTTGAATAAAGCTGATGGAGGGGCCATGTCTCATTGGGTTTGTGTTAACCTTTACAGAATGATAATGGTGGTTTTGCGTCATATGAACTTACAAGATCTTATGCCTGGCTGGAGGTAGGTGGATGAACTTCCTCGTCGACCCACAACCACACACACACACACAATGTTTGCGTGCTCTCCTCTGAAATGGAAAGTTGCACGCCACTCTTCTACTTTCTGAAGTATAGAATGCCAATTTTTTTTCGAAATCGTGCGCTGCACGTGCTTCATTAAGAGAATCTAGAGTTTTTGACGAAATACAGGGACTCTGCCCCACGGCGAGGTGCCATGGGCAGCAGAGGAACACAAGAACACAAGAATCGCCGGCTCGACGACGCAGCTGGAAGGCGTACTGAGAAAGAAAACTACTTGCGCGACCGAGGGCCCAGGGAGCGGCAGCTAAGCGGTTGCCACGAAAATAGTGGCCAGGCACCTGAACCCCGCATTGGTGCAGGCGATCACCTTCTCCTTAACCGCTGAGGCGACCTGAGCTGCCGTCATAGCCCGATTGTCTAAGGTCCTCCGGTTCCTCTCCTTCCAGATGATCCAGGAAGCCAGAAGGACCACGGAGTCGAAGGCACGTCGGAGATCAGACGGCACCAAGTGGCGCGCCCCGAGCCACCAGGCGTCGAGGGGGGAGCTGGCCATCTGGTGCAAGGTGCTGGAGGGCGATCGGCGCGAGAAGCCGCATCCAAACCTCGCGGGTGAAGGAGCAGGTGGCAAGCAGGTGGTTCGTTGTTTCGTCCTCCTGGTCGCAGAGCGCGCACAGGGCATTGGGTTGCAGACCATGGCGCATACAACGTTCCGTAGTCCATAGGCGCCTGTGCAAAGCAAGCCAAAAGAAGAACTTCACCTTTGGAGGAACCGCAGCACGCCAAATGAGCTTTGCACCCGGAAGCATCGTCCTGCCGACGAAGAATGCTGCGTAGGCCGAAGCGGAGGAGTACTCGCCGTCGGCAGTCCACTTCCAGATGAAACGGTCTGGGGTGTGACGCAGCAGCACGACGCCGAGAAGCGAGTCCCAGAGATGTAGGTATTCCAAGAGCACCGCCACGGTTGGCGCCCTGGAGATGTCCCCACCCCAGCGGTTATCTTGAAGCGCATCGCGGACAGTCCTGGAACGTCTGCGCCGCGCGACCGCCGCGAACAGGTGCGGTGCCGAGTGACTGAGGGGCCCGTCCGGGAGCCAGGAATCGGTCCAGAACCTGGCGGAGGCGCCGTCGCCAATCTGAACGTGAACCGAAGCCCCGAACATGGCGTGGACCAGCCGTTCCGGCCGGGAGGGAAGCATGGACCACACGCCGTCCGGCCTGGCTCGGCGCAGCCATTCCCAACGGAGGCGAAGCGTAAAACCTTGCACCCCGAGGTCCGAGAGACCTAGGCCACCAATGGCCCGGGGCGAGCAAACAGTGGTCCAAGCCAACTTGCATTCCCCCCCCCTGAGACTGAGTCGGATGCAGCCCAGAGGAAGGCTCTGCGCCTCTTGTTGATTGCCGCGATCGCCCAGGAGGAGAGGCTGCAGCATATGGATACATGCACGGGGATGGCAGACAAGGTGGTCTGGGCCAGTGTAGCTCGGCCGGCCGTGGTCAGGAGACCTGCCTTCCAGGTGGGTATCCGGGCGGCGACCTTGTCCATGAGCTCCTGCTCGTGTGCACGGCTTAGGGAGGCGATTGACAATGGAGCTCCGAGGTACTTGGTTGGGAACTCCAGAACGGTGCACGGGAACACGGCCAGAACTGCCTCAACCATGTCGGGTGAGCAACGGATGGGGGTAATTGCACATTTGTCCAGGTTGCAAGCCAGACCCGAGGCTCTAGAGAAGAGCTGAAGGATGTCACGTATGCATGAGAAGTCTCCCGGCGTCGGATTTAAGAACACAACGAGGTCATCGGCATAAACTGATGCCCGGTGCTTGATGTTGTGCGGCAGCGGCCCCAGCTCGTGCCTGCGGTCAGCCTCGGTGATCAAGGCGTTGAGGACGTCCATCACAATGATAAACAGAAGTGGTGAAAGCGGGTCCCCCTGGCGAAGTCCGCGCGCGTGGCAAATGCGCCTCCCCGGCCTGCCATTGACGAGCACCCTGGTGATGGCGGTACCCAGGAGCGCCGACAGCCAGTCGCGCCACCGCCGCGGAAACCCCAGGTGCTCAAGCACGTCCAGGAGGAAAGGCCATGCAACAGAATCGAAGGCCTTAGCCAGGTCTACCTTCAGCAGCACTGCCGGGTGTCGCCTGGCATGGAGGAACCGGCACGTCAGCTGGACGGCATGGAAGTTCTCGTGTAAATGACGTCCCTTAATGAAGGCCGTCTGGTTTGAGCAGACCAGCTGAGGCATGAACGGTGCTAACCGTAGTGCAAGACCTTTGGCAATGAGCTTGCCAACCGAGTGTATCAAGCTGATGGGTCGGTAATCCTTTAAGCACTGAGGCGATGCCATTTTGTGTAGAAGCACCATCGTCGCCTCGTTCAGCAGGTGGAGGCTTCGTGTGTCATGCTCCCAGAATGCCTCAAACACCGGAAGACATCGGGCCAACGACGTCCCAAATGGCCCGGTAGAAGGCGCCAGGGAAGCCGTCCCCGCCCGCGCGTCCGGCCGCGGTCTCATGGACGATCCGGAGGACCTCATCAGGAGAGAAGGGGTCAGCCAGCGAGCTGAGGTCGAGGTTCGGGAAGTCAAGTTGTGTCAGGTCAATGCGGTGTTCCCTTGCGAACGGCTTGCCGAGGAGATCATTGTAGTAGTCAAACACGATCTGGGCTTTCCCCCCATCCTCCGTGAACGTGAGCCCGTTGTGGCCAATAGCAAAAAGATAGTTCTTGCGTCGTCGGTGGCATGCCTAGAGGTGGAAGTATCTGGTGCACGCGTCTCCCTCGGCCAAACAGCGCGACCGAGCACGCTGTCTGGCCATGGTGCGCTCCAAGGAGGCCAGGCCGAGAACGTTGGCCTTGAGGTCGCGCCTGAGATCCAGCTCGGCCGCCGACAACTGCCTAGTCTCCTGGGCCAAGTCAAATTCAAAGATGACGACCCTCGCCGCTGCGAGCTGTAGACGGATATCCCCCACGCGTGTTGCGCGCCAGCTCTTCAGTGCCCTAGCCAGCGAGCGTAGCTTGTGGTCGAGACGTCGGCACGCGTTGAGGTCCCCCACCGGCGCGTTCCAAGTGACGGATACCACCTCGAGAAAGCCAACAATCTTGGTCGGAAGCGTGGTGACGCCCACGGCTCCGTGTTTAGCACCAACAGCAGCGGCGCATGGTCGGAGCAGTCGGACGAGAGGCAGCGCAGCTGGTGACAGGGGAACAGCTGCATCCAGTCGATCGAGCCGAAGACCCTGTCGAGGCGTTCGAGGGTTGGGTTATCTCGGCCGTTGGACCAGGTGTAAAGCCGGCCAGACAGGTGAACCTCAGCCAGCTGCAGGTCATCCAGGAACCTCTGAAAGCGGCGCATGGCGCCCCGGTGTAACCTGCCATTGTTTTTGTCGGACGCAAGGTAAATCATGTTAAAATCCCCGCAAATGAGCCACGGCCCGTGACAGTCCGCGCGCACGTCGCGCAGTTCCTGGAGGAACGTTGGCTTGTCACCATCCTCGGTCGGGCCGTAAACGGTTGTGAGCCACCAAGGGCCACCCGGGCCAGCCAACGGCTCCAGACGCAGCGTGATGGAAAAACGGCGTATGGAGATGTGAGAGGTTGCCCAGAGATCGCGTCGTGATGACAGTACAGCGCCTCCAGCCACGCCGGAAGCCGAGAGGGAGACATAGTCGAAATCAACTCCCGTTACATCACAGTTCATGGATACAGAGAAGTCCTCAACCTTCGACTCCTGTAGGCAAACGATGGAGGTGCGATGTTGGGCGACGATGTCCCGGACGACACTACGCCTAGCACGGTTGTTGAGACCGCGCATATTCCAGATAAGCATTTGGTTTGCACTCATTGGTAACCAGTTTAGCGACGGAGGAAGAGGGCCTCAGACTAGAATGGGGCACCGGCGGCCAGCGTTCCACACCCGACAGCACGGGGGAACAGCTCCTGCATGGCGGCCCGCTTAGAGGAGGACATCGGCGAGGCAAAGGCATCATGGAATTTGGCCGCGATCGTTGCATCAGGCGTAGCAGGCTTGTCGTCGGCCGGACGGTTGGACCATCGTCGAAGCATCATCCGCCTAGCTTGCTTCTCCGGCTGCGGATCGCGGAAGACTGACTTTGCGGCCAACCTGTCGCTACGGCGCGGCACCCAATCGGCGGGGATTCTGGAGACACGGATGCGGGGGGAGACCGTATCAGGGGCTCCTGTAGGGGGAGGCGCAGGGAGTTCACGAAGGGCACGGCTGTGCCATCGTCGCGTAGCTGCGGGCTGCGTGGCATCGAGCTGGGCGGCCACGCGCCAGCGCAGTATCATCACCGCACCGACCACCGCCGGGCCGCAGCCCACCGTGATCCGTGACACACCGGGTGTCCGCGGGCGAAGGAAGGGGTGACGAGAAGGATCCCCGGTGGGCTGGGGCGGAGTCAGGTCGCGAGACCAGCGGACGGGCCCAAAACGGTCATGGTGGAGTCGGGCATAGTCGCGGGCGGCAGCTCCACGCGGGCGCAGCCGGCGGGTCGAGCACGCTTGTGGCGGCAGCCCACGCGCGCAGAATGACAGAGCTGGAGGTCCGCATCCAAGGCCCGGCCCACCAACCCCCGGGCCTTTGGCTGGAGCGAGGAGCGGTCACCGCGCGGCCCCAAGTCGATGGAGTGGGGGGCACGGTGTGCGAGGCGGGCGAGGTGGTCCCGGGGAAGCAGTGCACGACGGGCGCCGCATCGATTGACCTCGTGATTCCATGGGGTCGAACATCTCCACCCCACGGCGTTTCGACACGCGCGCCCCTCGGCGTCTTTAACGCCGGCACGCAGCGCCTGTGGCTCAACAGTACCGCCAATGAGGAGAACGTCCCCCTGGCCCACAGTAGGGCATGCCACATCACCCACGAGGAGAACCGGCACACAGGCCCCATTCTTAGACTCATGGGCGCCGGCGTGCACGCCGAGACAGCGACGGTCCAAACCCGGGTGGTAACTGTTGCAATTGCTATCCGCCGAGAACTCGATGTCGCTGTCGCGGCGGCCGGAGAGGTCCTCCTCAGGGAGTGGAGGTCCATTCGACCGTTCTGACGCGTCGTTGCCACCATCACCGCCGCCCTGGTCTCCGCCACCGCCATGACCATCGTTCCCAGCGGGCGGAGGCGGATCCGCCGGAGCACCCCACTCCTGGAAGTCGACCAGACGGATGCGGATGAGGTAGTACAGTCCCGGAGCAGGGGACGTAGAGGCTTGGGCAGGGTGCAGAAAGCGCGGTTCCGGGATGAAGATGATCTGCTCGTCGGGGATGAAGCTTGGGTGTACGCACCAGGCCGTAACAAAGAGTTCTCGGTCGTCATCCGGAGGGACGTCGTTCGGCAGGACGACATCAACCTCAGCACAAGCCGGCCCCAGGATCCGCTGGACCGTGGCGGCGTTGCGGGCGTGGAGCGGGATGCAGTGCAGCCCAACGAGAACTCTGTAGCGGAAGGAGCCCCCGGTCCCCGACGAGTGTCTGGTCCAGGGCTGCCAGACGAGAGGAAGCAGGTGACCCCCGGCCCTAGTCGCCAGTACCCTGTCTCTGTCCTCCCGACGTCGGAACCTCACGATGAAGTCTTGGGGTTCATGACGGCGGACATCCGCATCCTCAGCCCGGATTTCAAAGCGCTCGAACAAGTACCAGGACACCATGGCCGTGGAGATGGCTGGTCTTGTGCCGCCAATGGTGACGACGGCCGCCCGGTTGAGGCCCGCCTCAGCCGCCGACAGAGCCCCGGATTGCGGGATCACGACAAGGCTCGTGTTACGCTGAGCTGAGCGTCGGGCGGGACACCGCCAGATCGGGCGGCAGCGGCGGCGGGGAGGCAGGGCCGAGAGCGACGGGCGCGGGCGACCAGGGCCGTGGGGAAGGGGGGGCAGCACCGCGGCACCGAGGGCGACCTCCGGTGGACGCCGACTCCGCCCGGCGAGTGTCCGCCGAGCCCACACGACGGCCATGGCCCCTTCCCAGCGCCACGGCGGGGGGCCACTCTGCGCCCACCCGCAGGCAACGGCGGTGACAGACGGCGCTTGGTGCCAGCTGCCCGCTCAGGGCAGGGGCACTGGAAGCCGCGGTGGCCCTCATCCCAGCAATTGAAGCACCGGGGCGGGAAGGTACAGTTTGCCTTGATGTGGTTGTTGGCGAGGCAGCTTGAAGCACAGCTCCACCAGCTCCGGCGGACGGGCCTGCACCTCCTGGGGGCGAAAGGGCGGCGCCAGCGACGGTGGCTGCGCACCGTGAAGAAGCCGTTAGATCCGGGGCACCCAAATAAGGCGAGCCGGGGTGGGTAGGGGAAGCCCCGCGGGGGGAGGGGGAGGGGCTTGGAGTTCCGGGGTTGGCCCTCCGCGCGCCGCCATGAACTCGGCCTCCCTGCCGCCGACGCCGCGACGACCGACGCCGGGCGCTTGCCCTGACGCGCAGGGGCCTTGCCCTCCCCGGGGGGGGGGAGGCGAGGGGCCTCGGAGGCGGACTCATCGGAGTCGCTGAAGTGGAGCCGGTCACCGGAACCACCACCGAGGAACTCGCCCGCGAAGGACCCGGGGGATGCCGGCGCCAAGCGACCTAGGCGAGGGCAGCTCCTCCTCGGCCTCGCGGCCCGTGAGCGGCGACGTGAGGGGAACCAGCGTCCATCACCGAAACGGAGGGAGAGGAGATATAGCAGAGGCGAGCGCGGCGGGCTGGGGAGCTAGGGACGGCAGTGCCGGAGTGGCGGCTGCCGTGGCTATGGTGGGACGCCGGGGCCGGGGTGGCCACCGGGCGGAGAGGCGCCAGCGCAGCTAGGTTTCGCCCCGCAAAGCTAGCCGCTGCGCCCATTATAGAATGCCAATTGCCAAGTTAATCAGGACACTTGTAAATTCATTAACTATATATTTTCATTGAGTAGAAATGCATGCTAGGATATTTTATTTGTTTTACAACAGCATAGTTTATCCTCATTCCTTCAATCTTTCACATTTCATGTATATTGACATTATTCGTTCTTAAATTATTCAGCATATCAATCCTGCTGAGACCTTTGGGGACATTGTGATTGATTACCCGTAAGATGCAGTAACCTTTCATTGTGCTGTTTCTACTTATAAAACGAACGAAGAAAACATAAGACTCATATTGCAGGTATGTCGAATGTACATCATCAGCAATTCAAGGCCTGACATCATTCAGAAAACTCTACCCTGGGCACCGCAGGAAAGAGGTGGACAACTGTATTAGCAAAGCTGCTAATTTCATTGAGAGTATGCAGAAAAGCGACGGCTCATGGTCAGTATTTGGAGTCCACACAAACAAACAAATATCAATTAAAAAGATTCATTATTTTGGAAGGTACCTCCAAATAGCACTCTTCATTGCCCTCTATTTGTTTAACTCTTGTTTCCAACAGGTATGGCTCTTGGGCTGTTTGTTTTACCTACGGCACTTGGTTTGGTGTAAAGGGACTAATTGCTGCTGGCAGAACATTTGAGAACAGTCCTGCAATTAGAAAGGCATGCGACTTTCTGTTATCAAAACAGCTTTCTTCCGGTGGTTGGGGAGAAAGCTATTTATCATCTCAAGATCAGGTAAATTCACTTGTCAGTTTCTTTAAAACAGCACTTAACAACGTTATATATGGATATACTGGTTGTTTGAATATGTATATCATTCCAATTTTCATCATCCGTGTGCTACAGTCAAGATTTTTATTCCAGCCTAGCTGATTTTATATTTATAATAATGTACGAAGCCCAGAGAAGACCTATCTATTTAGAGAACGTCATTTACCCAAAGAGTTTTGTATGTCTGTGCAAATAGATAGCAGTTGAAATGCTAACCTGGTGCTAGTGGTCTTAATTCTTATATACATATAGCCTTTTGGAATTGGAATGACCTTGCATTGACCATCTTTTGACACACTCAATCAGGTTTACACCAATCTCAAAGGCAACCGAGCTCATGCGGTGAACACTGGTTGGGCCATGCTGGCACTGATTGATGCGGGACAGGTCTGTTATTTAGCTTGTGGCTTTAGGTACCATGCATGATACGATGTACACATTCAGTATGGTACTTAAACCTCGTCCACATATGCAGGCCGAGAGAGATCCATTACCTCTACACCGAGCAGCAAAGGTTTTGATCAACTTGCAATCAGAGGACGGAGAATTTCCTCAGCAAGTAAGTAACAATCGGTCCACGTACAGAGATATATACTGACTAACATTAGTGCATTCTTCCGTCTCATATAAAATCTCAACTTAACATCTCACCCTTTTTTTGTTCATAACTAACTACTGCACCACACCTAACAACACAGGAGATCATAGGAGTGTTCAACAAGAACTGCATGATCAGTTACTCCCAGTACAGGAACATCTTCCCAGTTTGGGCTCTGGGAGAGTACCGATGCCGAGTCCTGGGGGCTGGTACAGGAACATCATCAGTCTACTAGTAGCTGTTAGCTTAATCGGGAGGTGTGTCTCATGAATCAGCTTTTGTGAGTAGCAAGCTATGTTGAGGGCTTTACACCATTCTGTGCTAATGATGTGATGTAGTCAGAGTTGAACGATTTTCTGCTAACGATGTGATGTAATCGGAGTTGAACGATTTTCAGTTGACTTGCAGTCTCAACGCTGTTGTTGGCAATATATGGCAGCTAATACTACCTGCCCTGTGCAAGCATGCTATTTTGCTTATTTCTCAGATCTCATTCACAACCAACAGGACGATGCCCCCGAGCTCAGAAAGTAGTTTGCTTCCTGAACAGAAAGCACAGTGCTGTGCTCCAATGCACGTGGAAAGTAGTTTGCAAGATTCTGCATTTGCTTCCTGAACAGAAAGCACAGTGCTGCTTCCTGAATTCATGCAGATTCTGCAATGTAGACAAGAGACCTGCTCAGACATATCGGGGTTGCCCTGTTCGACTCAAAGCTCCATTTGACTGCATTTGCCCTTGTCGTGGTACTGCAGGCTCTAGAAGTCCAGCTTAGGGAACGCTAGCTCTAGGGGCCCCTGATGAAAGAATCGATCTGCTACTTTGAAGACGCCATTCACAGACTCCTAGCGAATACCGTATACAGAACGTCGATCAGCCATGGGACCCAAAAATCCGAAACAGTAGCAACAACAACTATTTGATATCACAAATATTTGTAATTTTCTCTATAATTTTGGTCAAATTTGAGATTCTTAACTCTTAAAAAGTTGGAATAACTTGTAATTTGGAATGGGAGGGAGTATACTCGAACTTGACAGTGTTCATCAGGTTGACAGGTTCTTAAACTAGACATGATCAGGTTGCATTGAAGTGGATCTGAAACCTTAACTGCATGCACTTCCACATCATAAACCTTACGTGACAGAACATTGTTTATGTTTTTTTCTATAATATAATCTCAGAAACAAGACCATTGTTCGTTAACCGCCGATCGCCATCGCGTTAACAAACTGATCGATCAAAACACTACCGGTTATATCGTGTGACTCTGTACTGAACTCCGTCGTCTGTCTCCATCAGTTATCGACTTTCGGCGGAGCGGAGTGGCCGATACTGTTGCGGCAGTCAACCAGGCACGCGTCTGCGTCGCCGTCGCCTGCCACCGCCGTGGAGGCGCCGGCGGCGGGGGTGCTCGCATGACGCCGCAGACGCGGATGAGGCAGATGCGGTCGCAGTCGGCGGCGGACTTGGGGCGCGCCGGCCGCGGCAGCTGGTCGTTGACGCAGTCCTGGAGGCACCCGAAGTTGCAGGGGTAAGGCCCGGAGTCCTTCCGGCAGTCGGCGTAGCACTTCTTGTAGCAGCGGCAGAACTTGGACATGGCCGCCGCCGGCCGCGGCTGGCCGGACAGCAGGAGCACGGCGAGCAGACACCAGGCGACGGCGGTGGCGGATAGCCTCTTCTTCCCTTCCATTGTACTCCTTCTCCAATCAGCTTCTGCTTTGCGATCGCCTCAGCTGCGTGTATAATTGATGATCAGAGGGTAAACTTAAAGAAAAATAACAATGAGCGATGAACATATATGAATTATAAGGACACAAACTGGATGAAATTGAATGCTGGATATATGTATATATACCTCGAGTCCTCGAGAATTTTATCTTATCTCACTATTCAAAATGTGCGCGCCTGCTTGCTTGCTGCTTGCAGATGTGCAGTACTCCTCTATATATAGGACTCGTAACCGATGCTTTATTTTGGCTAGTAACGAATAAATAAATTAGAGGATTATTAGGTGCCTCTAATGCATGCATGCCTGCAGGTAAATTCAGGAAGCCATCAATTACAAGTTTTATGTGCTTGTTATAGAGACTTTGTAACCGGCACAAATTCAGGAAGTCAAAGAGGCGCAGGCAGCACTGGCTAATATGCGGGAGGTTACTGAGATGGAAATCACTGAACAGGCACAATTGCAGGAAATATTGCCACAATACCGCATTCAATCTGTCGACGTACGCTAGATTACAGGCCCATGTTCATATCTGGCCCACGTCATGACTGAGGTCCGATAGATTCCCGAAGTGCCGACGTTTGCTCTCTTTTTGTTTTTTCTTTTTTTTTCACCTACCCATGATGATGGCTTCTTTCATCCTTGCTTCCCCTGTTTCTAGATTTTGTTTTCCTTGTGATTATTTCCTCTCTCTATCACTTCTAGATCATTTTTCTTATGTACCTAGGAAAAAAATTAGAAATATTCTTTCCGTTCCTAATATAAATATCCTCACGTTAATATGAAAATGTTCTTGTACAGAATGTCTCCCAATGACCCAAATATATTCAATTGGGTTTCGAAAACACAACAGTGTAACTGAAATACCTGAAATACCGATGCTTGGTTTAGAAGATGACTTTTTAAAATTACCCTGTGTGGGTCGCACGTGAGGTTCATAGGCTTTTGTGTGTGTGTGTGTGAGAGAGAGAGCGCATTCAAAGATAGGCTTGTGCCACGCTAACAAATGGGCCTCGGCCCAGCAACTCAGAAGAGGTTCTTGGGCTGGTTCGGAGATATCTGGCGCACCGCGCACGGGACGATCCCGGGGGCTGGGCCGGGCTGCTTCCTTGCGCGCGTCGACGTAGTGCGGGCGGGAGACAACTGCGGCGGCGGGCACTTTGCGCGGGGGGAGGGAGAGAGCGGGCGAGTTGAGGGGAGGCACCTGCTACTGCTAGTGATAGGTTGGCGGAGCCGACGAGGTCGAGTCGCCGGCGAGCTCGGCAATTCCAGCGACGTGATCAGGCCATGCGATGCGATGCAAGCTCGGGGCCGGAGAAGAGTGGGATCGATTGAGGTCATGAGTGGGAAGCAGCCGGGGCGTTTCCAAGTTTCTAACCCGCACCGCACATGGCCCTCTCGGGAAGTCCGTGCGAAGGTGGCGGCAGCGCTTTTTTTGAAAAAAGAAAAGGAAAGAAATGAAAAGAAAAGCAGATCCTGCGTAGCCTAGTTTTAACTATTACAACTAGTCCTCCACATGATCACATCGATCATCCCTTTGCCTTGCCCTAAGTGGGGTGTGCATGTGCGTTGCCAATTGTGCACGACGACAGACGACTTCACTTGACCAACCATCACTTCACTAGCTCGCTCAGCTGGTCAAAGCGTTGCTAGTTGCTACTGGTATCGCCTCCTCGGCCAGCTTCCGATCTTCCACCACCTGCGCCGCTGGTAGCCGTCGTCATCGATCCCACCCCTACTACATGCCCACTGAAGAACGCCGCCATCTTCTCCGACACCGGCAGGTGGCTGCCGATCTGCTCTGGTAAACACTGCACCCTGCGCGTTCCCTTCCCTCTCCGCCCTCTCCCAGTCGTAGCGCTGGTCCTCTCTCCCCGGCGCAGCACAACTAGTGACGGCGCTCAGGGGATGGGGCCGTCTCAGATCTGATGACGGGATAGCAACATTCCCGTCTCCTTGGGGACGGACGCATCCCAGTTCGGTTCGACCCTGAAACCGAACATCGTCATTTTTTTTTTTGAGTTCCCAAAACATCGTCATGTAGCTGCTGTTTGTCAGCCTCAAGATTACTTCAAGTATATTACTCTTAGGTAGTTAGATTGGAGGCCAACCAATCTGCTCCAGTGCTCCACACAGATCCACCTTGCAATCAATCATGTCAGCTGATGACTCGCTGTTCCTTTTAACCTTCCCTGCAAGCTATCTGACTTTTTCTTTAACAAACGAAAATGGCAGGTGGAAGATGGCAAAAGACAGATCGCCCTAGTCACCAGATCAGGTCCCCATATGAATGTTTTGGAATGTTGGCAAAAGACAGGAAGGACGGAAAAAACTGATTACATCCAGATATAATAAGACGGTAATCCACTAAGACATCGCCAAGTATCCTGAGTACTAGCAGGAAACCCCGCGCACTTGCGCGGGCTAGCGAGGCATAACAAATATAATTTGGCACATTAAACAAATATCATATCATGTAATCTTTTGTCATAGATACAGAGTGGTTGTTGCAAGGGGGAAAAACTTCAATTGTTGCCTGTGCCTAGAGTATCGATAACATATTGTATGGAATGTTTATATGCAGCTTCTGCATGAGTACCCTATGGGTCCAGCATCATTGTCAGGTATGCGGTACAGTTTGGCAAATGAGATGGAGCAAGCGGCATTTCATGCAGAATGAATTCAGGTTATCCCATTTGACTACCTAGTACAAAAATCTGTCAACTGTAAGTAAACTTGAGGACATCAGAATAATTACCAAGCCTTTCAATAGAGCATCTATGAATGTGTAAGCTGAGAATATTTGGAGGTTTTGAAGTACTATTCAGAGAAGATCAATTGTCTTCAGGCTTGATAAGCAAGTAATTTTGCAAAGCCTTTTTGTATAGGAAAAAGTAAGTTTGTGAACAATGTTGCAGTGGGTAACGTAGGCAGCATGGCATTGAAAGAGATCAATGTCCAGGTTCCAATTTTTACGGAATATTTGTGAAAGGTGAGCAAGTCTAACGAAACTATGTTGATGTAAAACATAGCTCGAAGATTTAGAAATCTGAGTATAAAGTAATTGATCTAATATGGAAAATGGTGGAGGTACCGACCGAGGATGAGAAAATGAACTTTGTTTCAATGTGATATCGAAGATAGAAAGACCTGCAATAGAAAAATTTAGTGTTAAAAAACATAAATGGACTGTAACGAAGGTACCTCAATGCCTCGTCAATGTTTCCAAATTCATAAATTTGAGAGCACACGCATACAACCAAAAGTTGGCAGATATTTAGATATATAGGGAACAAAGAACAGAATTTGAAATAGAAGCAGGCAAATTGAATAGTTGATAATTTTGTTTTCAAATTGTGTGAACAGGGTGGCCAGGTCAGGTACCTTAATCAGCTCTCCATCTTACTAATCCTATAACGGTCATGCAGATAAGGTACTTTCATGACTACTTTGCATAGGAAAGTGGCACGTACTGAAAAGGCAAAAGAATTATCAGTGCACACACTTGAGATGGCACTTATTTTGCAGGTCCATTGATTCTCCTTGGAGCCTAGTGGCATGGTGCTCTCATTGTACCTGAGACATAATATGCGCCTACAGAAAGATGTGCCTGTTGCAGAATGTTGTACAGGAGATAACCCTAACCCTGATCGAGTATGGGAAAAAAATGTACATTGACTATACATGTAAGATAAGGCTATAAAAAAGGAAAATCCTCCATTTTTGTAAAGCATTGTGGAGTGGCAGTTTGAGATGGGAGCAATAGAAGGAATAATTTTACCTTCCTTTGTGTTGAACAGTTCTATCTGCAGAGGCTCCTTAGTTTAGCTGTATGCATGGCAACACCGAAGGAAAGAACTGGAATATGGTATTAGACTTGCTTCCTTGAATCGGCTATTGATCATTGTAAAGCATTGTAAAGTGGCAGTTTGAGACGTGAGCAAGAGAAGGAATGATTTTACCTTCCTTTATGCTGAATAGAACTATCTGTGCAGGCTCCTGAATTTAGCTTTTTGCATGGCAACACTGAGGAAAAGAACTGGAATATGGCATTAGAACTTTTTCGTTGAACCTGTAAAAAAACATAGATGGTTGAAAGGGTCAGTGCATGAGCTTAATGATATTTTGGTAGATGTATATATCCCAAATGCATGTTGAAAAGAAGGCACTATAAAATTTGGAAGATATTACAACGAAATGTTTTTTTGCCAGGGTGCATCATGCACAACTCATATATTCACTTCAGCATTTCAGCGAACACCTGAAAGATATAAAAGTTTAGAAGTAAACACAGCACACAATAGATATTTTTTACATGGATGTATTATACCTTCTGTTGTGCGATGTGTCAATAGCAGGGAAATAACACACTCAAATTTGACTATGAAGTAACTCAATTTATTATAACAGGTAAGTTGAAATTCTGTTCATCCCCATATGCACTTGGGCACTTAGGCTGCCACATTTAGCTAGCTAGAGGACAGTGTGTACCTGAAACAACTTCAGCCTGTCTCGGTGATGGCAAATTACTGAGGCAACCTGTGTAGGATTAATAAGCACGAACATGTCCAGGATGTAAAAGGTTGTGCGCCATGTTGGTGTTGCTGCTTGTCCACCTGCCGCCGGTGGCCGCAGTCGCGGAGCCCGTGGTGGCGTGGCTGCCAAAGGCCAAATTCCACAACTCCGCCCTTCCTGTACAGCAGCAAGAAGTGTACGATGATTCATATGCAAGGGGACATCGGAAAATAGAATTGATCTGAGCATGGGCAGGGCAGTACCTCGGGGAGGGAGGAAGGGTCGCGGAGGACGGTCGGCAGCGCGTCCTCGGCAGCGACGACGCCAGAAGCAGGGGGGGGTGCTTCGCGCGGATGATGGCGGACATGGCGTCCTTGCGGGGGGGGTGGGGGGGCGCCGGAGGGGACGGGCAACGCCGGTTGCCGGGGTGGCGCCGGAGGGGAGGGGCGATGATCGCCGAGGCAAGAGCGGCGCTCGGTCAGGGACGGAACGGGTGAGGGTACGGGAAGGCAGGAGAAGGATCGAGAGGGATGGAGAGAGCGGCTGACTGGCTGAGGAGGGAGAGCTGGGTACATATATTTGGAGATGGATTGGAAGCAATCTGGGCCATTTAGGTTGTAGATCAGATGGCTGGGGTTGGCTGATGACGTGGCCTGCTGTGTGAGAACTTTTGGTATATAGGAATAAGGAACTATGTTAGATTATGCTTGATCCACTAGCATGTTTCGCTTTTAACATTACTCTGATCTGTCTATACATAAAAAAAACAGAATCAAACATAAGCTGCATTTCGCATTCACTATTTTTTTTGGATTCCTTTACAGCTGTTCCATTGTTTCCCAGTTTCCATTAACCTACATGAACATCTTGTGGAGTAATCTTTCTGTTGTAAACATTGCAGTGTGATGTCCTAATTTATTCTCTATTACTCAACTATGGCTGCTCTGTTTCTAGGAGAGAATACATCAAGAAAATAGTTGCTGCATCAACTGGCTTGTCATAACTATACATTCAACTATATCATTAAAATGTTACCACGTGATGATATAACTTTCTAATGTTCAGTAAATCTACTATTTCTCCAGCACAGAGGACTACCAGAGTCAAATCAATATGATCATAGATAGCATGAGAGCGGCCGTCGAGGCCGTAACTGGCTTCAATGAGTGTGTCACTTTTTTCCAATGGCTTAGATCTCTACGGTCCCTTTTGAAGGAACAGAAAATCAAGAACTTAAAGAAGATGATGTACTGAAGTTGCAGAGTTCTCTTCAATGTCTTCGAGATACTCTACTTGTGATGCACAACTTAATTGATCGAGCAGAGTGGAAGAGCCATGAGAAGTGTGTGGCAGAGCTCCTTCCAGAACTTAAGTCTGCCGTGTATGATGCAGAAGACCTTTTGGAGGATTTCCGATACTATGAGCTGAAGGTAGAAATTGAAGGTAGTGTGACCTCATCGGAACCGGGCACTAAATTCTTTCACGATGTCATTCAAGGTAACTTTCAAAAATTGACTCACATAAAGGAGAGGCTAGATAATCAATCTAGGCTGCTCGAGAGAATGGGCTTACATCAAGCAACTCCATGATTTGACAGTTCAGTCTGACCTGAGACCACTTCTCTTCCTACTGTGGCAAAGATATTTGGTTGCTTGTTGTACCTGCAAATAATAGCAGGGGTTCTTCCAGACCCAAGAGGAAAAGAAATGCAGTCCGTTCATCAGCAAGCAACCAAGTTTATGCTACCCTGGATAATAATGAAGCAAGTGTTCCAGTTTTGCCCATAGTTAGAATCGGAGGTGTTGGAAAAACTACTTTGGCCCAGAATATCTGCAGCAATCCACAAGTGAAAAAACACTTTGATGTGGCAGTCTGGATTTGTATCTCAGATGACTTTGATGTCAAGAGGATAACTAAAGAGGCCGTAGAACAATTTTCTGGGAAAGCACCGACCAAGGGTAATTTGAATTCTCTTCAGGCTGATCTTGCAAATAGCCTCAGCAATAAAAGATTCTTAATTGTCCTCGATGACATGTGGGCTGAAAATGGGGATCTCTGGAAGACATTCTATGCACCTTTTAATCAAGCACTTGAGGGAAGCATGATACTTATCACAACTAGGTCTCAAAAGGTTGCTGATATAGTGCGGACGACAGATCCCTTTCCATTAAAGGGTTTGAAGAACAGTGTCTTTCAGAAATTGTTTAAATTATGTGTGTTTGGATCTGATGGTTCCAACAGTAACCATGAGTTGGAACAAATTGGTGAACAAATACTCCCAAAGTTGAAAGGCTCTCCTTTAGCTGCAAAAACTGTCGGACGTCTGCTAGGAAGGAGCTTTGACCCAGTGCATTGGAATAAGATTCTTAATAGTCAGCTGTGGGAGCTTAGACAAGAGGAGACTGATATTTTGCCAGCCCTTCGGTTGAGCTACATGTATTTACCATTCCATTTGAAGAGAGGCTTCTCATTCTGTGCTGTGTACCTAAAAGATTACAATTTTGTAAAGGAAGATTTAGCTGAAATTTGGGTGGCAGAAGGCTTTGTGGAACCTCAGTGTAACACTTCACTTCAACAAACTGGCTGTGAGTACTTTGAAGAACTTGCATATCTGTCATTTTTTCAGAAACTTCGTGGGAAATACGTAATACATGATCTAGTGCATGATATGGCACAACTGGTTTCAAAGGATGAGTGCTTCATAATAAAAGAGAAAAGGGATCTTGAAAGGATTCCTCAAAACGTTCGTCATCTATCGGTGCTCAGAAGCAGATATTTTAATTGTTTCGACTTATGGAGTCTATGCAAGCAAACAAAGTTGCGCACCCTACTTTGTGACATGTCTTTAAAGGGTAGAGATGGCAATGCTATGGTGGAGAAATGGTGTACTGAACTATTGTGCATGCGTGTGATGGTCTGTGCCTCTATCTTTGCGTCATTGGGTTTGCCGGATAGTATTAGCAACATGAAGAATCTTCGGTGCCTTAAAATCTTGGATTCTGGCCATTTCTATCACCTTCCTGCAACATTTGGTTGCTTGTATAATCTGCAGCTATTTTGTGCTAGAAAATACATATTTTACAGTTTACCCAAAGGCTTTAGTAATCTGATCAATCTACAAAAGTTTGAATCGCGGTCTCTTCACATTGATGCTGCCTTTGGAGAATGGAGATGGAATTAGGTTCCTAAAGAAACTTAATCTAATCACTAGTGATTTGTCTATAAGTAACCTTTGTGAAATAAGCAAGGATCAGGCAGCAGAAATTGAACTTGCGAAGAAGGATATTTTTGGTTTGTCTCTGACATGGTCTGAAGGGATACCACTTTTGCTGGGATGTCCAGAGCACAATAATGAGGTAGAAGTGTTTGAGGCATTACACCCTCCCACCAATATCAAATCTGTGTCGCTCCAATGTTATCCAGGTGAATACCTTCCAATCTGGTGTCATGGTCCTGATGACCCTACCATTTTCTCATCATTAACAGAGATAGAGGTTATAAACTGCCAGAGGTTATCAAGCCTTGAACAGTTTCTACAGCCAGCTTGTATGCTTGCCATCAAGAAAATAGTGATTAAAGACTGCACAAGTTTGGAATCTGTACCAGTAGAAAGGTTTGGGGGTTTCCCTTCCCTTGAAGAACTGGAGGTGCACAATTGCCCAAAGATCAGCTCACAACGCCTACTGGCCCGGTCCTTAAAGACGCTTTCTTTGGCAGATTCTGGGAACCTTGGAGACGATATTGATTGCATTTCCCTGGCCACCTTTTATTTATCAGGATGCCATGTGTCATCTCTGACATTCAATAGAGAAAAGTTGCCGCTGCTCACTGACCTAACCATTGGATTCTGCAGAGAGCTAGAGACTCTTAATGGGGATTGGCCTATTCTGAAGAGCTTGTCCATTTTGCAGTCTCCACGTCTCAAATTGGGAAATGGAGTAGTGTTACCATCGTCCCTTCAAAGCCTCAACTTATTTGACTGTGGATATTTTTCTGTGGGGTTGCTGGAAAACCTCACATCCCTCGAATTACTACAGATGCATAGATGCGAACACATAGAATACATTCCACGTGACCTATGGAGCGGCAATCTCAAATCACTCCAGGATTTAAGTATTTTGTATTGTGAAGATCTTGAATCAATTGGTGGACCGGAAGCGATTGCACACATACCAAAAGTGAACATTGACGGCTGCCCAAAGTTGAATGAAGTACACCAGCCGCTGTGTTGGCAGAGGAATTAATGATAGAAGGTATGGTTCCACTTACATTTTCAGTTTTGGAGAGTAGTCCTTTTGCTGACCAACGTTCTCTTCTTGATCATAGGTGAAATGACGGTTTTGCAGCCTCCGACTGGGGACAGCCAGGCAAAGCCATGGATATGGATCTACCCCTTGAGATTGTCAGCGGATCAAACTCTCCCTCGCCTCCAACGGCTAGAGCTTGCCCGGCTATCTCGCGTCGTCAACAGAATGGCACTCGCGCACTCGCCGCTTCCACAGAGCGCGCTCAGCCGCGCCCACACGCGCACCCGGTCTTCACGCCGCTCACTCGTCCGCAACCTGCGTTCATCCACTCCTGTGTGTAGTGCGTGCGTGCGTCCATGGCCAAGGGCCATTGTAATCTATAAATGTACATCGTATACGATCAATACAATCGTCCAGTTGATCATTTCTCTCCTACATGGTATCGAGCCTCCTCTTCGATCCTCCGAACCCCTTTGCCTCCTCTTCCGCACCCATGGCTCCCTCCTCCGTCCACTCGACTCCTCCAACGATGGCTACGACACCTTTGTCCCCGTCTGCGTCGCAGATTCAGGGTCTTTCCATTCGCCACCACATCCCCCGTCATCCTCGACATGGAGGAGGGCAACTTTGGTCGGTGGCGCCACTTCTTCGACTCCACCCTCGGCAAGTTCGGCATCAAGAGCCACGTCCGCTCGACGACCGACGACGGCAGCGCGATGGCGAGTGGCGCATGGTGGATTCTGCGTCATCAATCGGATCCTCGCCACCGTGAACAAAGGCGTCTTCGACATCGTCGGCCGTGATCGCTATGACGCCTTCACCCTCGGCATGCCGTGGAGAACCTCTTCTAGGACAACGAGATGCAGCGCGCCGTGTACACAGGAAGCTGAGCTCCATTCCCCGGTGCAAGGGGACATGTCCATCAACGCCTCTTGCACCAAGCTCAAGCGGATCGCCGATCAAGCTAGCGCGACATCGGCCACCCCGTCTCCGAGCCGAGCCAAGTGCTCAATCTTCTCCGCGGCCTCAACCCCAAGTTCTGCTCACGTCAAGCCGGTGATCACGCCGGTCACTTTGCCGCCGCACACATTCAGGCGCCCGCTCCTTCCTCCTCCTCGAGGAACTCGGCTTCGACCACGATGCCACCGTTGAGGCGGTCAGGCCCCGACCGCCGTCTCATGGCGCCACCAATGGTAGCTCCTCCTCCTCGTCCTCGGCACCAAGGGCGCCTCCTCGGATCTCCCGCCTGCGCTTCAACAACACCCGCGCTCCGGGTCCAACAACGGGAACGGCAGCGGCGGGCGGCAACCGCTCCAACAACCGCTACGACCGTCGCTGGAACGGTGGCGGCCGGAGCGAGGCCGGGCGGCGGCTCTCGTTCCAACAACAACGCCAACTCCTCCAAAGACGCCGTCCACGCCGTGGACCGCCGGCTACCACCCGTGGCAAGGTATGGTACAGGCATGGCAAATGCCTTTCCGTGCTCCCCGGTGCCGGCGTTCTCGGGCCACGGCCGCCGTTTCCAAGCAGCGGCGATGGCGGCCTACCACCCGGCCGTCACCCACATCCGGCGGCGTCTTCAACAACGGCGCCCTCTATACCGCTCTACAATCCGTGGGCACTCAGCAGCCCCCACAGAGCGTGTCCGACTGGTATTTCGACACCGGCGCGACGTCGCACATGTCTTCATCGCATGGTAACTTTCCACCTTCAGCCCTTCGTCCTTTCTCTTCCTCAATCATAGTAGGTAATGGTGCTCACCGCCTATCACTCAACGAGCACAAACATTCATTCCCACGCCACTTCCCAACTTCGTTTAAATGATGTTCTTGTTTCTCCATCGCTCATCAAAAATTTGATTTTGTTCGCCGTCTTACACGTGACAATAATGTATCCATTGAATTTGACCCATCTGGTTTCTCTATCAAGGATCTTCCTTCCGGGCGGAGATGCTTCGATGTGAGAGCCGCGGTGACCTCTATCCACTTCGGCTCCCTCACCATCAAGCTCTCACTTGCATCCTCGGCGACCTCCTTGTGGCATCGGTGGTCGGGACACCCGGACACCCGTTACCTCTCAAATTTTACAATCTTTTCCCTTTCAATGTAATAAAGCTGATGTTCATTCATGCTCATCTTGTCGCTTGGGCAAGCACACACGTTTACCTTTTAATGATTCAGTGTCACAATCATTTTTCCCTTTCCAAATTGTGCACTCGATGTTTGGACCCCCGTTTTTAGTCATTCGGATACAAGTACTATGTTGTGTTTCTAGATGACTATACCCATTACTTATGGACTGTTCCTCTGCGCAACAAATCTGACGTGTTCCAAACCATCCGAGCGTTCATCTCATATGTCCACACACAATTCCAGCTCCCCATTCTAGCTTTCTGCATGCAGACAATGGCCGGGAATATGATTCCACCGCCATGCGTCTTCTTCTCTCCTCTCTTGGGATCCAAGCTGCGACTCTCTTGCCCCTATACTTCCAAAGCAAAACAGGGAAAGCCGAGAGGATTCTACGAACTGTTAATGACTGTTTACGCACCATGTTAGTTCCACAGTGCAGCTCCGCAGGTTTTCAGGCTGAAGCACTTGCCACGGCGATGTACTTGATCAACCGGCGGCCGTGCCGCTCCGCCCGACAACACGACGCCCTACGCCCTGCTCTTTGGCGTTCCACCATCATACAATGAGCTGCGCGTGTTTGGCTACCGCTGCTTCCCCAACATGGCAAGCAACCACACCACACAAGCTTGTTTTGCACGATCGATGACATGTGTCTTCATCGGCTACCCGGCGAATCACCGCGGCTACGGTGCTACGACATCGCCACCGGCCGTGTCATCACCTCGCGCCATGTCATCTTCGACGAGGCCGCCTTCCCCTTCCACCACGGCGAGCCGTCCAAAGCAGCGTCACCACCTCTCCGCTCGCACCACGTGCGCCACGCTCAGCGCCGCTGATCACGGGCGATGACGACGCACCGCGCCCCGGTCGCCCGGTGCGGCCTCATGCACGCCTCGTCGCCGAGTTGCCGGCTCACCCCAAGCGCGCACGGACTATGCGCCCAGGCGGAGCACCAGCGATGGATGCCACCGACTCTTCATCACCCTCGGCCGCGACGTCGCCTTCGTCCAGCATGACGTCGAGCTCCCCAACCGCGCCATCGACCACCACCGCGCCGACCGGTCATTCCATGGTCACTCGCGCCCATGCCGGGATCTACAAGCCGAACCCCAAGTACGCACTGGCGGCCACCAACCACGACGTCATCTCGCTGATTCCTCGCAGCGTCCGCACCGCCATCAAAGACCCTCACTGGTATGCTGCGATGAAAGCTGAGTTTAATGCTTTACAAAGGCCAACAAGGCGTGGTCCCTCGTGCCCACGACCTCCGGAGCACGGGTGATCACCGGAAAGTGGGTGTTCAAGCATAAGATGAAGCCCGACGGCACACTTGAGCGCTACAAGGCTCGGTGGGTCGGCGCTGGTTCAATCAATGCCCGGCATCGACTTCGGGAGACATTCTCGCCGGTGATCAAGTCGGCCACCATACGAACCGTTGTTGACACCTCTTAATGTTATCTCTAATAACGGCGCCAAAAATGCTAGAGTAGCGCACCGCCACTAGAATGCCAAGTTGTCATCCCCAAAGCATAACACCAAGGGGTGTGGTATTAAATCATGCCACCATTAAGAATATAGAAATATATCCGCAAGCGCACAGATCAAATACCATTGTAGCATTTTACCCGGAGTATTACGGGTTGTCATTTATATTTTCCTAAAGGAAGGTCTACATGGCTGTGTAAAGATAGTGAGTTGACCTAGAGTATAACAAATAGGCATAACCATGTCCTCGCTACTCAATGCAGGGGTAAGTCACAAGATAATTGATAAGGTAAGTATATAATCATCAGCATAAACAGATAGAGACTCCTAGCTATATCATTAGGGTTGCTAGTAGAATATCAAGAGATATTCCTAGGTTATTCCTAGCTACATGTCAATGTAGATTATGGTTAGTGCAATACACCTAGTAATCATCGCTAAGGTTAGCATTATATTTATTCATAGTGGACATACTAGAGAAGTTTGAGAACATAGCACGCCCTTCCGTCGTATACAAGCCCCCTTGCGTGCCTATAAACGGGGTTCGGATTACATAGGACTCAACAGGAATGTCACACCCGCGATCGACCAAACCCAGCCTATAGGGTGCATTCGCAGATAAACAACGTATAAGCACCATGCTTACACAATGTTTATCACTCACCCAACGATCAATTAGATGAGTGTTATACGAACCTATGGATAAACATAATGTTAATCTAGCTATACTAAGCATATAACCATAATAGACAAAGAACATAATAACTATGAATATAAGTAAATGAGAATTCATCAATTCAATTGTAGCAATCATATAACTATACAATGAAAGAGAACAAAGGCGAGAGGAGGTAAGAATTATACCAAATCCAAGCTCTTGATGGCTCCGGAATCCAAGCCTGCGCTTGCCTCCCTCTAGTTCTAATCTAGCTATCTAGGCCCTAGCTAAGGAGCTCTGATTATGGTTTCTGGCTGATGATCAGACTTCTGAATTAGAATGAATGAATGGGGGCTTCTCTCCCGGGGGGTGCCTCTCCTTTTATAGCCCTAGGCGATGATCGTGAGCCATCGAGATCATACCGACATTGACGGACGGCTAGGATTGATCCTCAAAGGCGGTGGAGCGAACCGGGGGCTGGACTGGGCCCCGAGCCGGACCCGGCCGGTCGAGGTGGGACCGGCCGGTCCCCCTGGTGGCCTCCAGGCCCCCGGCTCGGCGTGGTGCCTTCTCGTCTCTTACGGAATCTTCCCTGTGTAGCCGTGGGGGGTCTGTTTTCCGTTTCCTTGTTCCGATAAGCTTGTATGTTTGCGCCTTTTCCGGTTTACACCTGCATAAATAGTGAAACACCAAAACTCGTGGAATTCGGTCAGTGTAAACCCTATGTCTACTTTGGTGATCACATTTGCATCCTTTTCATGGCTAGTTGACGGTTGAATTAATACAATAGTGGCCGTCAACAACCGTCCTCACGCTCATCGCTAGCAAGGGCTGGTCGGCACACCAGCTCGACGTTTCCAGCGCGTTCCTCCACGGCAATCTGCGCGAAGAAGTCTACAGCCAGCAACCCACCGGTTTCGCTGATCCGGCACGGCCGAACGACGTCTGTCTTCTGACACGTTCACTCTACGGCCTCCGTCAAGCTCCACAAGCATGGTTCGATCGCTTCGTCGCGCACGTCACCTTCCTCGGCTTTGTGCAGTCCAGGGCCGATACGTCCCTGTTCGTCTACAACAAGAACGGCGCCACGGCATACTTGCTGCTCTACGTCGACGACATGATTTTGTCCGCCTCTACGCCTGAACTCCTTCAGCACATCATCAAGCGCCTACATGACGCCTTCGCTGTCAAGGACATGGGGCCGGTTCATCATTTCCTCGGCATCAACGTCCGTCGCACCCCAACCGGCTTCTTTCTCTCGCAAGCACAGTATGCTGAGGAGCTCCTTGAGCGCGCAGGCATGGCCAACTGTAAAGCAGTAGCCACGCCCGCTGACACGAAGCCGAAGGCCTCAGCAACCGAGGGGACCCTCATCGCCGACGCCACTTCCTTCAGGAGCCTCGCCGGCGCGCTCCAATACCTGACGATCACGCGGCCAGACATCGCCTACGCCGTCCAACAAGTCTGTCTCCACATGCATGCGCCGCGGGATGTGCACCTGACGATGCTGAAACGTATACTACGGTATGTCAAAGGCACCATCCCCCTCGGCGTTCAGCTGCGCACCATCTCGACGCCGACTATCTCCGCCTACTCAGACGCCGACTGGGCCGGCTGCCCAGACACACGCCGCTCGACATCGGGATTCTGTGTCTTCCTCGGCTCATCCCTCATATCGTGGTCGTCCAAACGCCAAACCACGGTCCGAGGCGGAGTACCGCGCCATCGCCAATGCCGTCTCCGAGTGCTCGTGGCTCCGACAGCTCCTCGGCGAACTGCTCTGCCCGGTATCTACCGCGACGGTCGCGTTCTGCGACAACATCTCCTCGGTCTACATGTCTCGCAACCCAATTCACCATTGGCGCACCAAGCATATCAAGCTTGACATTCATTTTGTCAGGGAGAAGGTCGCACTCGGTGAACTCTGAGTCCTGCACGTTCCTAGTTCACGGCAACTCGCGGATGTGTTCACCAAAGGGCTTCCTTCGGCGCTGTTCTTCGATTCCAGAGACAGTCTCTCCATCACGAACGGCGACGTCAAGACTGAGGGGGGGTGTCAGCGGATCAAACTCTCCCTCGCCTCCAACGGCTAGAGCTTGCCCGACTATCTCGCGTCGTCAACAGAATGGCACTCGCGCACTCGCCGCTTCTGCAGAGCGCGCTCAGCCGCGCCCACACGCGCACCAGGTCTTCACGCCGCTCACTCGTCCGCGACCTGCGTTCATCCACTCCTGTGTGTAGTGCGTGCGTGCGTCCATGGCCAAGGGCCATTGTACTCTATAAATGTACACTGTATACGATCAATACAATCGTCCAGTTGATCATTTCTCTCCTACAGAGATCACCTACAGAATGTGCGTCTTTTTGTTGTTTGTTTAGCTATATTAAGGACGTTTATTTCCCTTATTTTTTCGGCTCTTCCAGTCTGTAGTGCTGGGCACTCTCTCTGTGGTATCGTCGAGTCAGGAGGTGGCCATGCGATGCGCTGCGTTCGCGTCGCTGGCTGCAGTGTCGTCCCTGAGGCCGAGTCACGCAGCGCCAACTTGAAGATGTGCGGCTGTCTCTCTCCCTCTGGAGCCATGCATGAATGCCTTGTCCGTGTGGGATGGCACACGTATACAATTAATTATGGAGATCATGCATGGTGCAGATCAAAATCCTTGTCTGTTCTTCCTATATATTTGTTGACTGAATAAAGGAGAAGACATTGCTCAGTTTCGTGACACCAAAAGTCTTCCTTTATTTCTTGGTTCTTAATGGAATGTACATTTTACGGGCAGCAAGCAATGTTGACGTCGCTGAAGACGCCTGTATGTGAACCCAGGATGCATGCATGCCCAATGTCAGCAAGACCCCGGCGGCTCGATCGGTGAGCTATCCCGTTGATGACGAAGACCAATTATTGCTTCGATACATGTATCGCTCACTGCTAAGGCAGCGCCATATCCATATGCCAGAGAAACTACACATATAGATGGCAGTCAATGGCATCGGTGCTAAAGTGCTAATGTATACAGGGCACAGCTATCGCTAGCTTTGCTTCATTTTTTTTATTTTATTTTTTTGATCCTTCTGATGATTTTTGCAAGGTTGCAATCAAAAGGTGCTTTTTTCGTTGAACCCAACTATCCGATAATGGATCGATCATTCAGACTGTCAGAAGCCTCTGATATGCAAGCAAAATGTGCCTTTTTCAGAGCATAGTTAAAGGGATGAGGAGGATTTTTTTTTTTCCATTTACTACTAACTGGGTTGCTCTGCCTCCAATGCCATTGCTGCATAGGTTGAGGGCCGTCCCTGCAAGGGAGGAGCCTCGTGATGTTGATGATTTGGGCCATGGCATTTCTTACAAGTCCACTTCTATCGAGCGCATAAACTACTATTGCTTTAATTCATTTACATTAACCCATAAACAAATTCTGTTACAATTCTTGGCAATTTCGATAAATGTGCTTTCTGACATTCAAAACAGGCTTTTGGTTTCCGAACATAGGGCTTGTTGGGTAGGGCTCCGGCTAATGGCGGAGCCAGGATCTTTGTGGAGTTTAGGCGAAATATAATACCATACTATACTAAGGGTATATTTAGAAAAGCTTTTCACCAAAGGCTCCTTTGAAGGAGCCGGAGCCGTTTTGGAGTAGCAAAACGGCTCCGGCTCTTCGGTTTTTCACTGAAAAAGAGCTCCAAATAGCTTCTCCTCTCCTCTAGAGAAGCCAAAACCGAAACTAGCGAGGAACCCTACCAAACGGGGCCTAATATTAAAAAAGATAAAAAAATAGCACACAAAACATAAACTGCAAAATTAGACAGTTGCTACAGTAGTTTTAAATTTTAAAATAATCTTTTAGAACACAAGTTTACAGTGACTCGGGAAAGAAATTAAAGATAAATTTAAGTTTCTATTGGTAACAGTAGAACTATAGTAGTAGAATATCTATTTAATTTAACCCCCATATTAGAGAATGTAAGCCTCTGCATCACCTCTGCTATTTGCATTTTTTTTTAGTAGATAAGAACTCAGAAAACTAGAGTGGTGGTGTGGTTGCAGTGATGTCCAGCACCGGTGTTGCCTATGTCCAGCACTGGTGTTGCTTTTGCCTTTCCTACTGCCTTTCCTACCCTCATTATTAGGCTATCCGCAGCGGGGAACGGTACGTGTTCCTCCAGTACCGTTTACCGGATGAAATCGTAGCTAGATACTCTGTCGGCCACGCTATCCTCCATGACTAGCATCCCGTCCGCCAACTGTGGCGTCTTCGCGGGCGTGCGCTCTATGCGCATGGGCCCAAGCGAGCGAGGAGAGAGGAGAGAGGAGAGGGGAGGGGGGGACGGAGCGGCCGCCGGGGCGGGGGGGGAGGAGGAGCGGGCGCGTGCGCTCACCAGTGCGCAGGGAGGAGGAGCGGGCCGCGTGCTCGCCGGCGCCTCCACGCACAATCGCCGGTGCAGAGAGGGAGGGGACGCAGGCGAAGGACGGGAGAGAGGGAGAAGGGGAAGAGCCGGCTGCGCGAGAGAGAGAATGGGAAGGGATGAGTTTTATTATAAAAAACACTGACAAGTGGGTCCCACAGTAGATAGAGGATGATATAGAGTATGCATGGGTGCGGGAGAAAGTGATATAGAGGAAAGAATCTCGATGACCAGGATGGAAAATTTCTTTTAGAGGATAGATATAGAGGATGAAGAGTGCGGATAGCCTTAGCCTCTACTGCTGCTTTGTGTCCTCTAGACAACATGCTCTCCCTGGTCGTTGCCTACGTAGTAGTACTGGGAGTATCATTGAGTCGTGTGGTATAGTACGTAGTGTCAGCAGCAAGGAGCCCGGCCGACTGCCCAGGGTGGCCGGGCCTTGGCTCCGCGGCTCGCTCCGGCTTCACCAAAAATAACTCCGGCTCTGGCTTCTCCGAAGGAGTAGCTTTATTAGTGGAGCTGTTACACTTGATAAAGCATTTAGTAAAATAGCTTCTCCTAGTGGATAAGAAGGATAAAATATCTATAATACTTTTGATTTTTTGTTTTTCTTTTCTATTTTCTATTTTATTTTCTCTCTCTTCTTCTTCATTCTTATCCACTGGCCGATAAGCTAAAACTGTTGATTTTTTTGGAAAAAAAAATAATGTTACAAGGCTCATAAGCCGGCTCACAAGCAGAAGTGAACAGGCGCTCGCGACGCGTTCCGTGCGGATGGAAGACCTGTGGCTGCACGCAACCGCACCCCAGAGGCCTCGACGCTGCTCGTGCCCCAGCAGCCAAGCACCCTTTGCGGCCGCGCACCCCGTGATCGCTGGCCCACGGCGCTCCGGCGACCTCGAAGTTCGGTGCCGCGTCGCTCGTCCCGGCAATCCAGCACGCTCGGAGCTCCATTGCCCGTGCCCGCACGGCGGAGTCCCTCGGCGACCCGACGTCCGCCGACGACGATGGCCGCCGCACTGCCCGATGGGGGCAATTCCGCCCGATGGCCATTGTCGGTCCCACGGTTGCTCGCGGGAGCCTATCGAACCTATGTTTTTCCAGCTCCAGCCTTCTCTCTCCTCTCCTCAGCGGATTTTCCGTGGATCCTAGCGCGGAGCAGAGCGGTTCGTTGCCGTTCGGCTTGTGGCGATGCGGAGCTGCTCCTAGCGGGTTCAGGCTATCTGCAGCGGCCTCCGCTACACCACCACGGAGGGACGAGGATCCGGGTGAGGAGCCGCCCCAGCGGTGCTGCCCCCGCAGCGGACGTGTCATCCGGAATCGCGCGGCCGGTCCTCCTGATCTGGCGGTACCGTGCCTGCGCTATCCACACCGCGGCCCGCCACGCGAGAGAGAGGACGAGTCCGGCCCGCTGGTCCTCGCGCCGAGGGCGCCCGCCGTGCCGCTCCGTGGCCGTGGGGAGAAAGCGGGGAGGGTGTTGGGCGGGGGTGGAAGCTCGGAGGAGCGCGTGGACGGAGGAGCGCTACAAGGCGGCCGGCCAAGGTGTTTCCAGAGCCCGCCAGGGTACACAAGGGCGCGGGGCCGCTGCTCGCCTGCGGCCCGATGCGGAAGGCGTGCCTTCTGGGCGGCGGGGTGGTGAAGCGTGCCGCCCGCATTACTGCCGCTACAAGGCGGGGCTCTGCTCGCTATGGCCGTTGCTGGTGGAGGAGGTCCGGCGGCCACCTTTCAGCGCTCGCCCAAGCATCCGCCTCGGCATGGCGAGGGAGGCCCGGCATCTCGCCCCGAGCATAGCGGGAAGCGGGACCGGGCGAGGAGCTCGCGGAGCTGGAGAGAACGGCCGGAGCTGCCGCGCAGCGCCGCCCGGCAGCGCTCGCCACCGGAGCCGCTCCACCCGAAGCCGCTCGCGGCTCAGCGCGACTGGCTGCCCACGGGCGCTGCGTGGCGCCGCGCCGCCTGGCCGCGCCGCTTTGCGCTCTGGCCGCTGCTGCCGCCTGCCGCTTGCGCCGCCCGGCCGCCGCCCGCCGGGCTCGCTTTCGCTGCGGCGCCCGGCGCCCGGCCCGCTGGCCTTCGCCAAGCGCTGCTTCCTGCCGCGGGCGCCGCAGACGCCGGGAGCTCGCCGGGCTGCCTGCTCCGCGGGCGCCGCTTGGAGCTCGCTTCGCTGCCCGCCGCGCTTGGTTGTTGGGGAGAGAGAGAGAGAGAGGACGAGGAGCACTAGGAGAGAGTAGGCGGTGATGGCGAAGAAAGAGCGGGCGCGACTAGGGAGGGGGAGAGGATAGAGGAGAGAGAATAGGGAGGGAGAGAGTCCGGTGGAAAAAAAAGAAGAAAAAGCTCGACGATAGGTCCCACTGGTATAGAGTGGAGATGTAGAAGATGGATGAGTGCGGGATAAAGTGATATAGAGGAGAGCATCTTGATGACCAGGACAGAATATTCTTTATAGAGGATGAATTTAGAGGATGACGAGTGTGGATAGCCTCAGGAGCCATGTCAAATGGGCCCACAGTATACTGTTTGATATTTCTTTCGTTGCACATGCTGAAGCTGGCATACTCGTGTGTCAATTCTCCTCTTTCAGTCTGACTGCACAACTGAACATCTGAAAAATGACTCAAATTAGAGTGCTGCGCAGCTGCAGCCAACTGTTAATAGGTCTCCAACCTGGGCACGACGCTCTTGCTCGGTAAAAAGAAATATCACACAATTAGTATATGTGAATAAAAACAGGAAAAAAATAAGAAAAAAAGAAAGAAAAGAAAAATAAATATAAGAAAAAAAAAGGAAACTAACGTAACAGCCTGCCTTGAGTTAAGAAAAGAGAAGAAATATAATTAAAAAGGACAAAAAAGATGAAGCTACCAGCCTACCAAGAGTTCACAAGAAAAAGGAAATATATAATACTCCCTCTGTCTCTTTTTATTTGTCGCTTCGTTTGCACAAATGCTGGCAATTTTAATAAATAATAAATATCATCGATTAGTATCATAATTAATATCATTGGAAAGATCTTTGGATCTAGTTTTTTAACAAAATTATTTAGAGATATAAATATTATACGTATTTTCTATAAATTAAGTCAAACTTGTGGCACGCATCCTACGGTGACAAATAAAAAGTGACGGAGGGAGTAAGAGTAATATAAAGGGAAAAGGAGAGAAACAGGACGCTGCGCTTTGTAGAGTTAGGACGCTTCGTGGGCCGCTCTAACCCTGGCCCGTTTCTGCCTTCCTTCCCGACAGACGGTGCGGGAGCGCGGGAATCGTTCCGGTCTGTCCGTTCGGATCGGAAGATTTCCCGCCGGAAGTCCGTGCGAAGGTGGCGCTTTTTTTTTTAGAAAAAAGGAAAGAAAAGAAAAGCAGGTCCTATACTTTTGCTTCTCTCTCTTCTCACTCTCGCCTCGTCGGCCAGCTTCCGATCTTCCACCACCTGCGCCGCCGGTAGCCGTCGTCATCGATCCCACGGTGGTCCAAGCCTGCTACACGCCCACTGAAGAACGCCCGGCAGGTGGCAGCTGATCTGCTCTGGTAAACACCCTGCGCCTTCCCTCTCTGCTCTCTCTCTCTCTCTCTCTCTCTCTCTCTCTCTCTCTCTCCCTCCCTCCTAGGCGGGTCCTCTCTCCCGGCGCAGCACAACTAGTGACGGCGCTCAGGGGATGGGGCCGTCTCGGATCTGAGGGGATGGCAAACATTCCCTTCCCCTTGGGGACGGACCCATCCCAGTTCAGTTCGACTCTGAAACCAAACATCTTCAGATAGCTGCTGTTTGTCAGCCTCAAGATTACTTCAAGTATAATACTCTTAGATAGTTTTTTGAGGGAATACTCTTAGATAGTTAGATTGGAAGCCAACCAATTCGCTTCACAGATCCACCTTGCAATCCATCATGTCAGCTGATGACTCGCAGTTGGGCCTTTTAACCGCCCCTTAGCATTTGCAAGCTATCTTTCTTTTTCTTTAACAAACAAAATGACAGGTGAATGATGGCAAAAGACAGATCGCCGTAGTCACCAGATCAGGCCCCCATATGAATTATCATCTCTGTTTTGGAATGTTGGCACCACACGGGAAGGATGTCAGAAACTGACTATATCCAGTTATAAGACGGTAATCCACTAATACATCACCAAGCTTTTTCTGACCAATGTGTATTATGCATCATCCACTGGCATGTTCGCTTTTAACATTACTCTGATCTGTCTAAACATAAAAAAAAGGGTCACACAAGCTGCATTTTGCATCCACTATTTTTTTGGTTCCTTTACGGTTGTTCCATTGTTTCCCAATTCCCATTAAACTATATGAACATTTTGTGAAGTAATATTGCTATTGTAACCATTGCAGTTACAGGTTCTAATTTATTCTCATTATTATCCCATACTGACTCGTTCAGGAACTATCAAATTTGAAGTAAGATTCAACACTGGTTGCTCTGTTCTAGGAGAAAACATGTCAAGAAAATATTTGCTGCATTAACTGGCCTGTCATAACTATACATTATAGCATTGAAATGTTGCCACGTGATATACCTTTCTAATGTTCAGTAAATCTACTATTTGTCCAGCACAGAGGACTGTAAAAATCTTCAGAGTCAAGTCAAAATGATCATAAGCAGCATAAGAGCAGCCGGCGAGGCCATTACTACCTTCAACGAGTCTGTCAATCTTTTCCAATGGCTTAGATCTCTGCGATCCCATTCGAGTGGAGCAGAAAATCAAGAACTTAAAGAAGATGATGTACAGAAGTTGAAGATTTCTATTCAATTTCTTCGGGATACTCTACCTGTGATGCGTGACTTAATTGATCGAGCAGAGTGGAGGAGCCATGAGAAGTGTGTGGTAGAGCTCCTTCCAGAACTTAAGGCTGCCGTATATGATGCAGAAGACCTTCTGGAGGATTTCCGGTACTACGAGCTGAAGGTACAAATTGAGGGCAGTGCGATCTCAGCAGAACCAGGCACTAAATTCTTTCATGATGTCATTCAAGGTAATTTCAAAAAATTGACTCACATCAAGGAGAGGCTAGAAAATCAGTCTAGGTTGCTTAACGGAATGGGCTTACATCAAGCAACTCCACGGTTTGACAGATCAGTCAGGCCTGAGACCACTTCTTTCCCCACTGAGGCAAAGATATTTGGTCGTGATGATGAAATAAAGGAGCTAATTAGACGGCTTGGTGTACCTGCAAATAATAGAAGGAATCCTTCCAGAACCAAGAGGAAAAGAAGTACAATCCGTCCATCAGCAGGCAACCAAGTTGGTGCTACCAGTGATAATAATGAAGCAACAATAATAACGAGTGTTCCAGTTTTGCCCATAGTTGGAATCGGAGGTGTTGGAAAAACTACTTTGGCCCAAACTATCTGCAGCAATCCGCAAGTGAAAAAGCACTTTGATGTGATAGTCTGGATTTGTGTCTCAGATGACTTTGATGTCAAGAGGTTAACTAAAGAGGCCATAGAACAATTTTCTAGGAAAGCGCCAACGATGGATAATTTGAACTCTCTTCAGGCTGATCTTGCATGTAGCCTCAAGAAGAAAAGATTCTTAATTGTCCTCGATGACATGTGGGATGAAAAGGGGGAGCTCTGGAAGACGTTCTATGCACCTTTTAAACATGTTCTTCAGGGAAGCATGATGCTTGTCACGACTAGGTCTGGAAAGGTTTCTGATACAGTGCGAACGATGGATCCCTTTCTATTAGAGGGTTTGAGGGACGATGTCTTTCAGCATTTCTTCAAACTATGTGTGTTTGGATCTGATAGTTCCAGCATTAATCCTGAGCTGGAACGGATAGGTGAACAAATTCTCCCAAAGTTGAAAGGGTCTCCTTTAGCTGCAAAAACCCTCGGACGACTGCTAGAAATGAGCCTTGCCCCAGCACATTGGAATATGATTCTTAACAGTCAGCTATGGGAGCTTACACAAGAGGGCACCAACATTTTGCCAGCTCTTCGGTTGAGCTACATATATTTACCATTCCATTTGAAGAGATGCTTCTCATTCTGTGCTGTGTACCTGAAAGATTACAATTTTGTAAAGGAAGATTTAGCCGAAATTTGGGTGGCAGAAGGCTTTGTGGAACAGGAACTTAAATGTAACATTCCACTTCAACAAACTGCCTGCAAATACTTTGAAGAACTTGCACATCTGTCATTCTTTCAGAAACTTCGTGGGAAATATGTAATACATGATCTGATGCATGACATGGCGCAACTGGTTTTGAAGGATGAGTGCTTCATAATAAAAGAGAAAAAGGATCTTGAAAGGATTCCTCAGAATGTTCGTCATCTATCGGTGCTCAAAAGTAGAGACATCAAGCATTCCGACTTGAATCTACGCAAGCACACAAAGTTGCACACCGTACTTTGCTACATGTCTTTGAGGGGTCAAGATGGCAATACTGTGCTGAAGAAATGGTGTACTGAACTTCTGTGCACGCGCGTCATGATCTGTGCCTCAATCTCTAGTTTGGGGTTGCCAGATAGTATTTGCTACATGAAGAATCTTCGGTACCTTAAAATCTCCGACAGTTGCACTTTTTATCGCATTCCTGCAGGAATCTGTCACCTCTATAATCTGCAGCTATTAAGTGCTAGAAAATGCAAAATCAGAGAAATACCCAAAGGCTTTAGTAATCTGATCAATCTACAAAAGTTTGAATCACAATTTCTTGAGATTGATGCTGGGTTGCTAAATAATTTTAGTCTGATCACTGAAATTTTGCATATACATAACATCTGTGAAATAAACAAGGATCAGGCAGCAAAAATTGAACTTATGAAGAAGTCTATTTTTAGTCTAACTCTGGAATGGTCAGAAGGGATACCACTTTTGCTGGGACGTCCAAAGCACAACAATGAGATAGAAGTGTTTGAAGCATTACACCCTCCCACCAATATCAAATTTGTGCACCTCAAATGTTATCCAGGTGAATACCTTCCAAGCTGGTTTTGTGGTTCTGACAACCCTAGTATTTTGTCATCATTAACAGAGATAACGGTTATAGACTGCTCGAGGTTATCAAGCCTTGAACAGTTTCTACAGCCAGCATATATGCCTGCCATCAAGAAAATGGTGATCAAAGACTGCACAAGTTTGGAATCTGTACCAGTAGAAAGGTTTGGTGGTTTGCCTTGCCTTGAAGAACTGGAGGTAAGAAATTGCCCAAAGATCAATTCACAACGTCTGGTGGCCCCGTCCCTAAAGAAACTTAATTTGGAAGATTCTGGGAATCTTGGAGACGATATTGATTGTTGTTCCCTGACCACCTTTCATTTATCAGGATGCCGTCTGTCATCTCTGACATTCAATAGAGAAAAGTTCCTGCAGCTCACTGACCTAACCATTGGAAACTGCAAAGAGCTAGAGACTCTTAATGGGAGTTGGCCCAATCTGAAGAGCATGTCCATTCGGTCCTGCCCACGTCTCAAATGGGAGAATGGAATAGTGTTACCATCGTCCCTCGAAAAGCTCCGCTTATATAAATGTGATTATTTTTCTGTGAGGTGCCTGGAGAACCTCACATCCCTCAAATCACTAGAGATGGATACATGGAAACGCATAGAGTACATTCCACGTGACCTGTGGAGCAGTGATCTGAAATCACTCCATCAATTAGAAATTATTAGGTGTGAAGACCTTGTATCAATTGGTGGATCAAAGGCGACTGCACACATACCAAACGTGCACATTCAAGACTGCCCAAAGTTGAAGGAAGTACAGCAGCTGCTGAGGAGAGGCTATGTATGGCAGTAGGTATGGCACTTTTCCTGCGGCATATATTATGATCCAAAAATTAGTCTTAGGACACTTCAGGATTAATCCTCTTTATGTGTATGTATCCTGTCTCCGTGTGTTGTAGTATTAGATTTTATCTTACTAGCCAGTTATATAATCTTTTTCATGCAAATTATTTTGTAATGTTCTTTTTTATCTCTAGTAACTCTGAATGCCCAGCCCAGCACTTTGGCTACTGCTTGCTGTTCCATTTACATTTTTAGTTTTGGAGAGTAGTCCTTTTGCTGATCGAAACATTATCTACTTGATGACAGGTGAATTGACGGCCTTTATTTGCAGCCTTCGGGGACGACTCTCGATGATCAAGCTCTTATGTGGAGTACTGTACTCCTGTTTTGTTGTTTGTTTAGCTTCCCGTTGTTCTGGTCTGTACTGTGTTGTCGGCGTCGACCGTGGCGCGCATACATTCTTCAGGAGGTGGCCATGCGATGCGCTGCTGCGTTGGCGTTGTGGCTGCAGTGTCCCAGAGTCCAGAGTCGCGCGGCGCCAACTTGAAGATGTGCAGGATGGCGCACAGCGGCAGAGTTGGCGGCGCGCCTGTATGTGTGTGCCTCTCGCGCCATGCATGCATGCCTCGTCCGTACGTGTGGGATGGCACCCGTACGGCCATGGCGCGAAGCAAGGACCTCGGTTGGTTTCCTTATGTATTTGTTGATTGAATAAAGGAGAAAACATGTTTCTCTGTTTGTGACATCAAAAGTCTTTCCAGACTTCCTTTATTGAAAGTGAGCTTTTGGTTTCTGATGAAAATAGTTTCGCTGCCTCACAAGTGCTAAAGTATAATATTTGATATCTGTTTCCTTGCGCAATTGCTAAATTATATTTTCTGAAGCTGGCATGCTTGTGTGTCAATTCTCCTCTTTCAGACTGGCTCCACAACTGAACATCTGAGATGACTCAGATCAGAGTGTCTGCAACATATTCATGGGTTCAGATACTTAACCTACCAACGTCCTTCGATGCTTTTCCTACAAAATGCATGCTTCCGATAATGTGTCCAGCCCATTGTCGTCATAGGACATTTCACATTTGGATGTTCGCTGTGTCAGTGGCTCTATATTTTCTTTAAAAGAGTTATACCTCTTGTTTATTTTAAGAAAGCAATGTAACCAGTGCTACTATATTTTCTTTTTTTTCAACACGGTGACACCTAAAAAGTTTTTGGGGGGTAGGACCCACATAGAGGTTACATCAGGCATAGAGGTTACATCAGGAGGTGGATAAGACAATTCATTACAAACATACTACAACAAAAATCAGAGATCCATTTGTCTTCATTTCTTAGCTGGCAGCTTCACAGAGTTCTCTTTGCATGCCACCAGTAACCGTGCTAAGTTGGGGGATTGGTGATAGGAGACCACTTCATGTATATGTTTCCGTATTTGCCAGCAGAGAGGGGTATCACAGTTGAGAAGTGTTTCTCAGGGCGTGGTCTGGGTGATGCAACCTCCAGAGTTTAGTGACCGATGGGAAGTTCCGACCCCAGCCAATGTGTGAGCAAGTCATCACCAGCATCCTCCGGCGAGCCATATCGCAAAGCTCGCAGTTGTCGCATTCGACAACGTTGCTCGCTGAGTCCTGCGGAACGGCCTCGCCTCATCTCGGATACATAGCTCGTACATATATTTATACGATTGTATGATCAATACACATTGTATGATCAATACACATAGCTTAGCTAACGCAGCCTTGGCTTCGCTACTCCAGATACTCACATCAGCGGCGGTTTAAAACCCCCTTCAGTGCTAGATTTTGAACCGCCACAAGGCGGTTCTTTCAAACTGCCACTAATGACCATCAGTGGCGGTTCTTTCAAACTGCCACTAATGACCATCAGTGGCAGTTCTAGAACCGCCAGTGATGTGGTTTTCAAAATCACAATTTTAAATTCAAAAATAAGAAAAAATAGCAAAAAATAATTTTTCACCTAAGGAGGGGCCCCTAGCCAGCCGGCTGCCATTTTGTCAAGTCATGTATTTTTTCATATCAGATCATGTGCATGCGCCCGGCTGGATTCGAACCTGCAACCTCCTTCTCGCGCATACCCTCCTCTACCACTGCACCATAATATCACTTGTTATGTTTTGAGCCTCCTCATATTACACCAAACCGAGTAAAAATTGAGTATTTGAGACCCTAAATGAATTCAAATGAATAAATTGTCAACTACAAAATTTCATAACCTTTTGAGATATACATCTTTCATGTTGGTCATTTCTCCATCCAAAGTCATTTAAAAAAATTTAAAAAAATCAAATTTTAAATTTGGGAAAGTCAAACGTAATTTTCTTTGACAAGATGATTTCAAATCAAAAAGTTGTCACTACTACAGCACAGAGCTATAGTAACACCAATTTGTGTTACTATAGGTTGAAAAAAGTGTTACTAGATCTTTTAGTAACACATCTTTTTTTGTGTTCCAATTGGCCATGTTACTGTAGGTAGGTTTATTGTAACACATCTACATGTCTATAGGAACATTTGTCTAGTGTTACAATGATTTTTATTATAACACTTTTTTTTGCTCTAGTAACACTTTACATTATTGTGGGATGCATAGCTTGTAACACATTTATTTATCTATTGGAACATTTGCCTAGTGTTACAGAGATTGTTTGCTGTAACACTTTTTTTAGTTCTAGTAACACTTCTTTGTTATGATAAAGCACAATATGAAACAAAGGAACACATAGTTTGTAACACTTTTTTATATCTATTGTAACATACTTAAGATTATAAAATAAATATTTATTTCAGCTATACATGTGGCACACAGATTATTATATAATCACACAAGCATGACACATTGCAAAATCACATAAACCACAAATTTCCATAATCGTAGAAAGATCCACATATTGTAGTATAATTTCAAACATAGTGCTTGTTCAAATCAAATCATAGTATATGTACAGAAAGATATGGCTCTAGAGAGCAAATACACATAGTCCATACTAGAAAGAAAAATTCAAAAACTAGTTAAGATTCATAAAGTCCATTGCTTCTTGTTGCTTCTTGTGCAGATTGATGTAGGAATTCAACCATTAATCATTTCAACCTGTAAAGAAAATGTAAGTTGTAAGATTACAAATTAGGCCACATATATGCATTGATCTCATGTTAGAAAGCTAGTTTGAACAATACAAACATCGAAGGCCAAGCAATTGGAACTCCTTTGGCTTGAGCATCACCAATACTATTGCACCCAGGCATGGGCCTCACTAATGGCTCATCTTTTGCTATAGGATGATTGATGCGCACTTTGTAAAATTGACTTCCTGTCTTAACTCCACCAACAATGGCCTCTGGATTAGTGCTCAAGAGAGTTGCATAGGCCACATTAGCCTTATTAGGATATTTTGCAGTCATTAGTAGCACCGTGGACCCAACCTACATTAATTTTGCATAATCTCTTAGTGACCAATAACCCTTAATTGTACATCATGATCATGCAATTAGAATAAGTGATATTATGCCCATATACCTTCATTAGAGGAAGTTGTTTAGGTGTTTGACGCTTGTTGCTTGCAGACTTGTCGTGGTCCACCTCCTGATGTGCAATGGTTGTAGTGTCTCTAGGCCCTCCGTGATGAACCTTACACATATATATTATGTATGAAATAATAATACAAAATCTCTACTATAATTATAACAAAGTATGATTCATAGATACCTTTTGTTTTCTTTGTTGTTCTACTTGTGGTGGATAAAAGTAGACTGTCATCATCACAAAATTCAAACTCACATGTTTCTTTATTCTACATAAAAAAGATGGTCCTAGGCCAGTAATTTTCATCCAAGTGTGTTTTTTGTAGCAAATGGACTCTGGTGTTTATCGATCAACATCACTGTTGTATCAGTAGGCATCCATTGGAAGGAGATGTGGTGTGGGAGATGCGCAAACTCCTCCTATCAGTTCAGACTTCAAGTTTAGTATTCAGAGTTGTATACTTACAATTTAGTATACAAAAATTTAGCCTTGCTTATTTTATCACTATCCGCTCTAATCCTAAACTCTATTGTAATGAATGTTCTATTTCCCAAGTGTCCCTATTAAGATTGTTGGTCCCTATTGTAAACTATTTTCTATAAATTAAATAGCTTGTGTCATTTATTATTATTTTTGGTTCACCTTGCTAGTGATAAGACATGATAGTTCATTAGGCTGTTAAGCCTACTTCATGGCATGTTTCTTCTGGTTTTCCACATGTTGGTTGTGAAATAATGGCTAGCTGGAACGACATTTATGTACTATGAGCAGTAATGACACGTACATACGTGGATTGGTGAGGTTCGACATCGGCTGACTGTGGATCACAAAGGCTAGGAGACCCCTAAACCCCTTTTTTGGTTGATGGGGTAGGGTGTTAACGACTAGGTGCACTTGGCTCTGCCCTGTTTCTAAGCATAATCATTGCAAGTTGTCGACAATATGAAAGATGTTGTTTTCATTATTATCAAGCTATAGAAGCCGAGTTTTGTTTAAGTCTCGGCCTAATAAATTGACAATAACCTCTTGCATCAAACTAACCCTTTTAATCGCTTGCTCATGGCTACATGGTTCTCATGTGATGACCACAATATGATTGCCTAACAGCCTTAACGACATCAAGGTGCGATGTGCGTGTCACTGATGAATACGATGGTTCACATGTATATGTTCCTTTGTAACACTTGGACTGTGTAACATTATTTTGTGTTACTACTGCATATATATTTGTAACATATTTTTTATGTTCTATTTGTGTGTTACAACAGAGTATACTTTTGTAACATTTTACTTTTTAACATTAATTTTGTGTTACTATAATTATTGTCGGTAACACATTTTTATAAAAAAAGTATTTTGTGTTACAAGCAAAGGTCTGTAACACACTATTTTGTGTTACTATGAAATTTCACTGTAACACATCAAGGAATATGTTACAAGAAAGTGATACAATATCCTTGTCTTGTAGTAGTGTGTTAACTACAAAGTTTCATAATTTTTTGAGATCTACCATTTTTGTTTTAACTATTTATCCATCCGAGGTTATTTAAAAAGGCTCATTTCAAAATTTCAAATTTTAAATTTGAGACATTCAAACATAGTTTTATATGAGAAAATAAATTTATAAGAAAAGATTGTTAACTACAAAGTTTTAGAAATTTCTAAGACCTACAACTTTTATTTTGGTCATCTTTTTCATGCGACTTTGTTTTATCACTCAAAATTTAAATTTCAAAAAATTGACTACTTCAAACAATATTTTAAAAGTGTAAATGATTTCAGTTGGAAAATTCTTGAATAACAAAGTTGTGCAACTCATCAAGATTTAAAATTTTTGGTCATTTCTTCATCCGATAAAGTAATAGTGACATTATTCACAAATCTTACATATCTCTCATATAGTTTCCTAAAGTATAAGAGAGAGATGTAAAATTTGTGAACAACGTTACTATCACTTTGTTGAATAAGAAAATGACCAAAATAAAAGTTATAGATTTTGATGAATTCTACAACTTTTAGCCAAAGATTATAAAGAGAAATTAGAGTTCTTCAAGAACGCATTAAATTTCAAACCTGAATTTCAAACTGAATTTTGGAACATAAAATGATTTTAAATAAAAAAGTTGTAAACAACAAAATTGCACCTTCAGTGCCAGTTGTTGCTGCTGCCAGGCTTGTTTTTTATTTTGAAGCGTACAACCGGTACTGAAGAGATATCAGTGCCGGTTCTGCTAAAACCGGCACAAATGTTGCCGCACTGAATGTCAATTCTGTAGTAATGCTTGTACATGTATGTATTTATACGATTGTATGATCAATACACATTGTGCATCAAGTTCCATCTTGTTTGACACTGGTTATGCATGTGACATCGAACTGAAGTCCCCACCATCAGTTGGCGGCGTGTTTCAGCGGACCGGAGTGTACTGTATGATCAATACGGAGGGAGCAGACTTTTCCTTTTCTTTCCTTTTGGTGTGCGCGCGCGCGCATGAGAGAGAGAGAGAGAGCAAAGACAGGCTTGTGGATTCGTCTAAAAAAAGACAGTCTTTTTGCTACGGTAGCTAATGGGCCTCGGCCCAAAAACTCAGAGAGGTTCTGGGCTGGTTCGGAGATATCTGGCGCACCGCGCACGTGACGATCCGGGGCCGAGCCCTGCCGCTTTCACGCGCGCGCGTCGACGTGCTGGCGGGGCGGGAGACAACTGCGGCGGCGGGCAAGCAGGGGAAGAGAGAGAGCGGGAGAGTTGAGGGACGTCACCTGCAACTGCTAGGTTGTCGAAGTCGACGAGGTCGAGTCGCCGGAGAGCTCGGCAGGTCCAGCGAGGTCGGGGCACATGCGATGCAATGCAAACTCAGGGCCGGAGAAGACTACGTGGCCCGCCCGATCAGGCGGTCGCCGGTTGAGCAGAAGCCACGAGCGAGCGAGCGAGCGCGGCGCCAAGTATTGGCGCGTCGGGCGAGCAGCTGCCGCGGGCACGCGGCAAGCACGGTCCAGCAAGCAGCTTTCCATCCCAGGCGACCGCGACCCCAGCCCGTCGGCGGCCGAGCAGGCGAGCAGGTAAATTAGACGTGTGCCGGCAGCTTGCTTTGCTGGCATCAAACACCACAGCTAGAAACCTTGTTTTGCTTGTTGTAACGCGGGCGCAGGTTGCCTTTGCTTGCATGGCCGGCGGCAAGCGCACGGCATGAGGGCCTAGTAAGAGCGTTGGCAGGTGCTTACTACATGCTCGACGGAATGACTGAAAGAGCACAGTTTATCGCATCCATTCCTATGCCTGCAACCAAAGTGCAAACAATGATGGATCATATCCAATTCCAGGAAAACAGAATGGGACCATCCCATTGCACTTCGAATTCATCCATGAACAAAACACAAAGTAACTTAAACTGGGTTTGGTCGCGTATGCAACATATATCTTTGATTGGAATATAAGTGAATTGCCTACCTCTCCCTATGTGCTTCGGCTTTTGGGTTGAACTGGCCAGTACATGCAACTCAATATGGTATCAAAATCTAAGGTTTCGAGTTCGAATCTTGATAGACAAAATTAACTCAATAGCTTTGTCCTCTTCAGTGGCCTAGCTGGCTGGCTGGAACGACCATCAGCATCGCCATGCTGGACCAAGCCAACCACCCAGTCACCCACACGGACACCAGTGTGGTGTGGCATACCACTATACCTGTGGCAGCCCCTGACATGTCAAAACTAGTTAGACCAGCAAACACCCTTTTGTCCCAAGTTGCTACTAAAATATTGTTTAACTGAAATCTGAAGGTTAAAAATAAAAAAAGTTCCTTGTATATTTGGGGTGGGTTCATGGAATAATAATTTTGAAAGCGCCGATCTGGATGCTAGCGTAAGAAACTCTGATCACTGTACCCTTAACCTAACAATATATATATATATATATATATATATATATATATATATATATATATATATATATATATATATATATATATATATATTACACAAACAAAGTGGGTTTGAAGATGGCTTTGTCTTTTTAGTTAAAAATCTAGTAGATACTTTATAAAGCTATTAAAATACACAAAATGTCTCTTAGCATCTAAAAATTCCAAAAGAAATTCTAGAGACAAATTGAGATGTGGTGAATCCAAATAAAATATTTATAGCTCGTGAAGATACATCTTTAGAAGCTTCCAAAAAGTGGAATTTAGCTGTAAGAAAATGAGGGAAAAATACAAAAAAATTCCAAAACATTCCAATTATGTAAACTTGTTATGAAAAAAATCATACAACAAAAAACATAAGGCACAACCAACATGAATGCATTCAACATTAATGTTTGTCGTATTCATGCTAGCTGTATCTTGTATTTTGTAGTGTAAAAGTTTTTTAAAATAAGTTTAGACAATGATTAGAATGTTTTGGAAATTTTGTATATTTTTTGATATTTTTCATTTTCCAAGAGCTAGATATATTTTCATGACGTGTAAATATTTTACTTGAGTTCTTCATAAAATCATACAATCCCAATCTACCTTTGTGATTCATTTTAGAATTTATAGGAGGTTATAGACATCTTCTGTAGTTTAAAAACATTATCAAGTCTATATCGAAATTTTTTAACTGCAAAAGACCAAAAAGAAAAAAATAAAACCACTTCAAACCAGGGTAACAAGGTAATTCAGACAGTATTATGAATTTAGAGGGTGTAAAGATGTCTGGTTTTAGAGTTTGAGAAGAAAAAATAGACAACAACGATAGTTTAAGGAGATAAAATGGACCTTTTAGATTTCCTCGTCTCTCTATCTCTTTGAAACTCGGGTTAGTCCTCCGTAAAAGGCATCTTATCAATTATCACCAATTGGCCTATTACTTGAGCATAGTTAGGACACCTGAACAAGCAAAACAGTTGTAAAAATGGCTGCTGTTGTTACCAACTGCCGCTGCTGTAATAGTGATTATCTGAGTGAAAAACAGTCCCAGCTGCAGCCGCAGCCCGCTGCAGGCGCCGCTACAAATCCCACACTGAAATCGGAGGCCCTCCACTCCACGTAAATTTGCATCAGCAGACCCAGAGATACTGAGAGGTACCGTTTGGTCCTTCTAGAACATTCTAAGGAAAGAACGAAGAGGCAGCTAGTCTAGTACCATAGCCGTGATTCTACTACTTGCGAATATCGTGATAAGCTAGAATATTTTGGACAGCTGAGGCTCATCACAAGCATCCGGGACAGCCGGCACCGACCGAATGTCCCATCCCATCGATATTACTCCTTTGTCCCATAAAATTTATCACTTGAACACCGTGTCTGTAAGAGGGGCATGGTTTTTTAACGACAAAATTCATAGGACGGAGGGAGTAGAATAGTAGATGCGAAGATGGCTTGGCTTTGTTCTCTTTCCCTCCAAATTCTAAATTTTTTGACTCTCTCTATCACATCAATTTTTACCCACATGTATAGAGTATTAGATGTAAGTAAAAAATAACTAATTATGTAGTTTAGTTGTAAATCACGAGATGAATCTTTTAATTCTAGTTAATCTACGATTAGATAATATTTACCAAATACAAACGAAATGCTACAGTTCTAAATTTTTCGGATTCTAGCAATCTAAACAAGGCCGAACCTTTCTATGAAATCTTCCCTTCTCCTTGTAGTACATGCACATAAACACGCAGGGATGAAAGGGAGTTGGATGAAGCAGAGCCGTCAGTGGGTAAAAGTTCCGGCGCTGCCTGCCTTTTCATTCCCACTTGCAATTGCAACTGACTGCCCCTTTTGTTCAGAATCATGTCACCTCTTTTCTTTATTTATCAGTTCCATTCTTGGTGAACAAATTCTCTGGAGCTCCCTCCAAACCAAATTCATTCATTCAAGCACGCACAAGCGCAAATGCGCGGCTTCTTGTTTAAGCTTTATACGGAGAATATTAGGTCTGTCTAGATATTACTATCATTGTTCATCACAGTGTCCGAGCATTTTTGCTTTCGTCCATCCCATTCAAGAATCTAGTGCCATTTGATCGTGGCCAAAAGGTCCTTTTGGAAGGTGGTGGGGTTCCGCGACTGCTACTTGCTTTGTCTCTCTTCTCTTCAATTCAACATGCTCTCCCTCTCTCTCTCTCTCTCTCTCAGGTGTAACAAGTAACACGCCCTCTCTCCCCCCTGCGACCTGCGCAGCACACTAGTGACGGTGACGGCGTCCAAGCGGGCTGAGCCCGTCCGCTCGATTGAGGTTGGAGGGTGGGGGCTGGGGGCATAATCTGGGATCGGGATCGCCCAGCCCCGTCCTGTTCCGTCCCGAGCCAGGCAGCCATCCCTGGAAGGAAGGCCGGAAACAAATATCGTCAGATAGCTGTCAAGTTTCCTTCAAGTACTGTATAATCGAGGCCAACTAATCTGCTCCCAAGAGCCACCTTGGAATCCATCCTCTAAGCAGTAAGCTGATGATTATCGGTTCGGCCTTTAGGTTCGCATTTGCAAACTGTCTGATTTTTTCTGTTAACAAACGAAATGACAGGTAAATAGTTACTTGTCCGCAGTCACCAGATCAGGCACGGATATAAACGATCATCTCTGTTTTGGAATGTGCATAAGGTTGGAAAGATAGGAAGGACAACAGAAACAGATTATATCCAGCAATAAGAAGGTAATCCAATAAGACATCACCAAGTATCCTGTGTATTATTATGCATGATCCACTGGCATGTTACACTTTGAACATTACTCTGATCTATCTACACATATATTAAAAACATATTTGTAAAGCATAAGCTGCATTTTCACACCCACTATTGTCTTTGTTCGTTTTCGGTTGTTCCATTGTTTTCCATTATATGAACATCTTGTTTTTTTTTTTTTTTTTTTGAACAACAACATCTTGCGAAGTAATTTCTCTGCTGTAACCATTGCAGTAACAGATCTAATTTATTCTCATTAATTACCCCATTCTAACTCATTGACGAAGTATCAAATTTGAACTATGATTCAACGATGGTTGCTCTGTTTCTACATTATTTGCTGCATCAACTATTATTTCATAACTCATTAATTTATTAATAGCATTAAAATGTTACCACAAGATGTACCTTTCTAATTTTCAGTAATTCTACTATTTGTCCAGCACAGAGGAGGATTGCAAAAATCTTCAGAATCAAGTCAATATGATCATAAGCAGCATAAAAGCGGCTGTTGAGACCATAACTGGCTTCAACGAGTGTGTCACTTTTTTCCAATGGCTTGGATCTCTGCGATCCCATTTGAATGGAGCAGACAATCAAGAAATTAAAGAAGATGATGTACTGAAGTTGCAAAGTTCTCTTCAATGTCTTCGAGATACTCTACCTGTGATGCGCAACTTAATTGATCGAGCAGAGTGGAAGAGCCATGAGAAGTGTGTGGGAGACCTCCTTCCAGAACTTAAGTCTGCCGTGTATGATGCAGAAGAACTTCTTGAGGATTTCCAGTACTACGAGCTGAAGGTACAAATTGAGGGTAGTGCGATCTCAGCAGAACCAGGCACTAAATTCTTTCATGATGTCATTCAAGGTAATTTCAAAAAATTGACTCACATCATGGAGAGGCTAGAAAATCAGTCTAGGCTGCTCAACGGAATGGGCTTACATCAAGCAACTCCACGGTTTGACAGATCAGTTAGGCCTGAGACCACTTCTTTCCCCACTGAGGCAAAGATATTTGGTCGTGATGATGAAATAAAGGAGCTAATTAGACGGCTTGGTGTACCTGCAAATAATAGAAGGAATCCTTCCAGTCCCAAGAGAAAAAGAAATGCAGTCCGTTCATCAGCAAGCAACCAAGTTTCTGCTACCCTTGATAATAATGAAGCAAGTGTTCCAGTTTTGCCCATAGTTGGAATCGGAGGTGTTGGAAAAACTACTCTGGCCCAGAATATCTGCAGCAATCCACAAGTGAGAAAACACTTTGATGTGATAGCCTGGATTTGTATCTCAGATGACTTTGACGTCAAGAGGATAACTAAAGAGGTCATAGAACAATTTTCTGGGAAAGCACCGACCAAGGATAATTTGAATTCTCTTCAGGCTGATCTTGCAAATAGCCTCAGCAATAAAAGATTCTTAATTGTCCTCGATGACATGTGGGCTGAAAATGGGGATCTCTGGAAGACATTCTATGCACCTTTTAATCAAGCACTTGAGGGAAGCATGATGCTTATCACAACTAGGTCTCAAAAGGTTGCTGATACAGTGCGGACGACACATCCCTTTCCATTAAAGGGTTTGAAGAACAATGTCTTTCGGAAGTTCTTTAAATTATGTGTGTTTGGATCTGATAGCTCCAACAGTAGTCGTGAGTTGGAACAAATTGGTGAACAGATACTCCCAAAGTTGAAAGGCTCTCCTTTAGCTGCAAAAACCCTCGGATGTCTGCTAGGAAGGAGCCTTGACCCAGCACATTGGAATATGATTCTTAACAGTCAGCTGTGGGAGCACAAACAAGCGGACACCGAAATTATGCCAGCTCTTCGATTGAGCTACATTTATTTACCATTCCATTTAAAGAGATGCTTCTCATTCTGTGCTGTGTACCCGAAAGATTACAATTTTGAAAAGGAAGATTTAGCTGAAATTTGGGTGGCAGAAGGCTTTGTGGAACCTCAGTGTAACACTTCACTTCAACAAACTGGATGCGAGTACTTTGAAGAACTTGCATATCTGTCATTTTTTCAGAAACATCGTGGGAAATATGTAATACATGATCTGATGCATGACATGGCACAACTGGTTTCAAAGGACGAGTGCTTCATAATAAAAGAGAAAAGTGATTTTGAAAGGATTCCTCATAATGTCCGTCATCTATCGATGCTCAAAAGCAAAGATTTTAAGAGTTCCGACTTAGAGAGTCTATGCAAGCAAACAAAGTTGCGCACCCTACTTTGTGACATGTCTTTAAAGGCCAGAGATGGCAATGTTGTGATGGAGAAATGGTGTACTGAACTTCTGTGCATGCACGTCATGGTCTGTGACTCTATCTCTAGGTGGGGGTTGCCAGATAGCATTAGCAACATGGAGAACCTTCGCTACTTTAAAATCGTCGACTCTTGCAGTTTTACGGGCATTCCTGTAACATTCTGCCGCCTCTATAATCTATGGCTGTTCTATGCTAGGAAATGCAGCTTTAAAGAAATTCCCAGAGACTTTAGTAAGTTGACCAATCTACAGAAGTTTGAATTGGGATCTCTTCAGATTGATGCTGCAATAGAGATTGAAGAGGGAATTAGGTTGCTAAATAATTCTAATCTAGTTATTACTAAGTTGTCTATAAATAATCTTTGTGAAATAAGCAAGGACCAGGCAGCAGAAATTGAACTTATGAAGAAGGAGTATATTTTTACTCTGATTCTGAGATGGTCTAAAAACATATCTCCAAAGCACAATGAGATAGAAGTGTTTGAAGCGCTACACCCTCCCACCAACATCAAATCTGTGTATCTCCAATATTATCCAGGTGAATCCCTTCCAAGCTGGTCTCATGGTTCTGAGGACCCTAACATTTTCTCATCATTAACAAAGATAGAGCTTTTTGACTTTCCGAGGTTATCAAGCCTTGAACAGTTTCTGCAACCAGCTTGTATGCCTGCCATCAAGGAAATGGGCATTCATGTTTGCACGAAGTTGGAATCTGTAGCAGTAGAGGGTTTCCCTTTCCTTGAAATTCTTACCGATTGTCCGGAGATCAACAACTCACAAAGTCTGGTGGCGCCGTCCCTAAAGAGGCTTTTCTTGAGAAATTCTGGGAATCTTGGAGACGATATTGATTGTAGTTCCCTGACCAACTTTTGCTTATCAGGATACCATCTGGCTTCTCTGACATTCAACAGTGAAAAGCTCCCGCTGCTCACTCACTTAGTCATTAAGGAATGCGGAGGGCTAGAGACTCTTAATGGGGGTTGGCTTATTCTAAAGCATTTGACAATTAGATCCTGTCCGCGTCTCAAATGGGAAAATGGAGTGGTGTTACCATCGTCGCTCCAAGAGCTCTTCTTAAGAGATTGTGGTTATTTTCCTGTGAGGTGCCTTGAGAACCTCACATCCCTCAAGTCATTGGAGATGGTTACATGCAAACACATAGAGAAGATTGCAAGGGGCATGTGGAGCAATAATCTCAAATCACTCAAGAGATTAATAATTCATAATTGTGAAGACCTTGTATCAATTGGTGCCCCAGAAGCGATCGCACACATACCAAACGTGCGCATTGAAAACTGCCCAAAGTTGGAGGACGAAGTACAGCAGCCGCTGAAGAGAGGCTGGTAGAAGGTATGGACGTATGGCACTTCTTGTGGTATAAATTATGATCCTAAAAGTTGTTTTATTAGGACACTTGTGGGTAAAGGTGAAGTCTCTGTATATTTATGTATCCTGTTATGGTGCGTTAGATTATAATAGTTCTCTTATATTATATATATCTTACTAGCCAGGTAGGTACTCCCAATCCTGCTAATTATTTTTTTATTTCATCTCCAGTAACTCTGAATGGCCAGCACCATGGTTACGTTACTGCTTGCGGTTCCATTTTACATTTTCAGTTTTGGAGAATAGTCCTTTTGCTGATTCCTTGAAAAAAAAAAATGTCCCTTTGCTGATGAATGTTGTCTACTTGATGATAGGTGGAATGACGCATTGCGTGCAGCCTCCGGGGACAGGCAATGCCATGGAGCTACATGCACCCATCATCGATATGATGATCACACTTCTCTGTAATGTTTCAAGTCGGTTTTGTTGCTTGTTTTGCTATATCAGCCAGGGCAGTGCACCTGTTTCCTTCCCTTTCCCGTTCAAGTCATGTAATGCTGGCCACTGTCGTTATGTTGTCGACCGTGGCACACGCATGTCAGTAGGTGGCCATGAGATGCGCTGCGCGCGTTCATGTCGTGGCTGCAGTGTCCGTGTGTCCGAGTCACACGACGCGAGCTTGAAGATCGACGATGTGCGGGATGGCGCACAACGTCAGAGTTCGCAGCGTGTCAGTCTGAGTCTGTCGCGCCATGCATGCCTCGTCTGGTCCGTGTGGGATGGCACACGATCATGGCATGCATATTATCATGTACTGTATGCGCGAATTAAGGTCCTCTTTTCATCATTTTCCCAATATATGTTTGTTGATGAATAAAGGAGAAAACATTTCTCTGTTGACACCAAATAAAAGTGTTCCTTTCTCTGTTCTTGAATTGTTGAATGAAATTGTGAGATCGATAGCCACCGATCCGTGCTGGACATCATGATATGATGATAGTTGTCATCGGAGCATGTAACTGTTCTGGGCAGCAACAAACGTCCTGAAGCTGGCATGCTTGTGTGCCAGTTCTCCACTTTCAGACTGACCCACATCTGAAACGACTCCAGAGTGTTTCATGGTATTCTTTTTGTGAACACAGCGAGATGGCACGCCGCCAACAACTGCAAAGGTTTTATTTTTGTCGACCCAAGCTGAAATTGGACGGAACCTAAGAAAGCACTACTGCTTGTGTTGTGTGGCTGTGAACTGAAGCTGTTGTTGACGCTCGCACTCCTGGAGGCACTCCAAGTTGCAGCAGGGGTAGCATTGCTTGTAGCATGCAGTGCAGGGGCAGAACTTGGACAAGGCCGACGACACTTGCAGGCTGCAGCTGCTGGCTGGTCCGAGAGCAGGCCTTCCTTCTGGTTTCTAGAATTGATTTAACTACTTTTATTGATTACTGACTTCATTTAACTACATTTATTGATTATTGACTTCATTTACATTACCCCCACAAATAACTGACAAATCTGCATAAAAGTGTACCACATTCAAAGCAGGCCTTTTGGCCCACTAGTTTCCCTTGGAAATCTGGAAATAGAGGTATTTGTTTCAGAAACGAGGCCGCATCGCCGAACGAGCTTATGGTGGTCATCCGAGCCGAAGCAAAACATAGGCTTTTTTTGTGTGCGCGCGCGCGCGCGTTAGAGAGAGAGAGAGGCTTGTAGTACCACACTAGCTAATGGGCCTCGGCCCAGCAGCTCAGACTCAGAGGTTCTGGGCTGGTTCGGAGATATCTGGCGCACCGCACACTTCCACGCGCGCGCGTCGACGTTTGGGCGGGAGACAACTGCGGCGGCGGGCAAGCGGGGAAGAGAGAGAGGCAGAGTTGAGGGACGGCACTTGCTACTGCTAGGTTTTGGCGGAGCCGACGATGTCGTGTTGCCGGCGAGCTCGGCAAAGCGAGGTCGGGGCACGCGATGCGATGCGATGCAAGCTCGGGGTCGGAGAAGAGTACGTGGCCAGCCCGAGCAGGCGGTCGCCGGTCGAGCAGCAGCCACGAGCGAGCGCGCAGTCAAGTATCCGCGCGTCGGGCGGACAGCTGCCGCAGGCCCGCGGCAAGCACGGTCCAGCAAAGCAGCTTTCCATTGCAGGCGACCGCGACCCCGTCGGCGGCCGAGCAGGCGAGCAGGTAAATTAGACGTGTGCGGGCAGCTTGCTTGCTGGCATCAAACACCACAGCTAGAAACCTTGTTTTGCTTGTTGTAACGCGGGCGCAGGTTGCCTTGCTTGCACGGCCGGCGGCAAGCGCACGGCATGAGCGCCTAGTGAGAGCGTTGGCAGGTGCTTACTACATGCTCGACGGAATGCCTGAAAGAGCACAGTTTATCGCATCCATTCCTATGCCTGCAACCAAAGTGCAAACAGAGATGGATCATATCCAATTCCAGGAAAACAGAATGGGACCATCCCATTGCACTTCGAATTCACCCCTGAACAAAACACAAAGTAACTTAAACTGGGTTTGGTTGCGTAAGCAACATGTAACTTTTATTGGAATATAAGTGAATTGCCTACCTCTCCCTATGAGCTTCGGCTTTGGCGTTAAACTGGCCATTGCATGCAACTCAATATGGTATCAAAACTTAAGATCTCGAGTACGAATCTTGGTAGACAAAATTAAATAAAATAATTGTTGTCTGCTAACTCAATAGCTTTGTCCTCTTGTCCTCTTCAGTGGCCTAGCTGGCTGGCTGGAACGACAATCAGCGTCGCCATGCGCCCATGCCGGACCAAGCAAACCCACCCACACGGACACCAGTGTGGTGTGGCATACCACTACACCTGTGGCAGACCTCTGACATGTCCAAACTAGTTAGATCAGCAAACAACCTTTTGTCCCAAGTTGTTACTAAAATATTGTTTAACTGAAATCTGAAGGTTAAAAATTAAAAAAAAAAAGTTCCTTGTATATTTGGGCTGGGTTCATCGAATGTTAGGCCGATGACAGAAATAATTTCAAAAGCGCCGATCTGGATGCTGGCGTAAGAAACTCTGACCAGTGTACCCTTAACTAAGCAATATATTTTTTTTTACAAAAAAATGGGTTTGAAGATGGTTTTGTCTTTTTAGTTAAAAATCTAGTAGATACTTCATAAAGCTATTAAAATACACAAAATGACTCTAAGCATCTAAAAATTCCAAAATGAATTCTAGAGACAAATCGAGATGCGGTGAATCCAAATAAAATATTTATAGCTCGTGAAGATACATCTTTAGAAGCTTCCTAAGAGTGGAATTTAGCTGCAAGAAAATGAGGGCAAAATACAAAAACAAAATTCCCAAAACATTCCAATTATGTAAACTTGTTATGAAAAAAATCATACAACAAAAAATATAAGGCACAACCAAAATGAATGCATTCGACATTAATGTATGTCGTATTCATGCTAGCTGTATCTCGTATTTTGTAGTGTAAAGTTTTTAAAATAACTTTTGACAATGATTAGAATGTTTTGGAATTTTTCTATATTTTTTGGATATTTTTTTTCATTTTCCAAGAGCTAGATATATTTTCATGACCTGTAAATATTTAACTTGAGTTCTTTGTAAAATCCCAATCTACCTTTGTGATTCATTTTAGAATTTATAGGAGGCTATAGACATCTTTTGTAGTTTAAAAACATTATCAAGTCTTGATCAAAATTTTTTTAACTGCAAAAGACCAAAAAAATGAAAACCACTTCAAACCAGGGTAACAAGGTAATTCGGACAGTATTATGAATTTAGAGGGTGTAAAGATGTCTGGTTTTAGAGTTTTTTTTTTAGAACGGACGGCAAAAGTTTTGCCGCAGATTTTATTAGACGATAGAAAAATAAAAGAACTTTACAACAACTTACAAGCCTCGGCCAACCGAAAGATATACAACAACTGTAACCTGCGAAAAAACAAGAACCTTATCTAAACCTAGCACCTGAACAAGAAAAACCACAAAAGGGCACTCCGACTGCTAAGGAGACCTAACCACCAGCTGAACGAGATGTTGACTCCATTGCGAATCCAAACTGTGATATGTCATCCTTGCAAAGACCGGCTACTTGACTTGGATTGAGTGCCCTTTGTTGGAATTGACGTCTGTTTCTTTCTTTCCAAATGTTCCACCAAAAATAGATGAAGATACCGTCCACTTTCCTCCTATCTCTCTTGACAAATTTTCTTCTGCATCTCCACCAATAGTTATATAAAGATCCATCGCTGTTTACATACTGAATTGGTGTTAGGTGTAGCCACTGTTTTAAGATCTCCCAAGCTTCCTTAGTGAAAGGACAGTCCTTGCATAGATGGACGGGGGTCTCCAGCTCGTTGCCACAGAGCCTACAATCCGTATCATCCGTCCAACCCCGTTTGAGAAGATTGTTAGCTGTGAGAATCTTTTTATGCAGCAGGGTCCACGCAAAGAACCGGCATCTGGGTTCAGCCTTTGCCTTCCATATGGGTGTGACTTTGATTTTTGAAAATCTTCCGGTGAATTGAATTTGGTAAGCCGATTTTGTAGAGAAATCCCCATCTTCTGTCCATCGCCACCGTATATTGTCCTCTTCCATTGTGTTAGTCGGGTTCGCAGCAATGGCCTCCCAAAGGTTGATGAATTCTCTTACTTCCTGAGGGGACTCCGGGGGGAAGATATGATCGATCCATTTGTGATTGGACAGACCCTGAAAAACCGTGAACTTTTTTCCTTCTTATTTTTCGATATAAGTTTGGTGCAATAGATTTTGCCGACGCACCATTTAACCAGACTTGCTGTCCGAACATAGCCTTTTTCCCGTTGCCTATTGAGACTACAGTTGAAGCATTGAATAAATCTCTATCTATTGCATCGCAAGGCACCTCAAGCTTGTTCCATGCCCGTTCTGGCTGTTTCCATTGAAACCAAAGCCACCGCAGTCTTAAGGCTCTCGTGAATCTCTCCAAGTCCAGCACGCCCAACCCTCCTTTGTCTCTCGGTGAACATGTGGTCGGCCAGTTGATGAGTGAGTGACCACCACAAACTTTATCTGGGGTCTCACCTCGCCATAAGAAACTTCGGCGTATCTGGTCAATCTTAGAGTTTGAGAAGAAAAAATAGATAGCAACGTGCAACGATAGTTTAAAGAGATAAAATGGACCTTTTAGATTTCCTCGTCTCTCTCTCTCTTCGAAACTCGGGTTACTCCTCCGTAAAACCTTTTTGTTCAAGGCATCTTATCAATTATCACCAATTGGGCTATTAATTGAGCACAGTTAGGACACCTGAACAAGCAAAACAGTTGTAAAAATGGCTGCTGCTGTAGTGCTGTTACCAACTGCCGCTGCCGTAATAGTGATTATCTGAGTGAAAACAGTCCCAGCTGCAGCCGCAGCCCGCTGCAGGCGCTGCTACAAATCCCACACTGAAATCGGAGGCCCTCCACTCCATGTAAGTTTGCATCAGCAGACCCAGAGATACTGAGAGGTACCGTTTGGTCCTTCTAGAACATTCTAAGGAAAGAACGAGTAAGAGACAGCTAGTCTAGTACCATAGCCGTGATTCTACTACTTGCGAATATCGTGATAAGCTAGAATATTTTGGACACAGCTGAGGCTCAGGCCTTGTTCAGTTGCAACGAAAGTTGCAACATTCTCCACTCTCTCTCCATCACATCAATTTCTATCCGCATGGATGGAGCATTAAATGTTAGTAAAAAAAAATAACTAATTATACGGTTTAGTTGTAAATCACGAGATGAATCTTTTGAGCCTAGTTGGACCACGATTGGACAATATTTGTCAAATACAAATGAAATGCTAAAGTACAGGGAATGTAAGTTTTTCACGAACTGAACAAGGCCTCACAAGCATCCGGAACAGCCGGCACCGACCGAATGTCTCATCCCATCGATATTACTAGTAGATGCGAAGATCGGCTTCTTTCTCCTTTCTTTGAAATCTTCCCTTCTCCTTGTAGTACATGCACATACACACGCAGGAATGAAAGGGAGTTGGACGAAGCAGAGCCGTCAGTGGGTAAAAACCTCCGGCGCTGCCTGCCTTTTCATTCCCACTTGCAATTGCAACTGACTGCCCCTTTTGTTCAGAATCATGTCACCTCTTTTCTTTATTTATCAGTTCCATTCTCGGTGAACAAATTCTCTTGGAGCTCCCTCCAAACCAAATTCTCTTGTATAAGCTTTATTCGGAGAATATTAGGTCCGGTCTAGATATTACTGTCATTGTTCATCACAGTGTCCGAGCATTTTTGCTTTCGTCCATCCCATTCAAGAATCGAGTGCCATTTGACAGTGGCCAAAAGGTCCTTTTGGAAGGTGGTGGGGTTTCGCTTTCGCTAGTGCTACTTGCTTTGTCTCTCTTTTCAATTCAACGCGCTGCTACTACGAAACTGCGAGGCAAGTGCGTCGCTCCTGGCACGAAATTCTCCCTCTTCTGGAGGGTCTTCTTTTATTTGCCGGCCGACGCTCGCGCAGGTCGCCGGAGCTGAGCCGCCGCCGAGCTTCACCGCGAAATCCAACACACCATTCTTCGCCTCGTCACCACGAGCTATGTGACGCCTTGCGGCACCTTAGCTCCCGTTCGCCGCTCGCCGCCGTCATCTCATCCGACGGTCGAAGCCTGCACCAGTGCACCTGCACGCCCACCGTAGAACACCGCCCCTCCATCTTCTCCAGTTCCGGCAACTGATGTTCTCAGTCTCCGCCGCCGTCGCGCCTTGGTAAACACCCTGCGCGATTCCCAATCCTTACCACCTCTCTCTCTCTCTCTCTCTCTCTCTCTCTCTCTCTCGCTCTCTCTCTCTCTCTCCGGTGTAACACGTAAACATGCTCTCCCTCTTTCTCTCTCTCTCTCTCTCAGGTGCAACAAGTAACATGCCCTCTCTCCCCCCCGCGACCTGCGCGGCACACTAGTGACGGTGACGGCGTCCAAGCGGGCCGAGGCCGTCCGCTCGATTGGGGTTGGAGGTTCGAGGGCTGGGGGCAAAATCTGGGATCGGGATCGCCCAGCCCCGTCCTGTTCCGTCCCCAGCCAGGCAGCCATCCCTGGAAGGAAGGCCGGAAACAAATATCGTCAGATAGCTGTCAAGTTTCCTTCAAGTACTGTATAATCGAGGCCAACTAATCTGCTCCCAAGAGCCACCTTGGAATCAATCCTCTAAGCAGTAAGCTGATGACTATCGGTTCGGCCTTTAGATTCGCATTTGCAAGCTGTCTGATTTTTTCTGTTAACAAACGAAATGACAGGTAAATAGTTACTTGTCCGCAGTCACCAGATCAGGCACGGATATAAACGATCATATCTGTTTTGGAATGTGCATAAGGTTGGAAAGATAGGAAGGACAACAGAAACTGATTATATCCAGCAATAAGAAGGTAATCCAATCCAACAAGGCATCACCAAGTATCCTCTGTATCATTATGCATGATCCACTGGCATGTTTCACTTTGAACATTACTCTGATCTATCTAGACATATAATAAAAAAAAAACCACATTTGTAAAGCATAAGCTGCATTTTCACACCCACTATTGCCTTTGTTCCTTTTCGGTTGTTCCATTGTTTTCCATTATATGAACATCTTGTGAAGTAATTTCTCTGCTGTAACCATTGCAGTAATAGGATCTAATTTATTCTCATTAATTATCCCATTCTAACTCATTGCGTAAGTATCAAATTTGAACTATGAATCAACGATGGTTGCTCTGTTTCTAAATTATTTGCTGCATCAACTGTTTTTTCATAACTATAAACATTTAATTAGCATTAAAATGTTACCACAAGATGTACCTTTCTAATTTTCAGTAATTCTACTATTTGTCCAGCACAGAGGAGGACTGCAAAAATCTTCAGAGTCAAGTCAATATGATCATAAGCAGCATAAAAGCGGCTGTTGAGACCATAACTGGCTTCAACGAGTGTGTCACTTTTTTCCAATGGCTTGGATCTCTGCGATCCCATTTGAATGGAGCAGACAATCAAGAAACTGAAGATGATGTACTGAAGTTGCATAATTCTCTTCAATGTCTTCGGGATACTCTACCTGTGATGCGCAAGTTAATTGATCGAGCAGAGTGGAAGAGCCATGAAAAGTGTGTGGAAGAGCTCCTTCCAGAACTTAAGTCTGCCATGTATGACGCAGAAGACCTTCTGGAGGATTTCAGATCCTATGAGCTGGAGGTACAAATTGAGGGCAGCGTGACCTCAGCAATACCAGCCACTAAATTCTCTCACGATGTCATTCAGGGTAACTTGAAAAAATTAACTCACATCAAGGAGAGGCTAGATAATCAGTCTAGGCTGCTCGAGGGAATGGGCTTACATCAAGCAACTCCACGATTTGACAGATTAGTCAGGCCTGAGACCACTTCTTTCCCCATTGAGGCAAACATATTAGGTCGTAATGATGAAATAAAGGAGCTGATTAGAGTGCTAGGTGTACCTGAAAACAATAGAGGGGACCCTTCCAGAACCAAGAGGAAAAGAAGTGCAATCCGTTCATCAGCAAGTAACCAAGTTTGTTCTTCACTTGACAATAATGAATCAACAATCATAACAAGTGTTCCGGTTTTGCCCATAGTTGGAATTGGAGGTGTTGGAAAAACTACTTTGGCCCAAACTATCTGCAGCCATCCACAAGTGAAAAAACACTTTGATGTGATAGTCTGGATTTGTGTCTCAGATGATTTTGATGTCAAGAGGTTAACTAAAGAGGCCATAGAACAATTTTCTGGGAAAGTGCCGACCAAGGATAATTTGAACTCTCTTCAGGCTGATCTTGCAGATAGACTCAATAACAGAAGATTCTTAATTGTCCTCGATGACATGTGGGCTGAAAATGGGGGGCCCTGGAAGACGTTTTATGCACCTTTTAAACATGTACTTCAAGGAAGCATGATGCTTGTCACGACTAGGTCTCAAAAGGTTGCTGATATAGTGCGTACGAGGGATCCCTTTATATTAGAGGGTTTGAAGGATGATGTGTTTCAGATGTTCTTCAAACTATGTGTGTTTGGATATGATAGCTCCAACAATAATTCTGAGTTGGAACGGATTGTTGAGCAAATACTCCCAAGGTTGAAAGGCTCTCCTTTAGCTGCAAAAACTCTTGGACGGCTGCTAGGAATAAGCTTTGACCCAGCGCATTGGAATTTGATTCTTAACAATCAACTTTGGGAGCTTAGACAAGAGGAGACTGACATTTTGCCAGCTCTTCGATTGAGCTACATGTATTTACCATCCCATTTAAAGAGATGCTTCTCATTCTGTGCCGTGTACCCAAAAGATTATAATTTTGTAAAAGAAGATTTAGCCGAAATTTGGATGGCAGAAGGCTTTGTGGAACCTGAACATAACATTCCACTTCAACAAACTGCCTGCAAATACTTTGAAGAACTTGCACATCTGTCATTCTTTCAGAAACTTCGTGGGAAATATGTAATACATGATCTGATGCATGACATGGCACAACTGGTTTCAAAGCACGAGTGCTTCATAATAAAAGAGAGAAAGGATTTTGTAAGGATTCCTCAGAATATCCGTCATCTATCAGTGCTCAAAAGTAGAGATGTTAACCATTCTGACTTGTTGAATCTATGCAAGCAAACAAAGTTGCGCACCCTACTTTGCTACAAAAGTGAGGCTAGAGATACTGTTATGGAGAAATGGTGTTCTGAACTTTTGTGCTTGCGCGTCATGATCTGTGACTGTGCCTCTATGCCAGATAGTATTAGCAACATGAAGAACCTTCGGTACCTCAAAATCTTGGGTTATTGCAAGTTCAATAGCTTTCCTGCATCATTTTGTCGCCTGTATAATCTACAGCTATTATATGCTAGGAAATGCAGATTTGAAGAAGTACCCGGAGGCTTTAGTAATCTGATCAATCTACAGAAGTTTGAATCACGATTTCTTAAGATTGATCTTTGGGTTGATAATGAATCGTATTCTAATTACTAGAGAATTGTTTATAACTAAACTTTGCAAAATAAGCAAGGATCAGGCAGCAAAAATTGAACTTATGAAGAGGAAGGATACATTTAATCTGACTCTGGATTGGTCTAAAGAGACATATCTTTCACTGGGACCTCAAGTGCATAATGAGATAGAAGTGTTTGAAGCATTGCACCCTCCCACCAATATCAAATATGTGCACCTCGAAGGTTATCCAGGTGAATACCTTCCAAGCTGGTTTCGTTGTTCTGACAACCCTAGTACTTTTTCATCATTAACACAGATAATGGTTATAGACTGCCCGAGGTTATCAAGCCTTGAACAGTTTCTACAGCCAGCTTATATGCCTGCCATCAAGAAAATGGTGATTAAAGACTGCACAAGTTTGGAATCTGTACCAGTAGAAAGGTTTGGGGGTTTGCCTTCCCTTGAAATACTGGAGGTGTGCAGTTGTCCAAAGATCAACTCAAGATGTCTGGTGGCCCCGTCCCTAAAGAGGCTTTCTTTGGAAGATTCTGGGAACCTTGGAGATGATATCGATTGCTGTTCCCTGACCACCTTTGAATTATCAAGCTACCATCTGCCATCTCTGACACTGAATAGAGAAAAGGTCCCGCTGCTCGCTAAACTAATTATTCGTGGCTGTAGAGAGCTAGAGACTCTCAATGTTGGTTGTCCCAATCTGAAGAGCTTGTCCATTCAGTCCTGCCCACGTCTCAAATGCGAGAATGGAATATTGTTACCGTCGTCCCTCAAAGGGCTATATTTATCTAAATGTGATTATTTTTCTGTGAGGTGGCTGGAGAACCTCACATCTCTCAAAGCACTAGAAATTGAGTCATGCAAATACATAGAGTACATTCCACGTGATCTGTGGAGCAGTGGTCTCAAATCACTCCGTCTATTAAAAATTAAAGCGTGTGAAGGCCTTGTATCAATTGGTGGACCAGAGGCGATTGCACACATACCATTCTTGAACATTAGAGACTGCCCAAATTTGAAGGAAGTACAGCAGCCGCTGAGCAGAGGTATAAATTATGATCCACAAATTAGTCGTAGGACACTTAAGGATTAATCCTCTTTATGTGTATGTCTCCTGTCTCCGTGTGTTGTAGTATTAGATTTTATCTTACTAGCCAGTTATATAATCCTTTTCATGCAAATTATTTTGTAATGTTCTTTTGTTTTTTTTATCTCCAGTAACTCTGAATGCTCAGCCCAGCACTTTGGCTACTGCATGCTTGTAGTTCCATTTACATTTTTAGTTTTGGAGAATAGTCCTTTTGCTAACCAACGTTCTCTACTTGATGTTCTCTACTTGATGACAGAATCAGTGTCGGACTTTTTGGCAGCCTCCGGGGATGACTCTCTCGATGATAATCGAGGTCTTTTTTGGGAGTTCGGTACGTTTTTGTAGTTTGTTTAGTTTCCCGTTGTTCCGGTCTGTACTGTGTTGTCGTTGTCGACCGACGACCGTGGCTCGCATGCATTTGCCAGTAGGTGGCCATGTGATGCGCTGCGTTCGCGTCGTGGCTGCAGTGTCCCAGACTCCAGTGTCGCGCGGCGCCAACTTGAAGATGTGCGGGATGGCGCACAGCGTCAGAGTAGGCGGCGTGCCTGTACGTACGTGTGTGTGCCTCTCGCGCCATGCATGCATGCCTCGTCCGTACGTGTGGGATGGCACCCGTACGGCCATGGCGCGCAGCAAGGACCTCCTTTATTTTCCCTATATGTACTTGTCGTCGGTTAAATAAAGGGAAAAACATTGCTCTGTTTTGTGACACCAAAAGTCTTTCAAAGCAGGCTTTTGGTTTCTGAAAATAGACCCATAGTGAAATTATATTTTCCTTGCCTCACAATGGCTACAGTACAATATTTGATATATTTCTTTCGTTGCACAATGCTGAAGTTATATATCCTGAAGCTGGCATACTTGTGTGTCAATTCTCCTTTTTCAGACTGACTCCACAACTGAACATCTGAAAATGACTCAGATCAGAGTGTTGAAACATATTTGTGGGTTCAGACACTTAACCTGCCCATGTCCTTCTGTGCGTTTCCAACAAAATGCATGCTTCCGATAATGTGTCGAGCCATTGTCGTCGCCTAGTGTCCTGGATTGCCACTTGGAATAATAATCCTTTCGATAGGACAACATTTGCAAGTTCGCTGGTGCAGTGCCATTTTCTTTTCTGAACACGGCGAGATGCATGCCGGCAAGAGCTACAAATGCGTTTATCTTGCTCCAGAAGCTGAAATGGCATGCCTGTGCGGTACTCCTCGATGTCTACTATATTTTTGTAACAAAGCAGAAACGCGAGATTCTTTGTCTGGCAGAGCGAGCATGGCATTTCTCTGTCAGACCTCCAAGGCCACGCTACAGCAATCTGAAATTCTGAATTCCACCACAAGAAGTGAGCAGTAGACATCACAGAACCTCTCATGTCCCAGCTTCTGAAGAAGCACTCGCTGGTAACCGGTAAGCATCTCACTACTTCAACGCCCCTTGCATTTGCTTTCACTTGCACTCGTCTCTGCAACACTTCGATGCTGTTGCAAAACGAATGGTCGTCCTCTTTAACTTTCTCTAGCTACGTACAGCAAGAGAGGAAGAGGAGGGTGAAAAGGATGGAAGAGAAGAGAGCTGTAGCTTCTACTCTGTACTGCTACTGCATGGTCATCATGCTGTCAGTGGCTGCGGCCAGCAACAGCAAGTGGCCCGGGTTATGTGCCCTGCTTCGGCGACTGCTATTAGCATGACCGGGATCTGCTTGTGTGGTGAGTTGTGCGGCCGTTGTCTCCGACGAGGTGCACACACACACACGCTGCCACGTCCGGTGCTGCTGACTGCTCCAGGATCTGCTTCAGCTCCTCCACCTGCGGCGTGCGTGCCCCTGCCCCACCAGATCACTGATGGTAAGTAAGAAAGGCACTTGCTTACTACAGCAACCTTGCATTATTCATGGTTCATGCAACCAAGTTTGTGTTATTCGCTCTTGTAGAGACATGTATTGTGTGTGCTTCTAAAATTGTTACATGTACACATTTTGATGAGTTGGCAGGGACAATTGAATTGATGCCGGTGCTGCTGCAGCTTGTGTTGATGATTACAGCAACCGATCGAGAAGGCAACAACTGGAACCCATACAAGAACAGGCATGCACGTACTTTGACAAGTAGCGCGCGGTGGTTCGTCGTGGGCAGGCTGCCCAAGTTGCCGTCCCCGCAAAGGCGATGCTACTTGCTACCACTACGGGGCAAGCGTCCTGCCTCTCCCGAGTGCCAACTTCTAAGCCATCAATTACAAGTTTTATGTGCACTAAATTCAGGAAGTCACCGGAAAGAAAGGTAGCACTGGCTTAATTAAGGAAGTTACTGGATGCAAATAGCTGAACAGACACAATTAATTGCAGGCAATATTGCCATACCACATCCAATCTGTCGAAGCTATCATACCGGCCCATATGTTCATATCATCTGGCCCACGTTTCCCGAACTTCGAAGCTTTACTTCTGTTCCAAAATGTTTTCCTTCATAACCCTTTTGTTCCTAAACTTTTCCACTTTAAAATAGAAGCAAGCGGGAGATAACATTACCCCTTTTACTTTTTTTTCATCCTTTCTTTATTTATATTTTTGAATTTTAAATTTCACTTATGGTTTTTCTCTCACACTCTCCTTATTGTTTCTATTTCAAATGCTTTGTTATATGCCCCAATTTTATTTTTTTTTCCCTTAGGTTCCATGATTTTATATTTTAATTTTATTCCTTTGTATTTTGAAATATATTTTATTTATTACACCTATTTCAATTGTTCTCCATTTTTTTTTATCCATTATGCTATAATGTTTTTTTTGAATCCACTCGGGCATTTTTTACAAACATGATTGCCTCTGATGCTAGAATACTTTTTCTTAAGAATACATAACAATTTTGATATACATTTTCCTCCTACTTGGACATTTTGTACTGAAACATTTTTTCTCTTCTTCTTTGTGAGTTCGAACAAATTTCTCCTTTACCTAGATCTTTTTTTCTTGAAACATAAATGACATTCTCATGAGCCTAAAAAAAGCATAAATAGTTTTTTTTTTTTTTGTTATTTAATATAAATACCCTCACCTTAATATGAAAAGGTTCCTCCACAAAATGTCACGGAAAAGTAGGGGGTTGGAAATTTTCACTGTAATACCGATGCTTCATTTTGAAAGCTGAAATTATATTAAATTATACCCTGTGGGGCCCAAGTGAGATTCAAACAGAGGATTTTTTAATTTTTTATTCTTTGTTAATTTATTTTTGTTCTTTTTTTAGTGGGTTTTTTATTTTTGTTCTGAGAGCGTTCAAATTCAAATATAGGCTTGCGCCATCTAGCTAATTTAAACCATGGGCCTCGGCCCAGCAACTGAGAGAGGTTGTGGCGCGGGACAAGGCACGTCCTCCGGTTTTTGGTTCGAATTTCTCTGGCGCACGGCCGCACGCATTGGAAGATCCCGGGAATAATTTCCTGGCTCCAGACCGAGCCTTGACGAGCAAGCGGGCGAAGAGAGAGCGGGAGAGTTGTGCCTGCGAGGTTGGCGGAGCGCCGGCCGCCGGAGCCGCCGATGAGGTCGAGTCGCTGGGGAGCTCGGCAAGTCCGGCGAGGTCGGGGCATGCGATGCAAGCTCGACGACTCTCGAGCAGGAGCCACGAGGCACGAGCGAGCGCGCAGTCCAGTAGCCGCGTCGGGCGAGAGATAAGCTGGCGCTGGGTCCCTACATGAATTGGCACAAGAGAACTCGGTAAGACAGCCCACGCCGTGCTTGGCCCATGTCCCCGTCCGATCCACACTACAGCAGAGCAGCTCTCAATAGGTCCCCGTCCGTCCGTGACAGGCATGCGGCCATGCGGGCGTACTGACACCGTTCGACGAAATGCCTCAAAAGGCATCCATCTCACAGTTCATATTTTTCCCATCCATTCCTATACCTGACCTAACTGCAAACAAAGAATTTTTTTTTTTGCAAAAAAAAAAATTATTAGACCAGCAAATACCCTTTTCGTCCAAGTTGTTCCTAAAATATTGTTTAATTGAGTGCTAAAAATAGGAAGTTCCATGTACTCCTGCGTATATTTTGGGGCGGGTTCGTGGAAAGTTGGGCGAATGACAAAGGTTTGTGTAAGAAACTACCCACAACCTTTTTTTTTTTTAGAAAAAGGAGTCCAAGGTTGGTTTTGCTCAGGAAAAGCATCATAAAAACCTCTCTTTCTCTTTATAGCAATTAGATTGAAAATTACTAGCGCCTTGTTCGGTTGGGAGTTGGATTTCCAACTTTTTTCCACTCTCACTCCATCACATCAATTTGTACCCGCATATATGGAGCATTAAATGTTAGTAAAAAAATAACTAATTACACAGTTTAGTTGTAAATTACGAGACGAATCTTTTGAGTCTAGTTGGGCCACGATTGGATAATATTTACCACAAACAAACGAAATGCTATAGGACTTTTCAATCTCTCTCCTCTTACAAATTGTTTGCCGCATGTAAAAGAGCATTAAATGTAAATAAAAAAATAACTAATTGCATAGTTGGGTTGTAAAATCACGAGACGAATCTTTTTGAGCCTAGTTGGACCACGATTGAACAATATTTACCAAATAAAAACGAAGTGCTACAGGAAAGGGTTGGAAAAATTCCAACCCCAACCGAACAAGGCCTAGATAATAGTCAGAAAGATAGACAGGGCCACATGGGTCTCTGGCTCAAAACCGTCCTTTTTCTAAAAGAAAAGACTTTGCTAGTCAAGTCTACTCTCCCGCATAAAGATAACGTCTACTACGAAGTTTCCACTAAGGTGCTGTCAGTGGTTTGGATTGGCAAGTTGCACTTTATTATTATTATATACAGATCCCCAGTCAAGTCAGTTCCTCTCCCTTGCGCATTTGAAGCAACTCTGTATATGCAGCCTTGCAGGGCAAGAGTTTAACCACGAAGGAGAGAATCCCAGCAACACAGCGTGCTCCGAGAAGAGACCCATGCCATCATCATTATATCAGTCTCCTGCCAGTAAGTAAGAAGGTGCTGCTGACTGCTCCAAGAGCTGCTTCACCTCCTCCACCTGCATGCGGCGTGCACCAGATCACTGAAGGTAAGGCCTTGTTTAGTTTCATGTGAGTTTTTTGGACGGTTCCTGTAGCACTTCGTTTTTATTTGGTAAATATTGTCCAATCGTGGCCCAACTAGGTTCAAAAGATTCGTCTCGTGATTTACAACAAAACTATGTAATTATTTATTTTTTTATTTATATTTAATACTCTTTATATGCGGCAACAAATTTGTGAGAGGAGAGAGATTGTAAAGTCCTATAGCACTTCGTTTGTTTGTGGTAAATATTGTCCAATCGTGGTCCAACTAGGCTCAAAAGATTCGTCTCGTGATTTACAACAAAACTATGTAATTAGTTATTTTTTTTATTTATATTTAATACTCTTTACATGCGGGTATAAATTGATGTGATGGAGAGAGAGTGAAAAAACTTGGAAGTTGGAGGGTAATGTAAACAAGTAAGAAGGCGCTTGCGTACTAGAGCAACCTTGCATTCATGGTTCATGCAACCAAGTTTGTGTTCGCTGTTGTAGAGACATGTATTGTGTGTGTGTTTCTAAAATTGTTACACACATTTTGATGAGTTGACAGGGGACAACTGAACTGATGCCGGTGCTGCTGCAGCTTGTGTTGATGATTGCAGCAACCGAGAAGGCAAGAACTTGAACCCATACAAGAATAACAGGCACGTACTTTGACAAGGAGCGGTGGTTCGTCGTGGGCTGCCCAAGGTGCCGTCCCCGCAAAGGCGATGCTACTTGCTACCACTGCGGAGCAAGCGTCCTGCTCTTGCCTCTCCCGAGTGCCAACTTCTAAGTGAGGTGAGATGCTAATCAGATTACTTAAGCTGCTAATAGATACCAGCCATCTATTAGTAACTTATTAGAGTTTGTTCGGTTAATCCCTAGTCTAAGTGGATTAGAGGAGATCGAAAGCCATTAACAATTGAGGTCAAGTCTGGGAAGCAGCCGGGGGGGCTTCCAAGTTCCAAACCCGCACCGCACCGGGAAGTCCGTGGGCCGTGCCAAGGTGTCGCTTTCTTGAAAAAAAAGAAAAGAAAAGAAAAGAAAAGAAAAGCCCTTCCCATTTCCTCTTGCCTTTCCTCTAAAGTGGGGCGCATGTGCAGTGTGCCAATTGTGCACGACGATAGACGACTTGACTTGACCAACCATCACTCAGGTCAAGTGCGTTGCTATAGGCCTTGTTCGGTTCACTGCAAGTTGCAGGAATCTTGCAACTTTTTCCAATCTCTCTCCGTCACATCAATTTCTACCCGCATATATGGAGCATTAAATGTTAGTAAAAAAAATAACTAATTACACAGTTTAGTTATAAATCACGAGATGAATCTTTTGAGCCTAGTTAGACCACAATTAGATAATATTTGTCAAATACAAACGAAATGCTACAGTTTGTAACTTTTTCCAATCACCCAAACCGAACAAGGCGTACCTTGCTTGTATCTCTTCTTCTCACTCTAGTAGCCTCGTCGCCGTCGGCCAGCTTCCGATCTTCCACCGCCTGCGCCCCCGGGAGCCGTCGTCATCCCACTCCCACGGTCCAAGCCTGCTGCATGCCCACTGAAGAACGCCGCCATCTTCTCCGATACCGGCAGCCGATCTGCTTTGGTAAACAACCTGCACGTTCGGATCCCTTCCTTCTCCTCTCTCTCTCTCTCTCTCTCTCTCTCTCTCTCTCCCAGGTTTAGCGCTGGTCCTCTCTCCCCGGCACAGCACAAATAGTGACGGCGCTCAGCGGATGGGGCCGTCTAGGATCTGAGGGGATGGCAAACATTCCCTCCCCCCTGGGGACAGACCCTGAGACTCATCCCAGTTCAGTTAGACCCTGAAACCAAACATCGTCAGCTGATAGTGCTGTTTGTCAGCCTCAAGATTACTTCAACTATAATACTCTTAGATAGTTAGATTAAAGGCCAACCATGTGCTCCACAGATCCACCTTGCAATCCATCATGTCAGCTGATGACTCGCAGTTGGGCCTTTTAAGCTCCCCTTGCAAGCTGTCTGACTTTTTCTGTAACAAATGAAATGACAGGTGGATGATGGCAAAAGACAGATCGCCGTAGTCACCAGATCAGGCCCCCCATATCAGCTATCATCTCTGTTTTGGAATGTTGGCAAAAGACAGGAAGGATGGCAGAAACTGATTATATCCAGATATAAAACGGTAATCCACTAAGACATCGCCAATTATACTGTGTATTGTGCATGATCCACTGGCATGTTTCACTTTTAACATTACTCTGATCTGTCTAAACATAAAAAACAGATTAAAACATAGGCTGCATTTTGCATCCACTATTTTTTTTGTGTTCCTTTACAGCTGTTCCATTGTTAAGTTGCTTAACTTCCTAATAAGACAGACAATATTATATAATATAGTTTAAAAACACAGCCATGCATGTCATTGATTCGACTACTAATTACACATACACAAGGATTAGTTGAACAATCCAAAACATCATGACAAATTCGAAACTTTCAATTAATACTTATATTTTAGAATAGTCAAATCAACAGGAGGTATCTGGCCCTCCTATTTGTAAATAAATAAATAAAAAATGACTCGGTTAGCCAACTCTCTCTAGCACGAAGCAACGGGCTTGGAAGTTTCCATGAAGGTGCTCCCAGTGTATGGGACAATTAGATTGGCAAGTTGCAGTTTATATTATATATACATATATCTCTTCTACTAAAATATATGGTGAAGTTGGAACTTGCAAGTTAGTAAAGTTTATCTCCCTTGGCGCATTTATTTGGAGCTAGTTTGTACTGTATATGCAGCCACCCACCACCCAAGTGAAGACTTTGACCACATAGGGGAACCCCGTCCCCGGCAATAATACTGCTCTGAGAAGAGATATCCATGCCATCACTCTTCAGTAGTAGTCTCCTGTCATTCGGCGTAGCCATAAGTTGTAAGCCTCCTTCCGTCTTCTGTATGTTCTACTTTCCCCTTGTATATGTGAAAAGCAGATGCATCGTTGCTTACTACTTATATTATGTCTTCGAATACCTGTTTCTCCCAGCCTGAGGATTACTTGCTTGGAAGTATAATCGAGGCCAACCAGTCTGCGCCGCAGATCCACCTTGCAAGTCATCATCCTGGCAGATCCACCTTGCAAGTCATCATTATGTAAGGTGATAATAAGTTTTAGTTAATTTTTTCCCATAAGGAATATGTAACACACGCAGTGGGTAGGGTAGATTGGGGCTAGTGGATTGGAGGAGGAGAGGGAGGAGGAGGGGGCGGCACTCGCCCGTAGGGGCGGCAATGCCTGCGGTAGGGGGAGAGAGAGAGAGCCGGGATATTGAAATAAAGGACTTTCGCCCAATTACTTCTTGATTCAATAGATTACAATTCCTAGTATCTATAGCCACAAGTGGACTCTAACGGGAGAGTCTTTATCGAACACGGACTTCTAGTTTTCCTAATCTTAATTTCCTAGATAATAATAATTAAGGTAACTCGCGGCGACGATGGCGACGACGGCGGTGGACGGCCGCGTGGGGCCCACGGCCTCTGGCGTGGCGAGGTGACGGCCGCTGCTAGGGCCGCTACCGCCCTCCTCTCGGCGCCCCATGCTGCCCTCCTCCCTAGGACGGCCGTGGGGCCCATTAGCCTCGGTTGCATCCTTCCTGGGGGCCCCTTTTGGCCCACGAACTCCATAATGTCACCGTCTTTATTGAATGTGTGACAGAACTCCCCCCTTCTCCGCTCGATGTGTCCTCGCGGCGAAGTGCAAGCCAGCTGTTAGCATTGGCAGAGCTAGGTGGGGGCCATAGTGGGCCATGGCCCCCCTTGCTCGATAATTTTTCTAGTCCATATGCTGAGTGTTCACAGCTGATAGCCAAGCTCAAGTGTTAGCTCGGCTTCCTCTAGATTTCAGCAAGAACGCAACGCAACTCCTCACAAGTCACCGCTCAACGCTCGTCCTCCGCACATCTCCGTCGCTGACTCTGAGGGTCTGAGTCACGGCATGCCGGCATCTGCGACTATAGCGATCAGGGCACCGAGGACCGGGCGGCTGCCAGCGAGGGTCAGCACCGGCCCCTTGTTCCCCTTGCCTCTACAATCTTTTAAAGTCCATAGCAAGCCATTGGTCTTCCATATACTCTGCGTTCTCGTCTTCCTGGCTCTCCGAGAGTCCAAGTGGCGGCATCCGCGTTCCACAATAACCGGGCAGCCGCCGGCGAGGCCGCGGCACAAGCACCTACTAGAATTCCTCCGGTCGTTGTTGCTTTCTAGCCCCTGTTGCTGCTATGCGTTGACTAATCTACATGTATGTCATTCTTGTCAGTTGTTCCATTTTTTGCTTTTAAATTCAACGATCTATAAAATTTACACGCTATGCATACTAGAAGCTACTAATTGAGTGATAATTTATTGTTTATTGAGATAATTTTAAATCTTTGCTATTTAATTTGTCCTAAGCCCCAAATTGCATGCTCTATGTATCTTGTGGACTGTGACCTAATTATAAGTACTAAAATTAATTTCTCCATGATCTATGTGCATCTATTTTAACTGGTAAATTGGCCCCCCCTTAATATTGGTTCTGGCTCCGCCACTGGCTGTTAGTCCCATCTGGTGGTGGAGCCTCTGCCCTTATCTCCTCCAAGAAGCAATTCAGTATACCGTTGATAAAGTAGGTTTCATCCTTGTCGTTTTCGGCGTACTTCCTTTTAAACTCAAAGCAGTATTATAGGGTGCCAATGTATCCAAAGAGAAAGTAGGAAGTAGCAGGTATTGGGGTGAACAGAGCTGGATGAATCACTGCACCTATACTGAGTTTAACTATTGTCCGCGGAGGTTTCTGAAAGTTGTCAGGTATTTCATTAGGTTTCACATCCACCAGTGCTGTTATTATTCTCCAAATTGTTGATGCTCTATATGCTGGGGGTGTTGCCCGGAAATCAATCATAGTTCCAAACATGCCGAAATCCGATACCCCTGGTGATAAACTTTGTATTAATGAATCTGTTAAGCTCAATGTCGACGTTTCTAAACTGAGCAATCAGGTGGTTAGCATTGTCAACAAATATTACTGTCACTCCAGGTACTGTGCAACCCAGTTTTCATGTTTTCCCCATAAAAATGTGTGATGGCATAGTCATAGAGGTGCCTTCCACCAGACGTCTATGAATCCCAATAGCTAATAATTTGATCTGCTGTAGTCTCCCTTTGCTGAGTTCCTGAATTAAATCCTGTAACAGTGTTGATGCTGCTGGAAGATAAAGTCGTTATCATAAAAAATTAGGCCATCCTCTCCCTTGCGCATTGGATTTGGAGCTAGTCTGTATATGCAGCGTTGCAGGGCAAGAGTTTAACCACGAAGGAGAGAATCCCAGCAACACTGCTCCGAGAAGAGATCCATGTCATCATCAGTAGTCTCCTGCCAGTCGGTCTAGCCAGTAAGCCTCCTTCCGTCTTCTGATCGATTTTCTCCTTGTATATTTGCGGAGAGCAAAGCAGATGCATCGTTGCTTGGTTGCTTACTTACATCGTCAGATGGCTGTTTCTCAGCCTGAAGATTACTTTCAAGTATAATCTAGGCCAACCAATCTGCGCCTCAGATCAACCTTGCAATCCATCCGTAAGCTGACCAACCTTGCAGATTGAGTTCGGTCTTTTAACCTTTCCTTTCACATTTGCTATCAATCTGATTTTTCATTTTACAAAGTGACAGGTGAATGATTACTTGTCCGTAGTCACCAAATTGGGGCCCATGTAAAGGATCATCGTTGCAGCCAATTGAAACAGGTCCTGTGAATTTTGCACAGGATTGGTGATATAGCTAAAGACAGGAAAGGCGGTGGAAACTGATTATATGTGGTGACAAAAAGGTAACTAAACCAGACATCACCAAACATTATACTGAGTGCCGTGTGTATTTTATATGCATGATTCACTCGCATGTTTCACTCTTAATATTAGTATGATCTAATCTGAACACATAGTGAACAAAGTAAAATATAAGTTGCGTTTTTCAAATCCACTAATTTATGTTTTTTCCATTACAGTTTTTGCATTGTTTCCCTACAAACGACATGAAAATTTTGTGAAGTACAATAATGTAATATCCCTATTGTAGCAAAATGCAGTGACAGTGAGGATGTATCTGTTTAAACTATGATCCAAGGATGGCGGCTGTCTTTCTAGGAAAGAATATGTGGATAAAATATTTGCTGCATCAATTGCCTTGTCATAACTACAGATTTAATTAGCATTAAAATGTAATCACAAGATATACTACCTTTCTAATGTTCAGTAAATCTACTATTTGTTTATCAGAGAGGACGATGGAATCTTCCGGGTGAAGTCAGTATGAACATAATAAGCTACATAAAAGTGGTCATCGAGGCCATTACTGGCTTCAATGAGTGTGACACTTTTTTCCAACGCATTAGTTCTCTGCTATCCCGTTCAAATGGATCAGGAAGTCAAGAACTTAGAGAAGATGATGTACTGAAGTTGCAGAGTACTCTTCAGTACCTTCAGGAGGATACTCTACCTGCAATGTACAACTTTATTGATCGAGTAGAGTGGAGGAGCCATGAGGATTCTGTGGCGGAGCTCCTTCCAAAACTCAAGGCTGCCGTCTATGATGCAGAAGACATTCTGGAAGATTTCCGATGCTACGAGCAGAAGGTTAAAATTGAGGGCAGTGTGATCTCAGTGGAACCAGGCAACAGATTGTCTCACGATGTCATTCAAGGTTACTTAACAAAATTGGCTCACATAAAGGAGAGGCTAGATAACCAATTTAGGCTGCTCGAGAGAATGGGCTTACATCAAGCAACTCCACGGTTTGACAGATCAGTCAGACCTGAGACCACTCGTTTTTCCACCGAGACAAAGATATTTGGTCGTGATGATGAAATAAAGGAGCTGATTAGACTGCTTGGTGTGCCTGCAAATGATAGAAAGGGTCCTTCCAGACCCAAGAGGAAAAGACGTGCAATCCATTCATCAGCAAGCAACCGAGTTTGTGCTACCCTTGACAATGATGAAGCAACAATAACAAATGCTCGAGTTTTGCCCATATTTGGAATCGGAGGTGTTGGAAAAACTACTTTGGCCCAAAATGTATGTAACCATCCACAAGTGAGAGCTCACTTTGATATGGTAGTTTGGATTTGTGTCTCAGATGACTTTGATGTCAAGAGGTTAACTAAAGAGGCCATAGAACAATTTTCTGGGAGTGCACCGACGAAGGATAATTTGGACTCTCTTCAGGTTGATCTTGCAAAGAGACTGAACAAGAGAAGATTTTTAGTTGTCCTTGATGATGTGTGGGCTGAAAATCATGCACTTTGGGAGAGTTTCTATGCACCTTTTAAACATGTATTTCAGGGAAGCATGATACTTGTCACAACTAGGTCTGAAAAGGTTGCTGATATAGTGCGTAAGACGTCGGCTGATCCCTTTCTTCCCTTTCTATTAGAGGGTTTGGAGGATAATGACTTTCAAATGTTCTTCAAACTATGTGTATTTGGATCTGATAGCTCCAACAATAACCCTGAGTTGGAACAGATTGGTAAACAAATACTCCCAAAGTTGAAAGGCTCTCCTTTAGCTGCAAAAACCGTCGGACGGCTGCTAGGAATGAGCCTTGACCCAGCGCACTGGAATATGATTCTTAACAGTCAGCTATGGGAGCTTAGGCAAGGGGAGACTGACATTTTGCCAGCGCTTCGGTTGAGCTACATGTATTTACCTTTCCATTTAAAGAGATGCTTCTCATTCTGTGCTGTGTACCCAAAAGATTACAGTTTTCTAAAGGAAGATTTAGCTGAAATTTGGGTGGCAGAAGGCATTGTGCAACCTGAACATAACATTCCACTTCAACAAACTGCCTGCAAATACTTTGAAGAACTTGCACATCTGTCATTCTTTCAGGAACTTCGTAGGAAATATGTAATGCATGATTTGATACATGACATGGCACAACTGGTTTCAAAGGACGAGTGTTTCATAATAAAAGAGAAAAAGGATTTTGAAAGAATTCCCCAAAATGTCCGTCACCTATCGGTTCTCAAAAGCAGAGATGTTAAGTTGTCTGACTTAATGAATCTGTGCATGCAAACAAAGTTGCGCACCCTAATTTGCAACATGTCTTTGAAGCATAAAAAGGGCAATAATGTGATTGAGAAATGGTGTGCTGAACTTTTGTGCATGCGCGTCATGGTCTGTGCCTCTATCTCTACGTCTGGGTTGCCAGATAGTATTAGCAACATGAAGAATCTTCGGTACCTGAAAATCTCTGATGCTTGCGATTTTGATAGCCTTCCTGCAGCATTCTGTCACCTCTATAATCTGCATCTATTAAGTGCAAGGAAATGCAAAATCAATGTAATACCCAAAGGCTTTAGTAATCTGATCAATCTACAAAAGTTTGAATCGCGAGCTCTTAAGATTGATGCTAGGTTGCTTAATAATTTTAATCTGATCACTGGAGATTTGTATTTATGTAACCTCTGTGAAATAAGCAAGGATCAGGCAGCAAAAATGGAACTTATGAAGAGCAAGGATACTTTTAATCTGACTCTGGATTGGTCTAAAGAGACATATCTTTCACTGGGACCTCAAGTGCATAATGAGATAGAAGTGCTTGAAGCATTACACCCTCCCACCGATATCAAATTTGTGTGCCTCAGATGTTATCCAGGTGAATACCTTCCAAGCTGGTTTTATGGTTCTAATGATCCTACCGTTTTCTCATCATTAACAGAGATAACGGTTATAGGCTGCCCGAGGTTATCAAGCCTTGAACAGTTTTTACAGCCAGCTAGCATGCCTGCCATCAAGAAAATGGTGATTAAAGACTGCACAGGTTTGGAATCTGTACCAGTAGAAAGGTTTGGAGGTTTGTCTTCCCTTAAAACACTGGAGGTGCGCAGTTGTCCAAAGATCAACTCAAGATGTCTGGTGGCCCCGTCCCTGGAGTGGCTTTCTTTGGAAGATTCTGGGAAACTTGGAGACGATATCGATTGTTGTTCCCTGCACAACTTTGTTTTATCAAGCTACCATCTGCCATCTCTGACACTGAATAGAGAAAAGGTCCCGCTGCTCACTGCCCTAACTATTCAAGACTGCAGAGAGCTAGAGATTCTCAATGTTGGTTGTCCCATTCTGGGGAATTTGTCCATTTTGATGTGTCCACGTCTCAAATGGGAGAATGGAATATTGTTACCGTCGTCCCTCAATGTGCTCAGCTTATCTAAATGTGGTTATTTTTCTGCGAGGCACCTGGAGAACCTCACATCCCTCAAAATACTACAAATTGAGTCATGCAAATACATAGAGTACATTCCACGTGACCTGTGGAGCAGTGATCTCAAATCACTCCGTCTGTTAAAAATTAGAGAGTGTGAAGACCTTGTATCAATTGGTGGACCAGAGGCGATTGCACACATACCAATCGTGAGGATTAATGACTGCCCAAAGTTGAAGGAAGTACAGCAGCCGCTGAGCAGAGGTATAAATTATGATCCAAAAATTAGTCCTAGGACACTTAAGGATTAATCCTCTTTATGTGTATGTATCCTGTCTCCGTGTGTTGTAGTATTAGATTTTATCCTACTAGCCAGTTATATAATCCTTTTCATGCAAATTATTTTGTAATGTTCTTTTTTTTTTATCTCCAGTAACTCTAAATGCCCAGCCCAGCACTTTGGCTACTGCTTGCAGTTCCATTTACATTTTCAGATTTGGAGAGTAGTCCTTTTGCTGACCAAAACGTTCTCTACTTGATGACAGGTGATTAGGTGAATTACGGCCTTATTAGCAGCCTGCAGGGACGACTCTCGATGATCAAGCTCTTATGTTGGAGTACTGTATGTCTATTTTGTTGTTTGTTTAGCTTCCCGTTGTTCCGGTCTGTGCTGTGTTGTTGTTGTGGACCATGGCGCGCATACATTCTTCAGTTGGTGGTCATGCGATGCGCTCCTGCGTTCGCGTCGTGGCTGCAGCGTCCTAGAGTCCAGAGTCGCGTGGCGCCAACATGAAGATGTGCGGGATGGCGCACAGCGGCAGAGTTGGCGGCGCGCCTGTATGTGTGTGTGTGCCTCTCGCGCCATGCATGCAAGCCTTGTCCGTACGTGTGGGATGGCACCCGTACGGCCATGGCGCGAAGCAATGACCTCGTTTGGTTTCCCTATGTATTTGTTGATTGAATAAAGGAGAAAACATGTTTCTCTGTTTGTGACATCAAAAGTCTCTCCAGACTTCCTTTATTGAAAGTGGGCTTTTGGTTTCTGATGAAAATAGATTCGCTGCCTCACAAGTGCTAAAGTATAATATTTGATATTTATTTTCGTTGCGCGATTGCTAAATTATATTTTCTGAAGCTGGCATGCTTGTGTGTCAATTCTCCTCTTTCAGACTGGCTCCACAACTGAACATCTCAGATGACTCAGATCAGAGTGTTTGCAGCATATTCATGGGTCCAGACACTTAATCCACCAACGTCCTTCGATGCTTTTCCTACAAAATGCATTCTTCCGATAATGTGTCCAGCCATTGTCGTCGCCTACCATTTCCTGGATTGGCACTATCCTACTCATAGGACATTTCACATTTGGATGTTCGCTGTTTCTTTTTTTTTTTTATAACATGGATGTTCGCTGTTTCAGTGGCACTATATTTTTCTTTAAAAGAGTTTTACGTCTACTTTATTTTAAGAAAGCAATATTTTCTTTTTTCAAAACACGGTGACACCTAAAGAGTTTTTGGGGGTAGGACCCACATAGTGGTTACATCAGGGAGGTGGATGAGACAATTCATTACAAACATATTATAACAAGAATCAGAGATCCATTTGTCTTCGTTTCTTAGCTGGCAGCTTCACAGAGTTCTCTTTGCATGCCACCAGTAACCGTGCTAAGTTGGGGGATTGGTGACAGGAGACCACTTCATGTATATGTTTCCGTATTTGCCAGCAGAGAGGAGTATCACAGATGAGAAGTATTTCTCAGGGCGTGGTCTGGGTGATGCAATCTCCAGAGTTCAGTGACCGATGGGAAGTTCCGACCCCAGCCAATGTGTGAGCAAGTCATCACCAGCATCCTCCGGCGAGCCATATCGCAGAGCTCGCAGTTGTCGCATTCGACAACGTTGCTCGCTGAGTCCTGCGGAACGGCCTCGCCTCATCTCGGATACATAGCTTGTACATAAATATATTTATACGATTGTATGATCAATACACATAGCTTAGCTAACGCAGCCTTGGCTTCACTATTCCAGATACTCACATCAACGGTGGTTCAAAATCCCCCTTCAGTGATGAATTTTAAACCGCCACAACCGAAACGGGCAGTGATGTGGGATGATTATCAGTGGTGGTTCTTTCAAACCGCCACTAATGACCATCACTGGCGGTTCTAAAACTGCAAGTGATTTGGTTTTTAAAATTATGATTTTAAATTCAAAAATAAGAAAAAATAGCCAAAATAATTTTTCACCTAAGGAGGGGCCCCTAGACAGCCAACTGCCATTTTGTCAAGTCATGTATCTTTTTTCACATCAGATCATGTGCATGCGGCCAGCTGTATTCGAACCTACAACCTCTTTCTCGCGCATATCCTCCTCTACCACTGCACTACAATGTCACTTGTGACTATAACTTATCTTGGGCCTCCTCATATTACACCAAACCGAATAAAAATTAAGTATTTGAGACCCTAAATGAATTCAAATGAATAAATTATCAACTACAAAGTATCATAACCTTTTAAGATCTACAACTTTCATGTTGGTCATTTCTCCATCCAAAGTCATTTAAAAAAATTAAATTTTAAATTTAAGAAAGTCAAACATAATTTTCTTTGACAAGATGATTTCAAATTAAAAAGTTGTTAACTATAAAGTTTCATAACTTTTTGAGATCTACTATTTCTGTTTTAACTATTTATCAATCTGAGGTTATTTAAAAAGCTCATTTTAAAAATTTAAATTTTAAATTTGAGACATTCAAACATAGTTTTACATGAGAAAATAAATTCATAAGAAAAGATTGTTAACTACAAAGTTCTAGAAATTTCTAAGATCTACAACTTTTATTTTAGTCATCTTTTCATGCTACTTTGTTTTTATCAGCTTAAATTTAAATTTAAAAAATTGACTACTTCAAATAAAATTTTGAAAGTGTAAATGATTTCAGTTGAAAAAAATTCTTGAATAACAAAGTTGTGTAACTCATCAAGATCTAAAATTTTTGGTCGTTTCTTCATCCGATATAATAATAGTGATATTGTTTACAAATCTTACATATCTCTCATATAGTTTCCTAAAGTATAAGAGAGAAATATAAAATTTATGAACAACGTTACTAGCACTTTATCAAATAAGAAAAATAACAAAAATAAAAGTTATAGATCTTGATAAATTCTATAACTTTTAACCAAAGATTATAAAGAGAAATTAGAGTTCTTCAAGAACACATTAAATTTGAAACCCGAAGTTCAAACTAAATTTTAGAACATAAAATGATTTCAAATAAAAAGTTATAAATAACAAAGTTGTATAACTTTTCAAAATCTACAACATTCATTTTGATCATCTTTCCATCAAAATCCATCAAATTTTTGTGCTTTATTTTTAATATTCGGCATCTAGCAGATCATATCAGTGGCGGTTTATGGCTAAAACCGTCATCATTACCCTTCGATGGCCTTGTATTAATGTCGGTTCTTGGCTAGAGCCGGTAGTAATGTTTGAACTCCACATTAGTGTTGGTTTTGTTCACAAACCAGCAGTGATGTAGACCTTCAGTGCCAGTTGTTCTTTGCTGCCGGGCTTGTTTTTTTATTTTGAAGCGCACAACCGCACTGAAGAGATATCGATGCCGGTTCTGCTAAAACCGCACAAATATTGTTAGCACTGAATATCGATTCTGCAGTAGTGCTTATACATGTATGTATTTATACGATTGTATGATCAATACACATTGTGCATCGAGTTCCATCTTGTTTGACACTGGTTATGCATGTGACATCGAATTGAAGTCCCCACCATCAGTTGGTGGCATGTTTCAGCGGACTGGAGTGTATTGTATGATCAACTAGAGGAATTCCTCGCGCGTTGCTGCGGAAATTAGCGAAGTAATAGCTCTCATACTACATTATGGTGCATAAAATATTTAAAACTGACTTTAGGTATAATTTAAAAAGATAAGCAGCTAGCTTGCTATTGGACAACTCAATTATTGGACAACTCATAAATTATAATATGCATTTTCTTCGCTAATTGCTATTGTGCATAAGATCATATAAGTATTAAAATCTAAGATCTAAATTTTTTAAAATTATACATGACTACTTGACAACGCATAGAAAAAGAGGTGAAAAGTGGAATAAAACTAAATGAAACAACGCAATACATCATCCATGACCATAAATCTCAATCGATAAAGACATATATATAATGATAGTAAGTAAAGAATTCTCATCCGTAGCTCATCTATTACTCGGCATTAGTGAATTGTAAAAAAAGTTATCGTAATATATCCATGTGGGGTCTTGTTTTGAAGAGTTTTTTACTAGGAACACCATGGTGCAATTAAATTTTAATTACGATACTTGGTTTAGGTGCTATGACTTTTTTCTATTTCAAAAAATAGCTAGTGGGAGATAATTATATTAATTAAGACTAAGTGGGGGTAATTTCTTTGATGACATCATCATACATCACTTTTTAAAAATCCTCATTTTTGATTGGAGAAGACCCCTTAGTGGGTCTTAGGATTATAGGAGTATAGGATACGGAGGGAGCAGGCTTTTCCTTTTTTTCTTTTTTTTGGTGTGCGCGCGCGTGCATGAGAGAGAGAGCATTCAAAGACAAGCTTGTGGATTCGTCTAAAAAAGACAGTCTTTTGCTACGGTAGCTAATGGGCCTCGGAACAACAACTCATAGAGGTTCTGGGCTGGTTCGGAGATATCTGGCGCACCGCGCGCGTGACGATCCCGGGGCCGAGCCCTGCCGCTTTCACGCGCGTGCGTCGACGTGCGGGCGGGGCGGGAGACAACTGCGGCGGCGAGCAAGCGGGGAAGAGAGAGAGCGGGAGAGTTGAGGGACGTCACCTGCTACTGCTAGGTTGTCGGAGTCGACGAGGTCGAGTCGCCGGAGAGCTCGGCAGGTCCAGCGAGGTCGGGGCACATGCGATGCAATGCAAGCTCGGGGCCGGAGAAGACTACGTGGCCCGCCCGATCAGGCGGTCGCCGGTCGTGCAGCAGCCACGAGCAAGCGCGCAGTCAAGTATCCGCGCGTCGGGTGAGCAGCTGCCGCGGGCCCGCGGCAAGCACGGTCCAGCAAGCATCTTTCCATTCCAGGCGACGGCGATCCCGTCGGCGGCCGAGCAGGCGAGCAGGTAAATTAAACATGTGCCGGCAGCTTGCCTGCTTACATCAAACCACATCTAGAAGCCTTGCTTGCATGTTTAACGCGGGCGCAGGTTGCCTTGCTTGCACGGCGGGCGGCGAGCGCACGGCATGTGGGCGTAGTGAGAGCGTTAATTGGCAGCTGCTTACATCATGCTCGACGGAATGCCTGAAAGAGCACTGTTTATAGCATCCGTTCCTGTACCTGCAACCAAAGTGCAAGAGAACAGAGATGGATCATGTCCCATTCCAGGAAAACAGAGTGGGACCATCCCATCGCACTTCATCCATGAACAAAACACAGTGTGTCAAAGGTTTGTTTGGTTGTATAGCTTTGTCCTCTTCAATGGCTTGCCGGCTGGCTGGAGGAGTATGCCCAACAGCGTTGCCATGCCGGACCAAGCCGCCCACCCACACCAGCGTGGCATACCAGTGGCAGGTATCCTGACGTGTCCAATAATAGTTAGTCAGCAAATACATTTTTGTCCAAGTTCTCAGTAGTAAAATGTTGCTTAACTGAGGGTTAAAGAAAAAAAGTTCCATCTACCCCCCGTACGCATATTTAGGGTGGGTTTGTGGAATGTTAGGTGGATGACAGAAACATTTTTGAAACCACCGTTTGGATGGTGGTGCAAGAAACTCTGACCAGTATACTCTTCGGCCTTAACCCAACAAGTTTTTTTTAGAAAAAAAGGAGTCCATAGTAGGTTTCGGTCCTGAAAAAAAATCATAAAAAACCTCTCTTTACATCAATTGGATGAGAAATTAGATGATAGTCAAAAAGGTAGATTGACAGGGGCCTCTGGCTCTCTACCATCCTTCTTCGAAAAGAAATGACTTTGCTAGCCAACTCTACTGCACAAAGCTACCGTCTATGAAGCTTCCACTAAGGTGCTGTCAATGGTTTATATATGGGCCAATTAGATTGGCAAGTTGCAATTTATATACATATATCCCCACGAAAGTATGGCAAAGTTGGAGCCCGCCGAGTCAGTTCCTCTCCCTTGTGCACTTGTATTTCGAGTTAGTCTGTATATACAGCCTTGCAGGGCAAGAGTTTAACTACGAAGGAGAGAATCCCAGCAACACTGGTCCGTGAAGAGATTCATGTCAAGAGCAAAGCAGATTCATCAGCAGTCTCCTGCCAGTCGGTCTAGCAAGTAAGCCTCCTTCCGTCTTCTGATCGACTTTCTCCTTGTATATTTGTGAAGAGCAAAGCAGATGCATACTTACATCGTCAATAGCTGTTTCTCAGCCTGAAGATTACTTTCAACTTTCAAGTATAATCGAGGCCAGCCAATCTGCTCTGTAGAACCACCCTGTAAGCTTATGACTCTCACTTTGGCCTTTTAACCTTCCTTTCGCATTTGCTAGCTATCTGATTTTTTTCTTTAACAAACTAAATGACAGGTGATTCAGTTGGGGTTTTGGACCCTCCTGTTTTATATAAAAAAAAATGACAGGTGTTTGATTACTTGTCCATAGTCACCAGATCAGGCCTCCATACAACGTATCATCCCTTCTTTTCTTTTCTTTTTGGATATGTCTGGAGGGCTCAGGTCCCTACAGTTGAGCTTTATTAAAAAAGAAGACAAGTAACCTTACAAGAGAAGAATAAAGAACTAAGAAACAAAAAAAAAAAGAATTCAAGATTACAACCAGTTTTGGATCCATAGATTAAAATTTTCTGCGCAGCTCTCTTTGGCTCTTAACGAAGTTAGAGCTATTTCCTTGTTGAAAGCGTCTTTGCTGTCTTGGAGATTTGGGCCTTTGAAAATCAGATTATTTTGTGCTCCCCAAATAGTCCAGCACGTTACTACTACGGCAATCATGGAAAACTCTGAGTTCAATTGATATCTGAGCTGCATTCTTACTTGAGGAAAAGCAGCATTACTTGGTATCTGAATATTTATAAGGTTCCAGCACGCCAATGCAAAGGGCCATTCAAGAAATAGATGTGTGACCGTTTCTTATGCTGACAGGTTACAGAGGAATGTGCACACGATTAGTGATGGCAAAATACAGGAAGGACGGTGGCAACTGATTGTAATCAGCTATAAGACAGTAATCCACTAAGACATCACCAAGTATCCTATGTATTATGCATGATCTACTTGCATGTTTCGCTTTTAAGATTGCTCTGATCTATCTAAACATAAAAACAGAGTAAAACATGAGCAGCATTTTTTGCATCCACCTGATTTTTTTGGTTCCATAATGTTGTTCCATTGTTTCCCAGTTCCTATTAAAATATATGAGTGTCATGACTATACATTTAATTAGCATTAAAATGTTACCACAATATATACCTTTCTAATGCTCAGTAAATCTGCTATTTGTCCAGCACAGAGGACAGCAAAGATTTTGAGAGTCAAGTCAATATGATCATAAGCAGCATAAAAGCGGCCGTCGAGGCCATCACTGGCTTCAACGAGTGTGCCACTTTTTTTCAATGGCTAAGATCTCTGCGACCCAGTTCGAGTGGAGCAGACAAACAAGAACTTAGAGAAGATTTATTGAAGCTGCAGCATTCTCTTCAATCTCTTCAGAATACTCTACCTGTGACGCACAACTTAATTGATCGAGCAGAGTGGAAGAGCCATGAGAAGTGTGTGGAAGAGCTCCTTCCAGAACTTAAGGCTGCCATGTACGATGCTGAAGACCTTCTGGAGCATTTTCGATACTATGAGCTGAAGATACAGATTGAAGGCAGTGCGACCTCATCGGAACCATGTACTAAATTCTTTCATGATGTCATTCAAGGTAACTTTGAAAAATTGAATGACATAAAGGAGAGGCTAGATAACCAATCTAGGCTGCTCGAGAGAATGGGCTTACATCAAACAACTCCACGGTTTGACAGATCAGTCAGACCTGAGACAACATCTTTTCCCACTGAGGCGAAGATATTTGGTCGCGATGAGGAAATAAAGAGACCGATTAAACTGCTTGGTGTACCTACAAATAATACCAGGGGTTCTTCCACACGCAAGAGACCAAGAAGTGACAATACTGAAGCAACAATAACAAGAGTTCCAGTTTTACCCATAGTTGGAATCGGAGGTGTTGGAAAAACTACTTTGGCCCAAAATATCTGCAGCCATCCACAAGTGAAAACAAACTTTGATGTGATAGCTTGGATTTGTGTCTCAGATGACTTTGACGTCAAGAGGTTAACTAAAGAGGCCATAGAACAATTTTCTGGGAAAGCACTGACCAAGGATAATTTGAATTCTCTTCAAGCTGATCTTGCAGATAGCCTCAGCAAGAGAAGATTCTTAATTGTCCTTGATGACATGTGGGCTGAAAATGGGGAGCTCTGGAAGACATTCTATGCACCTTTTAAACATGTACTTCAGGGAAGCATGATGCTTGTCACGACTAGATCTCAAAAGGTTGCTGATACAGTGCGTACGACGGATCCCTTTCTATTGGAGGGTTTGAAGGATGATGTCTTTCGGAAGTTCTTCAAACTATGTGTGTTTGGATCTGATAGCTCCAGTAATAATCCTGAGTTGGAACAGATTGGTGAACAAATACTCCCAAAGTTGAAAGGCTCTCCTTTAGCTGCGAAATCCCTTGGACGGCTGCTAGGAAGGAACCTTGACCCATCACATTGGAATATGATTCTTAACAGTCAGCTGTGGGAGCACAAACAAGAGGGCACCGATATTTTGCCAGCTCTTCGGTTGAGCTACATGTATTTACCATCCCATTTGAAGAGATGCTTCTCATTCTGTGCTGTGTACCCAAAAGATTACAATTTTGTGAAGAAAGATTTAGCCGAAATTTGGGTGGCAGAAGGCTTTGTGGAACCTCAGTGTAACATTTCACTTCAACAAACTGGTTGCGAGTACTTTGAGGAACTTGCACATCTATCATTGTTTCAGAAACTTCATGGGAAATACGTAATGCATGATCTGATTCATGACATGGCACAACTGGTTTCAAAGGACGAGTGCTTCATAATAAAAGAGAAAAATGATCTTCAAAAGATTCCTCAGAATGTACGTCATTTATCGGTGCTCGAAAGTAGAGATGTTGAGTGGTCTGACTTAGTGAGTTTATGCAAGCAAACAAAGTTGCGCACCCTACTTTGCAACATGTCTTTGAGGGGTAAACTTGGCAATAATGTTATGGAGAAATGGTGTACTAAACTTTTGTGCATGCGTGTCATGGTCTGTGCCTCTATCTCTAAGCTGGGGTTTCCAGATAGCATTAACAACATGAAGAATCTTCGGTACCTTAAAATATCTGATGCTTGCATTTTCAATAGGCTTCCTACATCATTCTGCCAGCTTTATAATCTGCAGCTATTATGTGCTAGGAGATGCAGATTTGAATCGGTAATACCCAGAGGCTTTAGTAATCTGATCAATCTACAAAGGTTTGAATCTGAAGTTGTTAAGGTTGATGCTGGGTTGCTAAATAATTTAAATCTGGTCACTAGAGATTTGTCTATGTGCAATCTTTGTGAAATAAGCAAGGATCAGGTAGCAGGATTTGAACTTATAAATAAGGAGGATATTTTTAGCCTGGAACTGAAATGGTGTGAAGGGATATCACATTTGCCAGAATCTCCAAAGCACAATGAGATAGAAGTGTTCGAAGCATTGCACCCTCCCACCAGCATCAAATCTGTGAGCCTCGAATGTTACCCAGGTGAATACCTTCCAAGCTGGTCTCACGGTTCTGATGACCCTACCATTTTCTCATTATTAACAGAGATAAGTGTTATAGACTGCCCAAGGTTGTCAAGCCTTGAAAGGTTTCTACAACCAGCTTATATGCCTGCCATCCAGAGAATATGGATTACAAACTGCACAGGTTTGCAATTTGTACCAGTAGAAAGGTTTGGGGGTTTTCCTTCACTTCAAGAACTGAATGTGTTGGATTGTCCAAATATCAACTCACAACATCTGTTGGCCCCATCCCTAAAGACACTTTTTTTGAGTGATTCTGGGAATCTTGGAGACGACATTGATTGCCGTTCCCTAACCACCTTTAATTTATTAGGATACCAACTGGCATCTCTGACATTCAAAAGAGAAAACTTCCCGCTGCTCACGCAACTAGACATTCTAAGCTGCAGAGAGCTGGAGACTCTTAATGGGGGTTGGCCAATTCTGAAGAGCTTGTGCATTGTGGGTTGTCCACGTCTGAAATGGGAAAATCAAATATTGTTGCCATCGTCACTCCAAAAGCTCCAGTTACGCGATTGTGGTAATTTTTCTATGAGGTGCTTGGAGAACCTCACATCCCTCAAATCACTGGAGATGGATATATGCAAACACATAGAGTACATTCCACGTGACCTGTGGAGTAGTAGCCTCAAATCACTCCAGGAATTAAAGATTTGGGATTGTGAAGAGCTTATATCAATTGGTGGACCAGAAGCAATTGCACACATACCGAAAGTGCACATTGAACACTGCCCAAAGTTGATGGAAGTACGGCAGCCCCTGCGGAGAGACCCCCCAACCCAACGGTAGTAGGTATGGCACTTGTTTTTTGTATAAACCATGGTCCAAAAGGTAGTCATATATAGGACACTAAAGGATTAAACCTCTGTATTTATGTATCCTGTTTTCGTTGATTTAACCTCTGCATGTACGTATCCTGTTTTCGTTGTTAGATTATATCTTACTAGCCAGTTATGTAATCCAGCCTAAACCTATTAATTGTTGTGAATGTTTTTTTTCTCTCTGAATACCCAATTGCCCAGCCCAGCCCAGCACTACGGCTACTGCTTACAGTTCCATTTACATTTACATTTTCAGTTTTGGAGAGTAGTACTTTTGCTTATCAACGTTCTCTACCTGATGACAGGTGAAATGACGGCTTTATTTGCAGCCTCCGGGGATAGGCAAGCAAAGCATTGGAGGCTTGGAGCTATCTTGCCCCTCGACGATGTTCACGCTCTTATGTAAGAGGACTGCATGTTTATTTGTTTAGCTATATTAATAATCTGGCCAGGGCACAACGTTTCCTCCCTTATCTTTCCGTTGTTCCAGTCTGTACTGCTGGCCACTGTCTGTGTGTTGTTGCCGACCGTGGCCATGCGATATACTGCGTTCGAGTCGTGGCTGCAGTGTCCCTGAGTCCGAGTCCCTGAGTCGACGGCGCAGATCAATGGCCTCCTTTAGTTTTCCAATATATTTGTTGACTGAATTAAAAAAAAAGGAGAAAACATTTCTCTGTTTTGTTAACAACAAAAGTTTTCCTTTCTCGTTTTTTTCTCTTTTATTAGCTATAGTCCCTTTCTCGTTTTTTTTTTTTAAAATGTCCTTTCTCGGTTCTTGATTGAATGAAAGTGTTAGATTGAGAGTAACCAATCCATGATCGGCTATGACATTTGGCATGACAGCATGTACATGGTCCGAGCAGCATGTTGACTTTTGGTGATTTAGGCCATCATTCTGAACTCTGTAGCTCCCCCGCGTGGCTGCTGCTGCTGAAGATGAAATGAAGATCCAAGAAGCTACCAAATGATAACGCAGATGGATGACATCGTTGGCTTCGCATCATATCAGCCACAGGTCAACGGTGGCATGGCATCGGGTCAACGCTCCCATTCTCTTGAATCAGGTCAACTGTGCCATGGAATCTGGTCAACGCTCTCATCCTCTTGAATCAGGTCATCATATCAGCCACAGTATGAAGAGATCACAGAAGACAGAACAGAAACCCCCTCAAGTCCAGCATCTGAAGAAACACTCGTTGGTAACTGGTAAGCATATATCACTACTTCAACTCCCCCTGCATTTGCTTTCACCTGCACTCGTGTCTGCAACACTTTCATGCTGATGCAAAATACGATTCCTCCTCTTGAGCATTTTCTGAATGGCTCTACTCTGCTACTACTCTGTACTGCTACTGCATGCTCATATCATTAAGACTTACATATCATGCTGTCATCAGGCCTTCAGCAGCACCAGGTGACCAGGTTCGCAGGACTCTGTGGCTGCTTTGGCGACTGCTACCATGGCGGCAAAGAGGGCCACCGCCACCCTGGGTGGTTCTGCACAGTCAAGTGCGTGGAGACCAGTACCGTCGTCGTCTCCGACGAGGTGCACGACGCCACGTTCAGTGCTGCCGACTGCTCCAAGATCTGCTGCTTCACCTCCTCCATCTGCGGTGAGAAGGCATTCATGGTTCATATTGTGCTTCTAAAATTGTTGTTACATTTTGATGAGTTGGCATTGACAGCAGATTCCGGTGCTACAACTACAGCTTGTGTTGATGATTGCGAGAACTGGAGGAACCCATACAAGAACAACCACACTAGACAAGTGGTTGTGGCCCGTGAAATGCCAATGAACTAATGAGGTGGATCATGCTGGAATTCTCTTCGCAGTGTCTGATGTTCTGCTGGGCACCTTCATGACATAATACATTCTATATAATTCTCTTGTGTCTATGTATAATATACGAGGATAAATGCATCATTAGCATACGTACTACTATTATTTTGACCATATACACACTTTGTGGTTTGAAGTTCAAACTTTTTTAATTAACCAATCACATACTATACTACTACTAGCTAAGCTAGTAGATGAAGCATGCGACAATACTCACAAGTCTGAATATCTATTTTGGTGACAATCATCATGATGAATCCTCAACAAGCATGAAGCATTTAAAGCTTCTAGGAGATGTTTGGATCGTGTCAATGCCAAACAGCTAGCTCGGCGGCTAGGCAACAATCTTAACCCCACTCAACTGAAATCGGAATGCTTGATAATCGTGCCCTCGGCCAAGCATCCCAACCTAGGGGGGCCAAGCAGCCCAACCTAGGGACAGAACTAAAACAAGCCCCCCTAGAGTAACATGATTTCGTGAGGCATTGTTTGTTGCGAAGGAAAAGCAGAATAGCAGACATACAGGAGCAACTATGGCAAACTGGAAGAGTTATGTCAGTACAATGTAATGATCGATTGTTGAGCAATGATCTATAATATAATAAGACAAAATAAGTTGGTTGCTGCTTATATTTTTATATCTTATTCAGTTCTGTCGACTTATTTCCTTGTCCAACTCTACTAATTTCATTCTCAAGAAATGAACATGTAATACCTTATTTTTCTGTTACTAATTACAGGCTTATTAGTAAAACTATCACGTTAATAATTAGAGCCTTAATATAGTTATCACAAATTACTTTAAAAAATAATTATCACGAGATGCACTAAAAAGATAAATCATAAAAATTCTCATAATAGTCAGAAACACAGGCCTTTAATTTGATCGACTCTAACTATCATCGCTAATAATAGCTATTGGATCTCTTTTGTTTCATAAACAAATTCTATTAAACCTCTAGATTTAAAATTACTCACCTCTGTCATTAAAATACAATTCAAAATAAACTGCAGCACAATGCAATGAGTTGATACACACGACCTATTTAATACAAGAGCTAATTGTTAGTGCACTCCCAATACAACTCATATTATAACTAGCTAAAAATTAGCTCTAGCTCGTTCAAATAGGAGGGCAAATAGGTGAGCAAACTTTGTAACTAACGTTTGGGTGCGTGGAGCCAATCCGTTTCAGGAGAGAATCACAAGAATCCATGTCAACGGAACTTTTAGCGTGTGATTCGGAGCCGGAACGTTTCTCAGTTCCTTTGCTAGAGCAGGGAACCGTTGGAGCTGGTTTCTCCTATTCTGTTTCTGCTTTTGCAATAGCTATATTACTTTTTTAGTTAGTGTGTTTTAAATGTAACAAGTTAAAATGAATTGTATTTTAGCTGTTCTTCACCCATAAAATAAACTTGATCTTTTTTAAGCATATTTTGATTTATTTATATATTATGAAAAAAACATATTCTTTTGAAATTAAAATACGGCTCACCAGCCAAATAATTTCATAAAGTGATTCTGATTCATCATCTGAAACGTTTTTTTTATAGAATTAATATATGAAATGTTTATAGGAGAATCTAGATCTCTACCAAACGCACCTAAGTCCTCGATGAGTTGTTAGCTAACTAGATAATGAGCTAATTTTTAGCCACCAACTTTCTCCATCCCAAATTGTATGACGTTTGATTTTGTATTTTCTAAGTTTGACCATTTGTATTATTAAAAAAAAAGTCATGCTCTAGTGGACCTTTCCAAAAAAATTTGCATGAATCTTAAAGCTTCTTAAGGATAATTATATGAGAAATTTTAATTCTTTTTTCTCCATGGGTTCCGTATGGGCCTGGCCCTGTCTGAGCTCAGACCAAATCCAGCCCACGCTGATTGATCTTGTATCTTTTCCCGATCCGATCTTGTCGGCAACGAGAGGACAACATTCGTGTGGCGTGATCGTGAGCGGAGAGAAGCAGTGGCATCGAACAAAGAATATTTTTTTTATTTGTAACACTTTTTTGAAAGTAATTCTAAACTCAACATGATTTGCAAACTATTTCATTCAGTAATACCTTTTGCCGCGCCACCTAGGACTGCGTGGAAGGTGGTAACTGCCTCCACAGCGAGTCGGCGACGGGCCGACGGCTACAAGACATGCGGATTAAGGTGAGCTCCGAAGATGCAGCGGCAGCTCACCGGAGAGATACGGTACGGGCCGTTCCAAGAGATACGCGCACGTCTCTCTGAGGGAGAGCACGAGCCGCAGTAGTCCCTCGCCGAGGCCCGGCCGAACCACTCTGCTGACGACACTAGCACCCGAAAAGCTCCTCTCTACAAAAATCCTCTGATGTTCGTGCTTTGGCAGCAGATGCATTATTACCCATTCAGATACTGTCTCCTGGGAGGCTAATCATAACTTACAGTGCTATTGTTAAAATTTGGTATTGATTGACATACTGATGAGAAAACAAAGAATGTAGAAATCAGCATCGGGGACAACTCACCAGCCCTCAGTCACGCTTGTAGTGCCATCTCTCTCCGTCTGCTTAGCACAAAACCAAAGCGGCATGGTCTCTTGAATGTGTCTGCTCGCCGCCGGTGAAATCGGCTCGGAAAACAAAGACTGGCCGGCCACGGGTCAAACTGAAGATGGGCTCGGGCAGGCCCAGGCCCAAATGGAACCCGTGGGAAATTAATTAAAGGGAGGATTTAATTACTTCTTAAGATTTGTGCAAACTTTTTCAGAGGTCTACTGAGGCAAAACTCAAAAAAAGGAAATTATGCAAATATAGCCAAATTTAAATTATTTTTTAAAAACTTTTATTGATAAAACAAGCCATACTAAAAGAAGTAATGTTCTGTAAAAAATTTTAAATAAGATAAGTAGCCAAATTTAGTAAAAAAAAATCAAATATCTTATAAATTGGGATGAAGAACGTAATAAGTAGTTCAAGCTCATCTAGGCCCGTGATAGATCAGAGACACGTCTTGAGGGGCACTTCTGGCCCGTGATGCTAACAATGTCAGCTTAGACTTCTGTTGCTGGACCTAATGACAATTGACAAAGCCAATTTTCTCATTTGCATTGGCAAGTTGCTATTTATATACCAACGTCTGTGCTGGCATTGAGAGCATCACGGCCGGCAGCGCGGCGGACTTCACAATTCACATATGCACGTGCGACACGCACGTGCTATGAAAACCTTTTGATACAATGAACAAATCTATAAGCATAAAACATCTGAAGCCTTCCAAACAGTAGGCACTTCCTGTCAAAAAAAAAAAACAGTAGGCACTTGCGGTCTATAAAGTAACTACATCCAACCATCTATGTCTAATTTGACCATATAAAACTTAAAGAAACAAACTATGAAATAGATATTCATGGCAAATTCACCTCACAATTGGAGGACTGACTGGAAGGAACAGGGATAGCTACATGGAAGACACCCTCGCAGGTGGCAATTGATGATGCAACAGTAGCAAATGGAAGACAACCTCATAGCTAGCAATTGCTGGTGTAACACTGCTTTAGTCCAACAAATTAGCCCAAACCAGCCCTGAGAAGCTGCAACGTCTCCATGCACCTTAAAATGAGCATTCTTGCTAGCACCTAGAGCACAAAAAATTATATTCACAAAAATATTTCTTGGTTTGACATAACAAAAAAAAATGATACTAATGATTGCATTTTTGTTTTATCAGGATTTGAGTTTGTATCCCACCAAACGGAATTGAAATCACTGTAAACCAAAGGATTTCTATATCGTTACTAACTATAAATCATCATTACATTCTAATTGGCCATCACAACAAATCTATGACAACATCAACTCGTTGTGAATATTATCAAGCTACGTGTAACCCTACATGTCATGAGTTTTTGCATTCTTTCCATTTAATAGGCCACAACCTATATACATAATTAATACCAATTAGCTAGTTTTTTTAAAAAATGTAAAAATATTTAATTTCTAAAATATAAAGTTATACATGTGTACTTTATAGAAATTCATTCAAAGCAAGAATACAAAAAGTCAAAGTTTTATATAACAACAGAAAAATCTATACAAGTTTCATACTTTAAATATCCGCAACTCTGCCATATAATCAAGAGCTATACAACAATGCTCCTTCTTCAGCTCTTCAGCCTTTCAAAAACTTATAAAACAGATAAACACAGCTTTTAGGTCATATGACAATAATTTGTTTTAAAATACACAGGTGAAAAAAGATAGTTTTAAGGAGATTTTATTTCACAGGAATACTTTTATGCTTCTAATAGATTTTCCCCTTAATTTCATTATTTACTACTACAGGGACCTTGGCCAAGGAGCAAAATCTAAATTGTGCTTCATGCTAACTATAGAATTTAGGCAAGTAATAAATACAGGCAGCTCAGGATGGCATTGGCTGAATTGATATAAATAAAAATAATTGAACCTCCATGAGGTGGAATGGATGGAGTGTGGAGATGATGCGCATGCATGGCACTCGCTGGCTTGTGGAGATGATGCGCTAATCGCCGCCGACTTGCAGCTCGACAGCTCCACTTCCTACTCCTGCGAATGCCACGTAGAGTACTAATCAAGCCGGGTAATAACAGCAAAGTAACGATGCCTATAGATGTTGATGCACATGAAGAAGTTCGAACTCGAGGACGTCGTCTTGATGAGTTGTTGTCGCGCGACTTCTCCTGCAGGAAGATGGACTGGCGGCGGAACAACGTCCAGGGTACGCACAATGATTTGTCAGGGGCAAATCAAAGAAGCACGAGCAGGAGGGGCGGGTGCCGGTGGGCGACGAACACGCGCGGGATTGCCGTGGCCGGCTGTTGTGGTCGCTGCTCCTGCCTGAACTCCTGAAGACGTGCGCAGGTACGAAAATAGATGCGAAAAAATAGGATGGTGTCGAACAGGTAGCGGCGGCGTTTGGGTATGGAGAAGAAAACCATCGTGTACGCGGAGAAGGAAGCAACAGCCGTGGGTACACGTGGGTGGGTAAGCAGTCAGCCGGTGAAAAAAAAAAACAAGAAAACCAGATGCGCAAGAGAGAAACACGTGTAAACGTTTACAAGTTTACAAATCCGGCCCACCTGTCAGATCACGGTGGGTGATTCAGATACGTTGGATCTGATCTTAAAGTAGATCTGACGGACAAGAACTAAGGTGGGTAGAAAAGACTAAGGTGAGAGTCTATTTCCAATTCCTTCGCTTTTTTATAGTATAGAATAGATTTATTTAGAGCCTCAAACAATCAATTTATATTCGGTTTTGAATAATATGTGAGGAAAGAAAAAGGAATATGGACACATATGAGTGTGTGGTGTAGTGGTAGAGGAAGGGTTACGCGAGACCAAAGTCATGAGTTTGATCTCGGCAACCGCGTAGCACACGATTTTACACGAAAAAATGTGTGACTTGCGGCTTCAATAGAGACAGGCGGGCGGGTGCCTCCCTAGATTTCAAAATTTTTTGCTGTTTTTAAATATTATTTTATTATTTTTTCACATTTTCTAATAGCCATTTCTACTGGCAGTTTTCAATAAACCGCCAGTAAAAATAATCCATTTTCACTGGCCTCTCCCACACTAGCAATTTGAAAAAACGTCAGTAGAAATGAGTATATAACCATCTATACAAATGTTAGGCTCCGCCCCGGCTCGTATGTATATTTTGGGTGGGTTTTTGAAAAATATGTGGATGATAGAAACATATTTGAAACTGCAGTTTTTTTTTCTATTGAACTTTTCTACCTCCCAGTAACAAACTTGTTCACCTTTTAACGAATTCATGGTAGGGGCTTGCCCCTCCTGGTTTGCTTAAACCATAATTTAGGATGGTGGTGTAAGAGGAGTTTTGTAAAACAACTCCCTATTTTGATTTTTTTTTTAGCAAAAAGAAAAAAAAGTTCTTGCCAAATAGCATTGATATCCATTCCCTCCACTGTTGTCCAAAACCCCCTCCACTCTTGTCCAAAACCCAAGCCCTGCAAAACCTCAAGTAGCTAGGTAGCTTCATTCGGTTGGTTGTGTCGAAGGCCTTCTGAATATCCAGCTCGATGAATAGGGACGGGATCTTTAGTTTTTGATGTCTCTTTACGGTATTTTGGACGTGAAGGAAGCAGTCCTGCTTACATCTCCGCTTGATGAATGCGCTTTAGCATTTGGAGACAATGTCATCTAGGAAGGGGGCGAGTCTGTTTGCCAGTAATTTAGATAAGATCATGGCGATGCCGTGGATTAGACTGATCAGCCTATAGTACTTTAATAGCATCTACTATTTTTTGGGATAAGGATAATATTGGCCGAGTTGAGGCACAAAGCTTCCCTTTCATCCTTTTGCTAGCCAACTTTACTCTGTGGCACAAAGCTTATCGTCTACAAAGCTCCCACTAAGGTCCTGTTAGTGGTTTATATATGGTAATATGGGCCAATTGGAATGTCAGTTGCATTTTTATATACATATCCCCACTAAGATATTGGAAAAGTTGGAACTTGCTAAGTCAGTTCCTCTCCCTTGCGCAATTGGATTTGGAGCTCTGTCTGTATATGCAGCCTTGCAGGCAAGAGCTTATAACCACGAAGGAGAGAATCCCAGCAACACTGCTTCGAGAAAAAGGGACCCATGTCATAATCATTAGTCTCCTACTCTCCTGCCAGTCGGTCTAGCCACTAGCCACTAAGCCTCCTTCCGTCTTCTATCTACTGTACTTCCACCTTGTATTTGCGAAGATCATATGCATCGTTGTTTGGTTGCTTGCTTACATTGTCAAAAGCTGACTAGCTGTTTCTCAGCCTGAAGATTACTTTCAAGTATAATCGAGGCCAACCAATCTGCTCTGCAGATCCACTTTGCAATCAACATGTAAGCTGATGACTCTCACTTCGGCCTCTGATGACTCTCACTTCGGCCTTTTCACCTTCCTTTCGCATTGGCTTACTTCTGATTTTTTTTTCTTTTTTGACAAACGAAATGACAGGTGATTGATTACATGTCCATAGTCACCAGATCGTCCCCATACAAACTACCATCTCTGATGTTGGGGGAAAATGTCTGCCCCAACCTCCGTTCCTGGACGCAGGTCCCCTGCTGCCGCATAATCCTTCACTCCTATGTTGTTTCTGGTCTCTTTCAGGAAAGGAGAACCTCCGCAGAAGGGCCACTGGGAGACGGAGGTCGCCAGACCAAGGTGCCAAATGGCCTTACTCTCTGGAGATAGACGGAGGTCCGAACCTCCGGCGGCGCTGGAGGCTGAGGCGGACCTCCGCCAGCATAGGTTCAGGAGGCGCAGGTCGCCAGGGGGAAGCGCCCGGCTCCCCTTAGGGCCGGAAGCGGTCGGAGGTCCAGACCTCCGCTGGAGTGTGAGGCCCACCCACGGGGCCTTGTTGAAAGCAGGATGCGGCCCGGCCCACGACAAGGCGAAGGAAAATACCAATGCTGCCCCTGGGGAGAAAAATAGCGGTTTGAGCTAGGTCAAAACTACCCCTAGGGTTTGGAGGGTAAATATGTAAAGGTCTAGAGTGAAACTGTCCAGGGGACACCTATAAAAGGGGGACTCATCACTGTTGTAAGGGTTGGTTGGAAAATTTAATGAGAATATTTATTATTCAAGCACTGTTCCCAAGAGTCACTGTCTGAACCTATTGGAAAGAGAAACACCTGTGGGGCCTGGGACTCAGCGGAAGCACCCGGCGGCGCGGGGGACCTCCGCTCACTCCCCAACCTCGTATCTCCTAGGTGCGAAACCTTCCGCCAACATTGGCGCCCACCGTGGTTAGCCAGCAAAAACCCAAACATGCCACCAAGGAAAAAGAAGACAACCAAAGCGCCCACGGGCGGAGGTACCTCGCGGGGTAGGCCAAGGCGCGCAGTGCGTAGCACCTACGCAGATCCTCCGACACCAGAGCCAGAACAAGGCGGAGAGGAGGACACCACCGTCGTGCCACCGCAGGGCAATGAGGAGCCGGCTACAGCCCAAGAGCCAGAGCCAACAGCCGCAACGCCAGAGAATGAGTTGCAGCAAGTCCAAGCTTAGCTACAAGCCCTGCAAGCAGAAAGGGAGAGAGTTGCAGCGGCCTTCGCCGCAAGACAGAGGGCGGCACAAACTTCCCAAGCCGTCGTAGAAGCAAGGCAACAAATGGCAATCTTGCAAGCAGAAATCCAGAGCATGCTCATGACGCAGACACAGGAAGGAACACCCGCCCAGGGGTCAGCTTTCGCAACCTTCGCTACTACCCAACCACAGTCAGGTGCACCCAGCCAGGGGCCAGCCTTCGCGACCTTTGGCGCAGCCCAAACACGGACAGTGGACCAAAAATCCCCGCTGTCAGAGGGATTACAAACAACAGCATGGCCAATAGGCTACAAGCCAATCACACTGCCAAAATTCAACGGCAGGACCGACCCCAGACAGTTCATCATGAGTTTTGAAGCAGCGGTAGCCTCCGCAGGGGGGAATGACGCAGTTCTCGCAAAATCCTTCGTCATCGCAGCTGAGGGGGATGCACTTGCTTGGTATTCCATGCTCAAGCCAAGCTCAATCTACTCGTGGGAGAACCTACGCGACAAAATTATGACCAACTTCAAAGGGTTCTCAAGCGAGTCACTAACAGCATCAGACATGTTTCACTGCAAGCAGCAAAAAGACGAGTCCCTGAGGGGATACTACCAACGCTTTGTCCAGTTGAAAGCGAAGGCTCCCAACGTACCAGAAGAAGTAGCAATAGAAGCAGCAGTCAAAGGACTGAAGATTGGTCCGTTCGCAGCACACCTAGCCAGAGAAAAACCTGAAACTATGGAAGCGTTGTACTCCGAGTTTGAAAAATACTGTAAGTCAGACAACGACCTCCGGAAGAGGGTTGAGGAGCAAAATCAATATAGACAAGCCCAAAACGCAAACAGGCAGACCTCTGACTCAGGGAGAGGCTACAAATAGCAGCAGCCCCAAAACAAGCAAGTAATGAGCGTCGATCAACAAACCCAGCTAAACCAGCAGCCAGGCCTACCAGAGCCACCGCAGTCCACTAAAAACCATCCAAGGCAAAATACAGGAAGGAATTGGAACAACAATTCTAGCAACAGCAGAAAGAGGCTGTATTGTTTCTTCCACGGAGAAGACAAGGGGCATTTCACAAAAGACTGCCCAGAAGCAAAGGAAACCCAGGAAAGAATGAAGAAGAGGAAAGAGACGGAGGCACCGTCACACCACCAACCCAGAGAAGTCAATCACACCTCCGCGCCAAACTGGCAAAATCAATACTGCCCAATATACTCAGCCTTAAACAGCACCCAGATACACCCCTCAACATTAGCAGCGACGTATTTCCCGAGCCACCTACCTGCATGGCGCCCGGCACCTTCGCATGCAGGATCAACAACAAATCCCAGCCAATACAGGCTAGAACAAGCACCAGCCTACAACCATCCAAGGCCTCCAAGCATAACCTATCTGGACAGCCAACCTCAAGGCAGGTCCTATGAGGCATTGACACCACCTCCGCCACCTCCACCCCAACAGCCACAAATGCAACCGACAGCCCAAGCAAAACAAGAGCCAAACCAGGAAAATCAACACAACCCCCACCACCCACTACCAACCATCGGCCTGATACTACCAATCAACGGAGGCTCAGCAATGGAATTCCAAACCAAAAAGCAAAAGAAGGACCACCTCCGCCTCGTAAACAATGTAGCAGTACAAGGCCAAGTCAGAGCAACGGAATGGTCTAGGGTGCCAATAACCTTCACCGAGCAAGATCTGAAGTTAGAAAGTTACCCCCACACTGACGCGTTGGTAATAACAGCAAACATAGCAGCATGGGAGATAAAAAGAATTCTGGTGGATTCAGGAAGCTCCGCTGATATACTGTTTGCAAGTACCTTCGACAAAATGCAGTTCGGCAGAAACCAGCTGCAACCTTCGGAATCTCACCTCGTCGGATTCGGGGGAAGAAGGGTGGAGGCTCTGGGAAAAATCGCACTCCTGGTATCCTTCGGAGATCACAACAATGCTAGAACAGAATACGTAACCTTCGACGTCGTCAATCTCAACTATCCCTACGACGCCATTCTGGGCAGAGGTTTCTCTAACAAGTTCGGTGCAGCAATCCACATGGGTTACCTCTGCATGAAACTACCAGCATTGCACGGGGTAATCACAGTCTATGGAAGCCAGAAAGAAGCAAGAAACATAGAAAGAACGATACACAGTTCAAGTAGAAATGTTAATTCTGTAGCGGCAGAAGAATCAGGGAGGGGGGAACCTCCGGACATGCCCAAAGGGAAAACAAGCTTCAAAGCTGGAAGGAAAGATGAACAGACAACAAAGTCAGTGTGCCTGGAGCAGTCTAGACCAGACAGAAAGGTAACAATAGCCTCAAACCTAACAAGTCAAGAAGAGACAGAACTAGTGGAAGCCTTAAGAGGAAATAAGGATGCCTTCGCATGGTCTGCGGAGGACCTCCGTGGAGTGTCTAGAGATGTCATACAGCACTACCTGGACATTAACCAAGTTTCCAACCAAAAAAGCAGAAACAAAGGAAAATGTCTGAAGACAGAGTTATGGCAGCTAAGGCGGAGGTTCAAAGACTCCTAGATGCAAAAGTGATAAGAGAGGTCAAGTACTCTGACTGGTTGGCAAATGTTGTACTGGTGCCCAAGAGCAATGGCAAAATGAGGATGTGCATAGACTTCACAGACCTAAACAAAGCTTGTAGAAAGGATACATTCCAGCTCCCTAGAATTGACACCTCCCTAGACAAGGCCGCAAGTTGCAAAAGATTCTCCCTCCTGGATTGGTTCTCAGGATACCACCAAATTTGGCTCAATAAAGAAGACAAAGAAAAGACAAGTTTCACAACACCCTTCGGCACATACTGTTTCCTCAGAATGCCTGAAGGCTTGAAAAATGCAGGTTCAACCTTCGCAAGAATGACAAGCAAAGTCTTGGGGAACCAGTTCCAAAGGAATGTCATCGCATATGTTGACGATATCATAGTCATGAGCAGAGAAAAAGAAGAGCACATCAAAGACTTGGCAGAAACCTTCGCAAACCTCCACAGCGCAGGTTTGAAGTTGAACCCAGAAAAATGTGTCTTTGCAGTGAGCCAGGCTAAAATATTGGGATGCATAGTAGGGCCAGAAGGAATTACAGCGAACCTAGAGAAAACAAGGGCAATACTGGCCATGACAGAACCAACATCCAAAAGAGAAGTGCAGAGACTTACCGGAAGAATTGCAGCATTGAACAGATTCATCTCAAAATCAGCAGAAAGAAGCCTACCATTCTTCAAAGCTCTCAGAACATCAGACAAAGTTGAATGGGGACAGGAACAATCTGAAGCCTTCAACAAGCTCAAAGAATATCTAGCAGACACTTTGAAAGTTACAGTACCAGAACAAGATGCCACACTACTCCTCTATGTGGCGGCATCAGACCACGCGGTCAGTGCAGTCTTAGTCCAAGAAAGAGAAAGCGGAGGTCAGAAGGAGCAGCAACCAGTGTATTATGTTTCTGAAGCCCTCGCAGCAGCCAAACTGAACTACACTCAGGCAGAGAAACTGGTGTACGCCATCTTAACAGCATCAAGGAAACTCAAGCACTATTTCCAAGCACATGAAATCATAGTACCTTCGTCGCAACCACTGGAAGAAATTCTCAACAACAAGGAAGCCTCTGGCAGAATAGGCAAATGGGCCACCGAACTGTCACAATACTGCATAGCATATGTCCCTCGAACAGCCATCAAATCTCAGGCACTGGCAGATTTTATGGCGGATTGGACACCTTCGCCGCAAAGGTCACAGAACATAACAGAGCAAAGTTGGGTACTACTTACAGATGGGGCCTGGGGAGTCAATGGCGCCGGGGCTGCTGCAGTATTGATATCCCCATCAGGAACCAAAACAAAATATGCAGCCCGTTTGAACTTCAAGGCAACTAACAATATAGCAGAGTATGAGGCACTCATTCTAGGCCTCAACAAGGCAAAGGCGCTGGGAATTCAAAGACTTCTGGTCAAAACAGATTCAATGGTTGTGGCAGGCCAAGTAGAGAAAGAATATCAGGCAAGAGAACCAGAGCTAGCAAAGTACCTCGAGCAAGTGCGAAGGCTAGAAAGAAAGTTCCAAGGTTTCACCCTAAGACACATCCCAAGGGGGGAAAATACAGAGGCAGATGAACTAGCGAAGGCAGCGGCAAATAACTGGAAATTGCCCGAAGGAACATTTTATGAACAGGCAGCTAAACCTGCGACCTCCGCTGCGGAAAGAACAGAAAGGCAGATTCTAGTAACATCAGAACAAGACTGGCGAGCCGAAATAATACAAATGCTCGAAGGAACATTCAACCCACAGACAAAAGCAGACAAGGAAAGAATGAAATACAGGGCAAGATCATATGTGCTGATAGACAAGAAGCTGTACAAGAAGGAAGTGGTTCAACCACTGCTCAAGTGCATATCTAAAGACGAAGGCAGCGAGTTGCTAAAAGAAATACATGCGGGAACCTGCGGATCACACATAGGACCAAGAGCCCTATCAGCGAAGGCCCTAAGGCAAGGATTCTACTGGCCAAGTCATGCGAAGGATGCCGAAGAGCTGGTCAAAGCATGCGAAGCCTGCCAGTTATATTCCACCAAACAACCCTCGCCATCATCAGAACTCCAACCAATACCCCCAATCTGGCCATTACAAAGATGGGGCATGGATTTGGTAGGCCCGCTACAAAGCAAAGACAAGGAGGATTCAAATTCACGGTAGTAGCCGTGGAATACTTTACAAGGTGGATAGAAGCAAAACCATTAGCGTCAATAACCTCAGAAGCGGTCAAAAATTCTTCTGGCAAAATATAATATGCAGATTCGGAGTCCCGAAAGTGCTAACTGTCGACAATGGAAAACAGTTTGACTCAGATAAGTTCAAAGAATACTGCAAATCTATAGGCACAACACTAGCCTTCGCATCAGTATACCACCAAGAATCAAATGGGGCAGTCGAAAGGGCAAACAGAGAAATCTTCTCGGCAATCTCCAAGACACTGTTCAACCTTCGCAAAGGAAAATGGGCAGAAGAGCTACCAAGGGTAGTATGGTCACACAACACTACAGCCACCAGAGCACAGGATACACTCCTTTCAAACTCATGTACGGAGAAGAAGCAATGACGCCGGAGGAGTTAAAACACGAGAGCCTCCGCGTAACCAGCCAGAACGCAGTGGGAAGAAGAATGCTCGAAGGAAGGTATAGAGCAGGAGAGGCCGCAGCCCTTGAAAACATCATAAAATATCAAGACCAAACCAAGGCATGGAGAGACAAGAACATAACAAGAAGGCTGATCGTAGATGGGGACCTAGTTCTGCGGAGGAAACCAAACGCAAGCATGGCGGGCAAGCTGCAACCAAAATGGGAAGGACCCTTCATAGCCAAACAGACGTCAAACAAAGAAGCGTTCAAACTAGAGGACAGCGAAGGCCACATCTCCACTCATACCTGGAACACCACCAATCTCAGAAAATACTACATCTAATGTAAGAGGACCTCCGTGCGGTTATAAGTTTAAGGCGCCCTCGGTTTAGATACTTTTTAATTTCCAGTTTTCATTTCTCGCCACTTGGCTATAGGCCTGCACTCTTTTCCTCACAGGGGGACTCCATTGCGGAGGTGAGGTTTTTAATGAGGTAGGACCTTTGTAATCAACCTCTGAACATATAAAGAGGCTCCCCCAAAGAAAAAAGGAAAAAAAGAAGAGAAAAAGCACGTCACAAGCAAAAACAGGTCGAAAAGCTGCCCGCAACGAGGCAGCAAAAATTCGACAAAGCGATACAACAAGAAAGAGGACCTACTGGGCAAAGCCGGCACGGCCAGGCATGCCCAACCGGACCTCTACGGCAAGCAATTGCCTGATAGAGCTGGAGGAAACCTCCGCTCAAAAAATTAAACCTGGAAAAAGACCCTACCAAAGTACGGGCACCAGGCAAACAAAAGAGATAACCTCCGCTCAAAAATCAAACCTGGAAAAAGACCCTACCAAAGGTATGGGCACCAGGCAGTCAAAGGAGATAACCTCCGCTCAAAAATCAAACCTGAAAAAAGACCCTACCAAAGGTACGGGCACCAGGCAGTCAAAGGAGATAACCTCCGCCCAAATATCAAACCCGGAATAATACCCTACTAACGGTATGAGCACCAGGCAATCAAAAGTGTACGAATACCAGTAAGTAAAGAAACTCAAACTACCGCTATAACTCAAAACAGTCTAACAACAGGCACGTGACCAAAATAAATGCCACCAAACCACAGTAAATGCCATGGGACCAGAGCAAGCGCAGGAGATAACCACCTCAACCACTGAAAAGTTAATGGTGTTTATGAGCCAAAGCCATATATAAACCACGCATCACCCCCCACCCCCGAACAGTCGAAAAGAAATGAAAGGGGAGAAAAGAGAGGATGGAAGCAGGCGTTTCCCCCAAGTACAAAAACAAAGAGATACCACGCAAAAACTTGTAACCAGCATGGCACAATACGCAAGGGCAGAACTAGGACCCAGGGGTCAGGAGGGATACCACGCAAAAGCTTGTAACATCCCCCTGAAACCGAAGGTTCTACTTCAATAACTCCCAGCCAAACAAAGCCTCCGCCTGTCGGGAGATACCGGGCAAAAGCTTGTAAAGATTGGAGGGCAGAATCCAAGAGTAAAGGAAGAACCTGCGCCAACTAAACATACCGTAGACCAAGCACGCGATGCTGTGCGAAGATCCCAAGAAGAGAGAAAACATGCAAAAGCGCAAGCACAGCTCCAGCACCTGCGTCTAGCGGGACAACAGGGCCAAGCATGAGTTCAACAGCTACAACTTGATCACAAACAACCACCGAACCAGCAGGATATGGCTGACCAAAGAACATACGTGGCGATTGTAAAATGTAAAAGCAAAGGCAAAAATGCCTGGAGTAAAGAGAAGGGAGAACAATGTAAACTCCGTAATATAACAATGGTTCAAAATAGTTACAAGCGTATAGCCCTTATTACATATAACACGGGCGCAAACTTACAACAGAGCGCACGCGAAGGTGCGAACACTATGATACAATATTACAACGTAGCGCTTTAAAAACGAACTACGGCGGGGGTACTAGGACCCCGCCACGCCAAAGAATGGACAAAATTGCTGTGCAGGGCTTCAAGCTCTTCAATGACAAACTTAAACATTTCATTCACATTGTTGTCAGGCCAGCAGTCAAGCATCCGTCCGCTAATATAAATTCCATCCCTCATCATAGTCAGCGGAGGTACATCAAGCACTTGCGCAGGTCCCAACAAGGCCACCTGCGCAAGGCAATTTGAAATTAAAAACAAAAGACTAACAAAAGGTTGCCTCCCTAAGGTCATGTTTGAAAACCAGCCTACACATCATTCCTAGGTTAAAAACTAATCGAGCCCTAGCTTAGTCATCCACCTCCGCGTCTTCACCGGCCTTCTCCGCCGCGCGCTTGGAAGACTCCGGACGGGACGCCTTCAGGTCCTCCGCTTTCTTGGCCGCCCGCTGTGCCTCAGCCTATCACAGCAATGCACCGAAGGTCAGTAAAAGCCTAGAAGACAGACCACTCAAAAAAAAAGTAAAAGTGAACCACACTTACCTCCGCATTGCGTTCCACTGCCATGTCGCGTGCATAACCGCGGCCAAAGCGGCTCCAGCAGTAGCGCATGAAGTCACGAACAACGCGCATGGGAGCGCGAAGGTCAGACCAAGAAACGCTATTTGGGTCAGCATAAGTGGCTTTCCCCTTCAGAAGCTGGAGGTGTTCACAACCGACCTCCGTCAGAGCATTCATGAAATTCTTAGCACAAGATAGAGCCGCGAAGTCAGCAATGCCGTCCGCGAACTTTGGAAATTAAGAAAGTCGAGAACGCATCCAATCAAGCACGGCGAAGGTGGAAGGGTCCTCCGGCAAAGGAGGGGCAACACCGCCGTAGCGGTGAATAGCATCGGAGTAGGCACTGGCCACAACGATGGCCGCCTCCTTCGCTTCGTCCAGCTGCTTCTGGAGCCGCTCCACTTCCTTTCTCAACGCTGCAGCAGCCTGTCTTTCACTCTCCACCTCCGCGCGAAGGTTGGTATTTACGTCATTAGCTTTCTTGAGCCTTTCTTCCAGCCGAGAAGAGGCAGACCGGGCATCCTCAAGACTCTTTGCTGAAGACTTGAGTTTGAGGTCAAGATCCTCTGCAGCCTTCTTAAACGGGCGGAGTTCTTTGAGGTCGAAGGCCAAAGCTTTCTTTTCTGCCTCCAAAGTTTCGATCTCCTCCTTCAAAGTGCCCAGAGCCTCATCCCGTTTCAGTACCTCATGAGAGCAACGAGCTTCCATAGCCTCCGCAATATGGTGACTCTGCAGGAAAGACAGCGGCTCAACACACTAAGCAAGCTAAAAGCATAAGAGTACAACTAAGCTTCAAGTACAAACAAATACAAACCACGCACTGTTGCTCGAGGTTTAGACGAAGGAGTTTGAAGTAGTCCAAACCCTGCAGGTACTTGCGAGTCTCCCCTGTAAGTAAACAAGGGACCTCAGAACATAAGCCAAAGTGTAAAGCAACAATTAATGCCAAAAGGAAATAGCAAACCTCCAAGCTACTCGTGCAGACTATGGAGGGCAGAACTCCGCCCACTTAAAGTCTCCATGGAGTCAGCTGCGCAAGGAAAGCGCCAAACAAGTCAGAACAACAATGCAAGAGAAAAACAGAAGGACGAACAACAATAGAAACCAAACCTTCGCCGGTGCCGCGGAAAACTCCAAACGAAGTACCAGCAAACGGAAGAGGCCCCGGGAAGCTTGGTCAAGGCCTACGCGAGCCATATCAACATCGGGAGCAGCCTCGCCATCCCGAGCAAGCACTTGAGCAAGGCCCACTGAGCGGCGTTAGAAAATAGCTTGAGCAAAACAAGATGACGAAAAGAGGTACAAACTTACAAAGAGCATCAGCGCCAGCCGCCGCAGCACCGGAGGCCTCCGAAACAGCTTGGGCAATAGGTTCAACACGAACCTCCGGAGGCGGCGGCGCGACCTCCGGAGCCGGATGACCGGCAGGCGAAGGTGCACCGGAACCTGCTACCCCAGCAGGTTGCGGCGTAGCCTGGCGGGAAGAAACTCCGCCCTAACGCGGGCATCAACAGCAGCATGAACTGAGGCCTCCGAATCATCCGAGCATGCGCCAAAGACACTAGCAAAAGGAGGAACAGAAGTCGACGCCCCAGCGGCCTCAACAGGCACCCTCTTAGCGGGGGCACGCGCAGCTTCAGGCAAAGAAGCCTGTTCCATAGCCCCCACATCAACATCAGGACCTTTATGGGCCGAAGAAGCAGCGGCAGACGCGGTCGAGCTATTGGTAGCAGCCTCACCGGCAGAGACCTCCGCACGCTCCACAACCTCCGCGCCGCGAGCCGATGCGCGCGACCTCTTTCCACGGCCTGCACCGGCCCCGGAAGACGCCCCGCGCCGTTTTCGACCCAGCTTGAGCCGGGCGTCACCGGATGTGCCTCCGCAGCAGCAGCAGCAGCCTCTTTGTCACGGATCGCAGCGATCAGCTTCTCCGGCACAGGGTGGTCACCGTACACGACCCCCATCTCCTCCAAGACACGATTTAGGCGAGGCATGTTACCAGCCTCCGCCCGGCGGGCGAGATATTCCTTGTCCGAAATTTCTCCAACAATTTCTTGAGCCTTCGCTTCAATCTCACGGAGGAAGGCCGCGTCAGACTTGCCCTCTGGCCGCACCAGGCCAAAGCGAGGAAATGGAACACCACCAGCGTCACCAAAGACGGGGAGCTGTACATTCTCCAAATGAAACGAGGGCCTGTTTTTCGCCAACGGCCAATAGTTAGCCGCCACCATCTCCTCTACCAAATCGCGACCTCCGGAATATCGGCAGGCCAGAGCGAAGGCCCGGTTGCAGGCGGTCCGAGAAGCGGTGGCCTTAGAAGGAGCAGGAATAGAGTAGCGCGGCTCCAGCTGAGTCATCACCGAAGCAAAGGGATAACGAGTCACCTTCTTGCCATCAGCCTCCTCAGTAGTGTAGCCAGGAGTCTTAACATAGAACCAGTTCAAAGTCCAGTCCTTTTCCCACTTGTTCTTCTGACAGTAAGACAGCTCAAGCTTTGGCTCAAACCTGCCTCCGCTTGGGGAAAAAACGAGCGCCTACCATCCGACAGATAGCCCCATCAAGCTTCTTGTCTTTGCTTTTGCAACTTATAAAACCGCGAAAGAAGTCGTCAATGTCCGGCGAAGCTCCATAAGACTCGCAGGCCCATGCAAACTTGCTGAGAGCGATGACGCCGTTGGGAGTGAGCTGATGAATCTGCACGTTGAACTCGTCCAGAACATCCCTCAAAAAACGGCGAGGAACAAAGCGAAGGCCGCACGTGAAGAAATCACGGAAGACCACTGCATAATCCTTACCCGGCGGATCTGGGACGGTCTCCTGGCCGGGAAATTTGACCTTATCCTTCTCAAACCAACCTTCGGTAACCATATAATCAATCATCATTTGATTGACAATACTACGGCCAACCTCGTAGGTGATCGGCTCATTCTTACCCGCCATCTCCAAAGAGGGACTCGGAGGTATCAAATCAGACAGCGAAGCTTCCACACCGGACAAATCTTCTTCAATATCCCTAGCCTTCGCGCTATCAACCATGCAATCTTCAAAACGGCGCGCCCACCCGCTGGCTCTGACGCAAAGCAGTCGAGAGTAGGGACCCGAGAAGGAGACCCTAAGCGGAGGAGAAGGAAACTCGGAAGCCACAGCTTTAGCGAGAGCGAAGGCAGGCAAGATAGCGTACGGCAAGCAGAGCTCGGGCACCCTTTATATAGGCACCAGGGGGGGCCTCCGAGGGGCGGAAGACAAACCGTCAGATCAAGTCACGTCGCACGACGCACCAATCAGCAAGTGACACGTGGGCGGCGCGCGGAAAACCAAGGGGGGAAGGGGGACCTCCGCCGTAGGAGCAGGAGGCAGCAGAGGACGTTGGCCTACCAGCGCTAGCCCAAGTGCTCTAGGGGGAAATGTTGGGGGAAAATGTCTGCCCCAACCTCCGCTCCTGGACGCAGGTCCCCTGCTACCGCATAATCCTTCACTCCTATGTTGTTTTTCGGTCTCTTTTCAGGAAAGGAGAACCTCCGCAGAAGGGCCACTGGGAGACGGAGGTCGCCAGACCAAGGCGCCAAATGGCCTTACTCTCTGGAGATAGACGGAGGTCCGAACCTCCGGCGGCGCTGGAGGCCGAGGCGGACCTCCGCCAAAGACAGTTCGGGGAGGCGCAGTCGCCGGGGGAAGCGCCCGGCTCCCCTTAGGGCCGGAAGCGGTCGGAGGTCCGCACCTCCGCCGGAGTGTGAGGCCCACCCACGGGGGCCTTGTTGAAAGCGAGGATGCGGCCCGGCCCACGACAAGGCGAAGGAAAATACCAATGCTGCCCCTGGGGAGAAAAAAAGCGGTTTGAGCTAGGTCAAAACTACCCCTAGGGTTTGGAGGGTAAATATGTAAAGGTCCAGAGTGAAACTGTCTAGGGGACACCTATAAAAGGGGGACTCATCACTGTTGTAAGGGTTGGTTGGAAAATTTAATGAGAATATTTATTATTCAAGCACTGTTCCCAAGAGTCACTGTCTGAACCTGTTGGAAAGAGAAACACCTGTGGGGCCCGGGACTCAGCGGAAGCACCCGGCGGCGCGGGGGACCTCCGCTCACTCCCCAACCTCGTATCTCCTAGGTGCGAAACCTTCCGCCAACATCTGATTTGGAATGTGCACACGATTGGTGGTGGCAAAACTCAGGAAGGAGAACTGACGGTAAGTATGGTGTGTATTATGCATGATCCAGCCGCATGTTTCTCTTTTAACATTACTCTGATCTATCTATTCCAAACATAAAAACAGAGTAAAATATAAACTGCATTTTGGCATCCACTATTTTTTTTTTGTTCCTTTACAGTTAGTTATTCTATTGTTTCCCATTAAACTATATCTTGTCAAGTAATATCTCTACTGTAACCACCGCAGTGACAGGCTCTTGTTTGTTTCTCGTTAATTATCCCATACTAACTCGTTGAGAAAGTATCAAATTTGAACTATGACTCAACCATTGCTGCTCTGTTTCTAGGAGAGAATGTCAAGAAAATGTTTGCTGCATCAACTGCCTTGCTGTAGCTATACATTTAATTATAGCATTAAAATGTTACCACATGATATACCTTTCTAATGTTCAGTGAATCTACTATTTCTCCAGCACAGAGGACTTAAAAAATCTTCAGAGTCAAGTCAATATGATCATAAGCAGCATAAGAGCGGCCGTCGAGGCCATTACTGGATTCAATGAGTCTGTCACTTTTTTCCAATGGCTTAGATCTCTGCGATCCAATTCAAATGGAGCAGAAAATCAGGATCTTAAAGAAGATGATGTACTGAAATTGCAGAATTCTCTTCAGTGCCTTCAGGATACTCTGCCAACAATGCGTAGCTTTATTGATCGAGCAGAGTGGAGGAGCCATGAGGAGTGTGTGGCACAGCTCCTTCCAAAACTTAAGGCTGCCATGTATGATGCAGAAGACCTTCTGGATGATTTCCGATACTACGAGCTGAAGGTAGAAATTAAGGGCAGTACGACCTCAGCGTTACTGCACACTAAATTCTTTGACGATGTCATTCAAGTTAACTTCAACAAATTGACTCACATCAAGGATAGGCTAGATAACCAATCTAGGCTGCTCGAGAGAATGGGCTTACATCAAGTAACTCCACGGTTTGACAGATTAGTCAGACCTGAGACCACTTCTTTCCCCACAGAGGCAAAGATATTTGGTCGTGATGATGAAATAAAGGAGCTGATTAGTCTGCTCAGTGTACCTGCAAATAATAGGAGTCCTTCCAGACCTAAGAGGAAAAGAAGTGCAATTTGTTCATCAGCAAGGAACCAAGATTTTGCTACCCATGGCAACAATGAAGCAACAATAATAACAAGTGTTCCAGTTTTGGCCATAGTTGGAATCGGAGGCGTCGGAAAAACTACATTGGCCCAAAATATTTGCAACAATCCAAAAGTGAAAAAACACTTCGATGTTATTGTTTGGATTTGTGTCTCAGATGACTTTGATGTCAAGAGGTTAACTAAAGAGGCCATAGAACAATTTTCTAGGAAAGCACCGACTAAGGATAATTTGAACTCTCTTCAGATTGACCTTGCAGATGGCCTCAACAAGAGAAGATTCTTAATTATTCTTGATGACATGTGGACTGAAAATGGGGAGCTCTGGAAGACATTCTATGCACCTTTTAAACATGTACTTAAAGGAAGCATGATGCTTGTTACGACTAGGTCTCAAAAGGTTGCTGAAGTAGTGCAGACAACGGATCCCTTTCTATTAGAGAGTTTGAAGGATGATGTCTTTCAGAATTTCTTCAAACTATGTATATTTGGATCTGATAGCTTCAATGATAATCTTGAGCTGGAACAGATTCGTGAGCAAATACTCCCAAAGTTAAAAGGCTCTCCTTTAGCTGCAAAGACCATTGGAAAACTGCTACGAATGAGCCTTGACCCAGCACATTGGAATCTGATTCTTAAAAGTCAGCTGTGGGAGCTTATGCAAGAGGAAACCGATATTTTGCCAGCTCTTCGATTGAGTTACATGTATTTACCATTCCATTTAAAAAGATGCTTCTCATTCTGTGCCTGTATACCCAAAAGATTACACTTTTGAAAAGGAAGATTTAGCTCAAATTTGGGTGGCACAAGGCTTTGTGGAAGCTGAACATAACATTCCACTTCAACAAACTGGATGCAAGTACTTTGAAGAACTTGCACATTTGTCATTTTTTCAGAAACTTCGTGGGAAATATGTAATACATGATCTGATGCATGATATGGCACAACTAGTTTCAAAGGATGAGTGTTTCATAATAAAAGAGAAAAAAGGATCTTGAAAGGATTCCTCAGAAGGTCCGTCACCTATCGGTGCTCAAAAGCAGAGATATTGAGTGCTCAGACTTATTGAAACTGTGCACTCAAACAAAGCTGCGCACCCTACTTTGCCACATGTCCTTAACTGGTAAAACTGGCTATACTGTGATGAATAAATGGTGTAAGAAACTTTTGTGCGTGCGCGTCATGGTCTGTGCCTCTGTCTCTAGGTTGGGGTTGCCAAATAGTATTAGCAATATGAAGAATCTTCGGTACCTTAAAATATTGGATTCTTGTCGTTTCAGGCACCTTCCTGTAGCATTTTGTCACCTCTACAATCTGCAGCTATTATGTGCTAGGAAATGCAGCTTTGAAGATGTGCCCAAAGGCTTTAGTAATCTGATCAATCTACAGAAGTTTGAATCACAATTTCTTAAGATTGATGCTGGGTCACTAAACAATTTTAAGCTGGTCACTAGAGATTTGTATATATATAGTCTTTGTGAAATAAGCAAGGATCAGGCAGCAGAAATTGAGCTTAAGAAGAAGGAGGATATTTTTTAGTCTGACTCTGGAATGGTCTCAAGGGATATCTAATTTGTCAGGATCTCCAAAGCACAATGAGATCGAAGTGTTTGAAGCATTACACCCTCCCACCAATATCAAATCTGTAAGCCTCTATTGTTATCCGGGTCAATACCTTCCAAGTTGGTTTCATGGTTCTGATGTCCCTACCATTTTCTCATCATTAACAAAGATAACGGTTATAAATTGCCAGAGGTTATCAAGCCTTGAACAATTTCTTCAACCAGCTTATATGCCTGCCATCAAGAAAATGCTGATTAGAGACTGCACAAGTTTGGAATCTGTACCAGTAGAAAGGTTTGGGAATTTGCCTTCCCTTGAAGTACTGAGCGTGCGCAATTGTCCAAAGATCAACTCACAATGTCTGCTGGCCCCCTCCCTCAAGGAGCTTTTTTTGGAGGATTCTAGGAATCTTGGAAACGATATCGATTGTTGTTCGTTGACCAACTTCCATTTATCAAGATACCATCTGGCATCTCTGACATTCAATACAGAAAAGCTCCCTCTGCTCACTGACCTAACCATTCGAAACTGCACAGAGCTAGAGATTCTTAATGGGGGCTGGCCCGTTCTGAAGAGATTGTTCATTTCGGGCTGCCCGTGTCTCAAATGGGAAAACGGAATGGTGTTACCATCGTCCCTTCAAAAGCTCAACTTATATGACTGTGGTTATTTTTCTGTGAGGTGTCTGGAGAATGTCACATCCCTTGAATCACTGGAGATGAATGCATGCAAACACATAGAGTACATTCCAGACGAGCTTTGGAGCAGTAATCTCCAATCACTCCAGGAATTAACTATTATGAACTGTGAAGACATCGTATCAATTGGTGCACCAGAAGGGATTGCACACATACCAAAAGTGATCATTCAAGGCTGCCCAAAGTTGAAGGAAGTACAGCAACCGCTGTGGAGTGGCTATAGACGATAGTAGGTATGGGACTTTTTGTTGTTGGATTGTATCTTACTAACCAGTTATGTAATCCTGATCCTGCTAATTATTTTGCTGAATGAAAAGCAGCAAGGCTGCTGCTACATTTTCGTTTGGAGAGTTATCCTTTTGCTGACCAACGCTCTCTACTTGATGACAGGTGAAGTGGCGGCTTTATTTGCAGCCTCGGGGATGACTCTCGATGATCACGCTCTCTATGTCTGTTTTGTTGTTTGTTTAGCTCTATGCACAATGTTTCCTTTACCTGGCCACAGCCCTGTCTTTGACGGGAAACTGCAGCCTCCAGAAACTTGCATCAGAAGCACATGACATAAGGGTGCGCCTTAATGTTGCCCTCTCCCATCTGAAGACAACTCCGTTTCCTTCGCTTCCAAAGTTGTCAGCGACAGAGCGCGATGAGGGTGTTGAAATGCGTGGGTGGGAGAGATGCAGACCTGGAAAGGTTGTGGATATTGCCTGAGAAGTGATCATCAAGTCCCATCCAGAGTTCTTCGGCTCATCCAGAGTTCTTCGGCAAAGGGGCACCCTGTAAAAATATGATCAACGGTTTCGCCGTCCAATCCACAAACCTCACAAGTTGGGGTGTCAATAATTTTCTTCTTCAGTAGATTGGTTCGGCACTGATGAATGTGTTGTTGAGAAGGAGCCACATAAAGAATTGCACTCTTGGCGGGGCGCGGCTGTTCTGTTCCACACAAAAGCCGCAACAGGAGAGGAGTTGCCATCCTTTGATTTTAGCATCCTGTACAGGCTCACCTGAATCGATCTTGGCATGCGGAAGGCAGAAAGGTCATCCGTTGTTGTTGACCTTGACCGTCGCGCGCTTTTGTCAGTGCGCTGGCCAATGGCCAGGCGATGCGCTGCGCTTTCGCGTGGTGTCCCGCGGCGCCAACATGAAGATGTGCGGGATGGTGCACAACGGCAGAGCTGCTGGCAGCATGCATGCCTGAGTCTCTCACGCCCTGCTCCATGGCGCGAACATTTGTTGATTGAAACGTCCGTGAGGGACCTCGTTTGACTTCCCTATATATTTGTTGACTGAATAAAGGAGAAAACATTGCTCTATTTTGTGACACCAATCCAGGCTTTTGGTTTCTTTCGTTGCCTCACAATTGCTATAGTAGTATAGTATAATATTTTATACTTCTTCAGTTGCACATGCTGAAGCCATATATCCTTAAGCTGGCATACTTGTGTGTCAATTCTCCTCTTTCAGACTGACTCCACAACTAAACATCTGAAAATGACACGGATCAGAGTGTTGCAACATATTTATGTGTCCAGGCAATTAACCCACCAATGTGTTTCGGTGTGTTTCCAACAAAAGATGTCACTTTTTTATTCGACATTTGCATGTGCGCTGGTGTCAGTCAGTGTCACGAAATTTTCTTTTCTGAACACAGCGAGATGCATGCGGCCCACAACTACAAATGTTTATTTTGATCCACAAGCTGAAATTAGCCTGAACCTAGCATACTCTTGTGGTACTCCTCCATGTCTGCTTGTAATAATAAAACAGAAACGAGAGATCCTTCATCTTGCAAAGTGAACAGGGCATTTCTCTGTCAGACTGCATAGCAATCTCTCAAAAAAGCTTCTTCAAGAATGTATGCCAGCAAGAATATATAAATGGATGACATGATCTGAATGCCAACACACCAAGTGAGCAGTAGACATCACAGAACCAGGGACCCCCTCAAGTCCTAGCTAGCTTCTAAAGAACCACACGCTGGTAGCTGGTAAGCACCTCACCATTTGAACTTCCCCTAGCATTTGCTATCAACTGCACTTGTCTCTGCAGCACTTTTTATGCTGCTGCAAAACGAATGGTCGTCCTCTTGAACATTCTCTTGCGTGGCTCTACTTTGCTACTGCAGGGAGGAGGAGGACAAGAATTATATATGGCCATGCAGCCCGCAGCCCGATGGCACGGCACGAAGCCCGCTGTTTTTAGCCCGGCATGAGCACGGCACGGCACGGCCCGCTGTTTCATAGACCCGGGCCGGCCCGGCCCGACGTATAGGGCCGTGCCTGGGCCGCACCCTAGGCACGGCGGGCGGCACAGCACGGCACGATAAATTCCCTTGGCCCGGTATATGGCCCGGTAATAAACTAATAGGCCAAGAAAGATAAGGCCCAACACAACCTAATTGCTCCCATTCTTCCCTTCCCTCTTCCCAGTCGCGCGAGCGCATTGCGAGCGAAGGGCCACATCCGGCATCGCCTCCAGTCTCTTCCGCTCGTGACCGCGACTTCACCTACTCGCAACTTCCCTCACCGCCGCCTCCAGCCCTTCCTGTTCGCGACCCCAGCTCCGCCTCTCAGCAACTTCCCTCTCGGGCTCACCGGCTTCAAGCGTCATGCTCTCCTCCACTCCTCCAGATCTGATGCCAAGCGCCTCTAGGGAGAGTACGCCATCGTCCAAATCTGCGTCGAGCTCCTCGGGTGGCACGAGCGTGTCGGCGGCCGCCGCCACCCTTCCCGGCCTTCCCTTCCCTCTCTCTCGGCTTTCAGCGAGTCTTGGGCCGGCACGGCCCGTCGGCCACGCGTCGTGCTTAGCGGGCCGGCCCGGCACAAAAAATTGGCCCGAAAGGGCCGTTACTGGCCGACGACCGGGCCGCAGCCGCGACCTCGGCATGGCCGGCGGCCCGGCGTGCCGTGTCGGCCCGACCCTCATCGGGCCATGCTTGGCCGAACAGGCCGTGCCGACCCGGCCCGACCCGTTGGCCATATATGACAAGAATCAAAGGGAAGAGTACGTTGTACTACTACATGCTCATCATGTTGTTAGTGTCGACCAACAGCCACTACAGGAAACAACCTCAATGTCAAGTGTTTCACATTTTGCCGAAAGTGTCAAAACGTGGACACTCGGCAAAAAGATAGTTTGCCGAGTGCTATAAGAAAAACACTTGGCAAAACAACAGCACTTGGCAGAAATATTCTTTGCCAAGTGCAAACACTCGCAAACTCAAACACAAGGCAAAATGGCAAATTCGCCAAGTGCCACCCCTCGTCAAAATAATACACAGGACAAAGAGTGACAGGGTTAGCCTTTGCCAATATTATGCCGAGTGCATTGTATGGTCAATTTGCCGAGTGTCATAGCTAAGGCACTCGGCAAATTGACCATTCCTGTGCACCTAAGAACGTGATTTGTCGAGTGTCTTGCTATGACACTTGGCAAATAGACCATAGTTTGACAAGTGCCAAAGCCCTGGCACTCGGCATACCTGCCACTTTGCCGGGTGTCAGAGGCAGGACACTCGAAAAAGCAGGCCGGGTTTATCGAGTGCCCTTCGGTAGACACTCGGCAAACTGGCCAGGTTTGCCGAGTGCCAGGTCTTCGGCACTTGGCAAACCCGACGTCGCCGTTTTAACTCCGTCTACGCCTTTGCCGAGTGTCCGACACTTGGCAAGCAATATGCCGAGTGCCCAATAAAAAACACTCAAGAAATCTCCCTTTGCCGTTCAATTTTTCGTCGTGAGTCTTTTGTTGAGTGTTACACTCGGCAAACCGTTTGCTGAGTGTTTTAATCCGATTGCCGAATGCCGTGGACACTCGGCAAATCGCCTATTTCCAATAGTGAGCAGCGGGTGGCCAGGTTAGCAAGGTTCTGCTGGTGTGCTACCAATGCTGTAGGGAGGGCCATGCCCACCCTGGGTGGTTCTACATAGGCAAGTTCCTATCGAGGTGCACGTCTTGAACTAGTTTTAGCTTCATAGAATCAGCCGAAATGTTGCCTCTGATTGTTCTGAGATTTGCTTGACCTCCTCCATCTGTAGCATGGCCCAAATCATGACAAATCACTGACGGTGAGAAGGCAACCTTGCATTCATGATTCCTGCAACCAATTTCGTGTTCGTTTTAAAAAAATTGTTACATTTTGATGAGTTGGCAGGGACAACTAATGCTGGTGCTACATATGCAGCCTATGTGATGGTTACACCGAGAACTAAAAACCAATACAAGAACAAGCATGACATCTTTTATGCCATAATACATTTTAAAAGGATTTTTAATTGGAATTAACACAAGCAAAAGAGACAAATCATAACATTACAATACAATGTTTCAACGATGAACAATTAATACAAGTAAAATTTTGAACTTAATAAAAAATGTTAAAATTGTTAATGAAGCATAGCAACCAGACGAGAAAGGTTCAAATGAGTAGACGCAGTGTTTGGCCCATATATGCTATTTAATAATTCTATAATAAATCCTAGACCCATATTAAATGTTATGAGGTAATATAGTTTAGTCCCAGATGGGATTTTAACTATAATGTGATACAACTAAAGTAGGTGTCTTATTCAAGTATCTATAAAGAAGTTGAGGAAAGCTGAAGGCATGCCACATGCGCGTGCACGCTGCTGTCGCCGCCGAGCTAAACCGCACGCGCGACCGAGTGGATCTTGATCATTGCCAGCGTAACTAAAGGAAATGTCTAAGTTTACTTCCTGCTCTCTCGCACAATCACATTGTCCTGAGTTGTTTCTAGTTCTCCCCTCTTGCACAATCACATTTTCCTATACCTCTGTCTTATTACTATCATCCCGAGACCCATACCTCTGTCTTATTACTATCATCCCGAGACCCCGTCCCGGCGTAACTAACGGTCATCCCGAGACCCCGTCCCGGCGTAACTAACGGAAATGTCTAAGTTTACTTCCTAATTCTCTTATTACTATACCATCCCGAGACCTCTCCTTCTGCTCTCTCGCCCGTCCCGGCGTAACTAACGGTCATCCCGAGACCCCGTCCCGGCGTAACTAATGGAAATGTCTAAGTTTACTTCCTAATTCTCTTATTACTATACCATCCCGAGACCTCTCCTTCTGCTCTCTCGCACAATCACATTGTCCTATACCTCTGTCAATTTGTTTCTAGTTCTCCCCTCTCGCACAATCACATTGTCCTATACGTCTGTCGAGTTGTTTCTAGTTCTCCCGTCTCGTGCTTCCTTCCTCTCTTGCGCAATTACGTTGTCCTCTACCTTCTCCCATCACATGCTTCCTTCCTCCCTCGCGCAATCACGTTGTCCTCTACCTTTGTCAAATTGTTTTGAGTTCCCCGTCCCGGTGCTTACTTCTTGGAAGTCTCAGGGGAGCAGGTGCCTCCAGAACCAACATCGAGGTGGACGGCGATTAGGTTTTTAGGGAGCGGCTATGCTGTGACTGCTCACTTCTTTACTGATCTAGATCTTCCTTCTCAGGCGCTGCCGTTCGAGGGACTACACTGCGAACATCGTCCTGCACCGACTGGGTTCACTACTTCGAACAACACACTATGTCGATTAGTGTGCATGGAGCCATGAATTCCCTCAGCACGGGTCCCTCCGCTGTGTACACTTTAATTCGAGATATTCTTAACTTTATTTATGAGTATGATTTCTATATATTTATATGTGACTGAGAACCATAGGAAAACACATACAAGTTTTCACTGATTTATTGCTATTTTATTTCTATATTAAATTGAAATTGAAAATGGCTAAATTTTTAACATGCAACTTTCTCTAAACACATGTCTTCACCATCATCTTCCTCCTCTGCCTCTTCTACTTGCACACCTAGACACTTCTTTCTCCTTGTGCACTAAGAGCTGCTCGTCCTCTCCCTCTCCTCTTGTTCCTATTTATCTTACTCTTTCACCTTCTGCTTTCACCTCTCCTACTACCCTACTTTCAAACCGTGAGATCAACAAAGTTAACTGCTGCCATATGATTTTACAGTCTCAACATGTCTTTTAATGATGACCATCATCTTATATAACTTGCAGAAACTCAACTCTTCATTTTCACCAATAAGCTACACAAGAGTCACGGTGGATATGTAGTGAAGATGGGCTTTGAGTCAATCACTTTAAAAAGCATAAGACATTATCTAAACCCTTACTCAATTTACTTGATAAACTGATATGAGTTAACATATATCAATATATGTTTTAACATATGTCATTATATCTTAAAATCTGAGGCAATGAATGATGTGGCTCTTGGGGACCCAAGCTAAAGCTTTTACTGGAAATATCAAAGAAGATATAAAGATTGTCATCGCTAGAACTATTATTGTTCTCACGAGGCATTTCGACTGAAGTCCATATACACCATGGTGATCAAAGCTCTTGAAGATATTAATAACTTTGCTAATGCTTTACTATACAAGTGTCTATCCTATACACATTTAACATGCCCTTCAAGGAACAACATGACATGAAACGTAACTCTGACTCATGGTAGCTACCTATGCCCTAGGTGGTGTCTTAAGGGCAGGGGAGCACCCCCATTTATAGGCCTAGGGAGCCATGGAAAACATAACGAGTGTCCATGCACTAGAATATCCTTGGGTTCTACACTATTATGAACCAAGATCTAGGATTCTCCAAGAGAAATATCTCATACTTCTTAATGTTGGAGAATATCCTAGAAGGTTATATTGTTTTCTTCAACACTCTATCTCCATGGTAAATATCTTCTCTATGATATTTTCCGTATCCTCTAGAAATTTTTGGACCTCTCTTTATTTGCTATGAATTTTACTCTAGAATCTTTTAGGGAAAATATATTACCTCGTGTGATTTTTCAAAATCTTCTAGAGTCTTACAAGTATGCATTGCTTTTTTAACAGAGGTGGAGGCAAAAGATGAAGAGGAAGAGGATGGTGAAGGCCAAAATGAATTGAGTACATTGATCTGTTGCTGATGGCCAACTAGATGAGCCTATGGCTCTACAAGCATCTAAACCTTGTTTGGTTGGTGTTGTGCTACATTAACACTATTCAATTCATCACATGTGTATTGTTAACTACTGCTCCTTAGATTTTACTTTTCCTAATTGCTCATTGCTTGAATGGCAAAGTCTACCCACACTATGCTCGGCTTCTGCATGGGAGTATATATGTCTTTACTATGCTCTCTTGATGCCATTTCCATTTCAACGCAGCACTGGTTTGGTTTGCTGCCCATTACGAAAGGGATTTTCAACACTCAGCATGCTCAAATCCAACTTTGATCTTTTTCTCATGATAAGGCTTAACGTCATCAACAATCTAATTAATCTATAAAACACATATCCATGGTTTAAATTCAAATTCTCTCTTGGTCCACTGTGCATGCCTATATGTTGCTTGTCTTGAAGAAACAAAAGTTGTCCAGAGCTTGTCCAGCTAGCTGCCCTGCCATGTTTAAATTTATGGTTTTTCAAGTTTTATGTGATATATCTTTACATGATCAAGTAATTATAATTTCACATGTATAACTAAAAAGGAGCTATGACCACAACGTTTTCTATCATGAAATCATATATAGCATTTTTCTAATACAAGAAAATGGAATTGTAAGTAAATTTGTGACAGGGAAGTGGATAGGGTGGATGGGCTACGGCGGAGAAGGAGGAGGAGGAAGGGACAGCGTGGGAGCGATGGTCGGCAGCGGCGGCGTGGGCGGCGGCTGCAGCACAGAGGCGGCGGCTAGGGGTGCGGGCGTAGGGGGTGGCGGCAGCTGGGAGAGAGGAGCGGGAGGAATAAGATAGCTTTCATCCAATTACTTTATTAATTGATGTGGTCCATCAATCAACTTCTAATTTTTCATCTACAACTAATTATTCCTAAAATGATAAATACTAAATTTGGTAGTTGGTGAAGACATGGAAGGAAGGGGGCGGAGCCTTCTCCAAGGCGTGCGCCCCCCATAGGGCAGGCCATGTGGCCTATCTTGGGCGGTGGCGCTTCTTGGGTGGCAGCAAGGGTGTCGGCGCCTCCTTCTTGGGTCCTGACCGTTCCATTTATTACACGTCAATCACAGCCTGCATTGGACATGTGACAAAATTTCAAATAAATACACTACAAGAAATGTGTCGATTTATGACAATATATGACACCTAGTTGATGGAAAACACAATGTCAAAAACCATATGCCTTAAATCATGATTTGTGACATTTACATGTCCATGTCACAGAGTATGACATCTGGTTTTATGTCACAAGTTTTAGACTTCACCAAGTAAGCCCATATAGATGGTAGGCTTAAAATAGGCCAAGCCCATTGTTAGGACCTATTTTTTTTTACCAGGCTTGATTTATTTTAAAAGAGTTTGGAAAAAATATACTTTTTCTCTAATTTTTGTAACAGTCTGTTTTTCTCTCTGAACTTTAAAACCAGATAAACCACCTCCCTTAACTTTTTAAACTATGCATTTTACCTCCCTAGAGCGATTTTGAAAGCGGTTTTACTACAGTGAGAATGGTTGTGTCTTTTCTTTTTTATTTAGTTTGACTAAGTCTTTAAAAATTATATTAAATCATAGAAAAATTATAAAATAGAAAATCTAATTTTGTTGGACTTCACATGAGTAGATCTACACAGTGAATACATAATATGGTGTACAAAGATTTTGCTAGTCATTTTTATTTTTTATTTTTTTGGCTAAGTCTTTGAAAAATCATAGTATATGATAGAAAAACTATAAAATAAAAAATCTAATTTTTTTGGACTCTACATAAGTAGATCTGCACAATTATAAATTATTTTAATTAATTACAGAAAAGCATAGATCTAAAGCTATTGCAAGAACTTTGTACTAAAGCACATCATATAATCTGTTCACTGTGTAGATCTACTCATATAGAGTCTAAGAAAATTAGATTTTTTTTTATTTTATGATTTTTTGTGATTTACTATGATTTTTCAAAGTTTTAGCCGAAATAAATCTATATCTATACCTAATATTTAAAAGGCAAAATTTCTGCCTTTTTTTTTTTCGTCTGGCCCATTCCAATCTAGCCCAACTGTCTTGCCACTCGCTAGCTTTTGTTCCATTCACGGCCCAAGAGAATGTTTAGGGGTTTCGTTTCAGCCCAATTAACGAATGCACGTCGTCAGGCCCACGGCCTCCAATTCCCCCACGCTCTCATCCTCCCATATCCCGTACTCCGCACGTAAGCCTTGCCCTGTCGTGGCCGCCGACACCGCCAAGCGGTCCGTCCGCCCACCTTCCTCCTCTGGCTCCACCGCGCGTTCCGCGCCCGAGCGGGACCCGGCCGTGTGATGCGGGACGTGGGCGGTGGTGACCGGCGCCACGGACGGCATCGCCGTAGCGGTGGCGCGGGAGCTTCAGCGCGCTGGGCTCCACCTCGTCCCTGGTGGGCGGAGCTCCGACAAAGCCGGGCGCTGGTGGCCGTGGAGGTCCGGGCCGCGCCGCCGTCACGGGCCGGCGTGCAAGGTGCGCACCGTGGCGTTCGACCTCGCCCGCCACGGGCGACGGCGGCGGCGGTGGTGGCGCGTGGCGGCGAGGTGGAGGGTCGCGACGTCGGCGTCCTCGTCAACAACGCGGCGCCACGTACCCGTGCGCCGCCTACTTCCACCCGGGGGGGGCGCCGTGTGGGAGCCCGTGGTGCGGGTGAACGTCGAGGCCGCCACGCGGATCACGCGCGCCCGGCTGCCGATGATGGCTGCCAGGGGGAGGGGCGCCGTCGTCAACGTCGGATCCGTGTCGCGTGCCTCTGGCCGCGTCGCTTCATGCCCATCCCGCCGCCATACCTGGGATTGGTGCAGCGCGCAAAGCGGCGGAGGTCCACAGCTGTCCGAGGGAGTCCGAATCACAGGTGAAATCCATGTTCGTCGCAAGTTTCTTTAAATTCCTTTTTTGCGTATCCAAGTTGGAATTGGAATCCATTTTTGTCTCTTATTTTGCTCTGTATGTGAATTCTTCTTGCTCTGTACGTGATTTCTTCTGCCTTCTTTTTTCTTATCCAAGTTGGACTCAAATTTCATCTTTTTCTTTTGATCGGTACTTATAAAAGTAAAAGCTGATGGATATCCTCGTGCAGGAGGTGTTTCTAATCTTGTCAAGTAGAACACTCAACCTTCAAAATCTGATCTTGCCAATCAATTAGACGCCCCATCATCGAAAGAAAGCCGATCTCGCCGAGCAATTAGACTCCCCACCTTCGAGTGAGTCCTGATCTCGCCGAGCAACTAGACTCCCCACCTTCGAGTGAGTTCTTGTTTCAGAATAGATAGATATCATTTATGTATATGAGCAGTCCTTTAATGTCTGGTATTTTAAAAAAGTATTGTTGTATTCTGAGATCATAGATGTATTATTTGCTTTGATTTATTATTTGCTTTGATTTAAACTACTGTAATGGATGATGATCTACAAAGATATATGTCTATTTGATATGTCTTTTGTCCATTAAGATTGGAGCCGGTAATTTTTTGAAGTTTATGGCTATATTCATTATATCTTATTTCTATATTCTTCTTTTATTTTGTCTTGCAGAATATGGATCCTCTCAGTATTAAATTAGACAAATATCTTATTTCTATATTCTTCTTCTATTTTGTCTTGCAGAATATGGATCCTTTCAATATTGAATTAGACAATGTTGATAATTCAGATAATAGATCTTCAAAGAGACACAAATGTTCAGATCTGATGGATTTAGAGTTTCACAAAGATTTGAATGAGAATTTCCCATCCCCTCGGTCACCATCCATGCAGGTATCAAACACAAATAACCCGCTCTCCTTGCAGCACAATAGCTGTCCGTTTCACCATGTGCATACAGCGCTGAGTTGCTTATGTTCTCCATCCTTTATTCATCTCTAATTTTATCCAAAGTATTTGTAGAAATTACTATGTGAATTGTTAATTTTGTTGTTTTTTACATTTTGCAGACTAATATAGGCATTGTTATGGATTCAAAAGTCCTGTACTCAGACGAAGAGAAACCTTGTGACAATATGAATCAAGAAGAAATTGCACCCCTGTCCAAAACTGAACAAAAATATGATGAACTTCCACAAGGTATTTATTTTCCAGAAGAAAATGCAACCCTGTCCAAAACTAAAAAAAAAAATATATCGAACACAATGTTGTTTAATTTATGTTACAAAATAATTTTTCCTTGCAGATTATACAATGACCGACAACGATTTACGTGCTCAAATAGCAATAGAGACATCTACGGCCAATGATATACTTGTGAAGATAGATGATATCTTTGTCAATAAAGATCAACTTACATGTCTTGTAGACCCATCAAAATATCTGAACGATGGCGTAAGTGTACTAATCTGCTTTTTTTAATATGTCTATCTAATATTATTTTTTCCATAAATAATATTTAATCATTACTATTTATATATTGTTTATGTAGGTCATTAGTGCATATATCTGTTGTTTGAAGGAGCAAGGACATCTACAAGTTAGAAATGGTCTTAAGGTTTACTTTGAGAATCCTATTAACTCTGGACTACTAAAGCGGGATGGCAACCTTACAATAAGTGAAGATGAAGATGGAAACTTCATTACAAGGATTGTTAAAAATTATTTAAGCAAAGACATGGTAACTGATATCTCTATATTTTACATGTTCATTCAGTTAAATTCTGTTGTTTTACATATCTAAGTATGTCATTGTCTCTGTTAGATTCTACTTCCAATAAATATCAAGAACACACATTGGTATTTAGCTGTTGTTCATGCAAAAAAGTGTGAGATTCAAGTTCTTGACTCATTATGTTGGGAATACAATCGAGATGATCTCACCACTACGGTTTGTTACTATTGTATCATTACCCTTTATTTAAATGTTTTGATCCTTCATAGATTATGTATAATACTATGTGTTTCTGCAGCTGGAAGGTCTACAGTCTCATTTAAACATTATTATTAAAAAGGACTTGTCGGCCCAAAAGTGGAAAGACCTTAACGTTACGAAATGGACAGTGAAAGAACAACTACAAGAACCAGTCCAAAAAAAGACGGGTTTGTACCACACTCTATAAGCTATATATATGTTTATATATTTGCTTTTGAATACTCAATGTTATATAATTTTGCAGCTCATCATGTGGTCTATTCATGCTTAAGTTTATGGAATACTGGAATGGAGATGCACTTTCTAAAGATATTACACAGGTATATATATTCCTTTTATTAGGTGAATATAATAAGTTGATGGCCGATTAAACTACTTGGACATTTGCTAATGTCAATTATTACAATGCAGGAAATTTGCTAATGTCAATTATTACAATGCAGGAAAATATTTATCATTTTAGGAGCAAGTTAGGCTGGCATACTATTATCTTTGGAAAACAAATACAGCAGGTCGATTCTAAATGAGAAACAAATTCTTGTCGCTGAAGATAGTTCCAATGATATTGAAATATTGGAAGATCAAGACACTGAAAAGGAATCCAAGGTCTTAATATCAAGCGAGACAAAGTACCAGTCGCTGATGTCTGTTCTTTCAAAGATAAGTGGACATGAGTTAATAAGCTGCATTTGTGACTATATCAAATCAATTAATTGTGAACAGACCTTAAAGTAAGTTTCTTCATAATATTACCATATTCTTTTGTTTTTGAATTTCATTTGCTAACACAAACAATTTTATTTTCCTTCATCTTTTACAAGTAAAATCTGGATACAAAGCTCCAAGCCTTATTCAATCAGCTTGAATCTTAAGAAACCGCAACATATGCTATTGGAGACTGAGCCCATGGACCAGGACTGTTTCAATTTGGTCATAGGAAAGAGCATGTCTGATTACATCCAACATATGAAAAGAATCAAAGGACCAATATCAAAGCATTATCTAGACTTGCAGTTTTGGGTATGATCTTATAATTGCTCTTTTAAGTATATATATACTCACTAATTATATTCATTGTTTTTGTACCTAATTTGTAATTCTTATTTTATTTGTTAGATGATTATTGATTTTGGACGACACCCAGACTTCCGCAAAAAGTTAGACATGGAACAGCTAAAAGAGTCCATAAGTAAATGGTCTGGTATTCAATACAGTGTTTCAAGATGCAAATATGTAAGATGACTTGCATAGGCCTTTCAATTAGATTGTTATAACTATATTCTAACTTTTAGAATTTTACAGATTCTTATACCAATAAGGGAATTGAGCGGTGCCTTCATTTTGTTCATATTGAACCAAGAGACTAGAACTGTTTACATTTTGGATCCCAATCCTCCTAATCCAATTTACAAGTACAACCCAAATGCGAAATATGTGAAGAAACTCCTATGCATTTCTGAATACTTACAAAAAGCCATGGCAAAAGCATGTCCTGGGTGTAGATGGAATGAAGATATTTTCTTATGGCGTCAAATTATTTTAACTGATATTCCCATTTACAATAGGTAAACTTATTTTTTTATGTTCAATTTCAATGAAACATTCTGTTTACTAATTTAGCATTTATCTAATATTTGTGATCCTAGGGAACTATCTGGTTATCTTGTTTCCATGTTCATGTCTGCATGGAAAGATGAACATCTACAGTTGCCACAAATTAAGGTAAAACTACAAAAAAAATCAATATTGCTTTTATATAATATGGGTTTTTCAAACTTATGATGCTGCTACATGTCAATTATTTTGTTACCACAGGATGTCTATGAAGTCAGAAAGCAATTTTTGGGACAAATATTGACTACCAAGGAGAATATATATGAAGACAACTTACCTACTGGAGTTCGAGACATCATTAGATGTATCAAAACCAATCAGATTTAGAAATAGTTATTAAATAGACTCCTCGGATTTTTTATAGCGTAAACGTTTTTATGTATAATTATTATAGCACTTGAAACCATTTTCTATTGAATCAGTCAAGAATCAGCACTTTTACCTGCCCAAATTTGTTACTTGTGTGTGTTTCCATTTTTTGGATAATGGAAGTGCTTAGTCACTTGATTATGAAACATCATCATTAATATCAGAAATTATGCACTATGGGCTGTAGTATTGAATAAAAACTGTAAAGCTGTGTCTCTTTTGCCTAATTAGGAGCAAAAAAATATATATTTAATTAAATTTTATGCCAGTTCAGTTTTGTTCAAATGTATTTGAGGCTCAGAGCAGTACAGAAATCCATTTAGAAGGATGTCTTGTTTATAAAAATTCTAGGCAACTAGAACATCTGCATAACAAGCTAATAATGACTAAATAATATTATCATTATCAGTTGTCATAACGCATTCTTATTCCTATGTTTTACAAGTAATTTCCACCACACCATCTCATTGCTGACACTCGCTCGATAGTTTCCAAATTCACGCCCTCGGCGTCGTCACCGTCGTTCGTGCCACTGCCAACACTTCCGCAGCACCAACGACCCACCGGTCGCGCTGCACCTGCAGCCCTCCTCGCATGCGATGCGCGAAACAGCCGAGCACACAGCATTGTATTATTATATTAATTAAATTAGCTTGATTGATGGTAGCCACGCCGTGTGAAGCGGCCGAGCGCTGAGCACTATGCTGACTGCGTTATTATCTTGATGATGTCACCCTGACATCATACACACATTAGGGCCATTTTCTTTAATAAAAAAATTCTAGAAATACTTTATACAATACGTGTTCTATTAAACAAAGAATTTTAAAACATTTTACTCCCAGAATACAACTCGCCGCAGATGCATGCGTCCGGAAATGGATGACGCATGCACGACAGTGTCCGCCGTTCTCGTGCGCGCTTCTGCCGTGCCACGGTGCCAGCCGCCGTGTCTGTGCCATGCCTGCGCTACGGCACCTGGACATCTACTCCGTTCATGCTGGTGCTACCATCTGACCATGCCCATCCGGCCATGCATCTCCTCCACCTCCAGACCTCCAGTCTCAAATCCCTTGGGATCACCCTTTTTGGTCGGTGCTCTTGTACCAGCGGTCCTGGCGCTTCTTCACCTTGCATTGCTTGCAGTCTCCACTACGCTGTCTCTGGTCGCATAGAGTTCCTCCTGATTTCATTTGTTTAAGTGACCGGGCAGGGCTGTGCAGTATAGGGCTTCTGCCACGTCTGGACTCCCAGTCCCAGAACACCCAGAAAGCAATTCCGGCACAAGGCTCCGTGAATAAAAATATTAGCTACCTTTCAAACTGACCGCATCGGTTTCGGGTATGTGACTTGCCTGATTTATACAATTATATTAATGTGGTCAACCCTGGATAATCTGACACGATTCATATTAAACAAAGGCTGTCTAAATTTATTACTCCATACAACGAATACAACTCGGATACATGATCTACTAAACAAAGGATATTATAATATTTATAATAATTAAAGAGCAGGTTAATATTAGGAAAGGAGCCATAATAGGACACCGATTCCTTATCGAATCAACAAACTGTGTTAATCTAATCTTATATATATAAGCATCGACATGATTTGAAATAGAAAAACACATTGTCACCAGACGCTCTCGATCTCGCTTGTGATAAGCACAAAATAGTAACTGCTTATAGATAGGCATTCCACTCATTCAACGCCATTACTCAAACAAGTACAATCAAAGATTTCAACGTCATGGATATAGATATCGACGAAAATCCATTTGCAAAAGTTACAGAACCAATAATTATCCAAGATGAAGACATCATTCAGGTCCAGCAAGGTGTCGAACTCAACAACTCCCAATACGTACATGAAAGAGGAGGCATGGAGAAGCGTGCCAACAATACTGTATATCCTGAACAAGAACAGATGATTACAGGTAAGATAACTTCAAAAAACTTTTCATTCATTACTCTATTGTATCTAGAAAAACTAAAAACACGTGTATGGGCTATAGTACAACATTTTTTTCACTCATATTCCAACACAGGTGTTTATATTTTTGCAGAGCAATACAATGATGTACATCGATCGAATCCAGGTTAGTTCATTCACGATTTAACCAAAATTCTCAACTAATCTATTTGAAACTAACCTTACATGTATATTTAATTAAATATTATTTATTTAATCCAACATTATTTTCATTAAGAGACATATTCATATATATAGTACATCACTATCATGCAGTCATGAGTGCCAAGGAACAAAAAAGTAAGAGACTGAGAGACAAAATTGTAGATGTTCAAGACATCATTCAAGACCAGGAAGATGTCGAGCTCGTCTCCCAAGAGGTACATTCAACAGCTGGTATGGAGAAGCATGGCAATCATACTATATATCCTTTTGACTTAAACACTGTACCTGCATGTGAACAGGAACAGATGATTACAGGTAAAATAACTTCAAAAAAATTCCTTCATTACTCTACTGTATCCAGAAAAAATACAGCCTACTGATTTAGTAAATCAGTTTTCCACTAATGCTCCAACACATGTGTATATATTTCGCAGAGCCATGCAATGATGTGCAACAATTGAATAGCAAGGTCAATGCTAAAAACATCAAACAAGCCATGAACCCAGGTTAGTACATTGACACTTCAAACGAAAAAGTTTAACTAATCTAATACAAAACTAACCTTACATGCATATAAAAAATATTATTTACTTAATCCAACAATATTTACATTAATCAACATATTCATACTGTACACATCACTCTCATGCAGCAGACATGAATTCCAAGGACAAGAAAAATAAGAAAGAGAGAGACAGGTATGCACGGATGACAGATGAAAAAAAACAAGAACAATTAAGAAGACGTCGTGAAGCCTATCAGCAAAAAAAAGCAACGAAGGAATCAACAGAGACATATGCAGAAAAGCAGCAACAACAGAAGTCTAGAAAATGCGCAAAAGAAAGGCAAAAATATGCAAATATGCAACCAGAAAAAAAGAAAGCTAGAATAGAACAAATTACAGCTAAACAAGAACTTAAGCACAGCGCGCAAACCAAAGATTCAATAGCTATGGAGAACCCTGCATATATGGAAATAGAGCCGAAAGTGGAAACATCTATACTAAGTGAGAAACAGTGGCAACGAGAGTACACACCAAGACAGATGGAAAATGTCTCTGTATCATCAGGAAAAAACACAGACGAAGGCAATGACACGGAACATCTACATCATCAAGAAGTGAAGACTAATGGTAATAATACTATAATTTTACACAAAACTACATTAGAAAACCAAAAAAAAAAGTTATGTGAGGCTAACCATGTTTTATGTATCATCAGATGAGGAGACAACCAAAATGAAAGATGGAGACAATGATAAACAACAACTACAGCACCAACAGGCCATGAGTAATGGTAATACTAAAATTTTACATAATACTATCACATTCCAAAGCAAAAAAAAACTTCATGTGAAGCTAACCATGTTACTTGGACAGACAATCCCTCTGCAATGTGTCCAGCAACCAAAGAAAAAGATGCACTAGGATCAACCTACAGCGAAGACAAAGATCATGGTAAGTTTATCGGTTATTAATTACGCTCTTGTGAAATAATATCATATTACAAGCCATGAGTAATGGTAAAAATAAAATTTTACATAATACTATCACATGACAAAGCAATATAAAACTTTATGTCAAGCTAATAATGTTTCTTGGATAGGCAACCCCTATTCAATGTATCCAGCCAACAAAGAAAAAGAAGCACTAGGATCAGACTACAACGAAGATCAGGGTAAGTCATTTATTAAGTTATTCTTCATGCTCGTATGAAATACAAAAATAAAATGTAAATACCAAACATTAATGTGCAGACAATGAAGGAGTCATATTTGAACAAGACTCCCACGATGAAGAATATATGCTCTCAGCTCCAGGTATGTAAAAAATATATTCGCATCATTATATTAGTATAAGTATATTTTACTAATTTTTTATTCTATAACTAAAAACAGAATGGGATATAGATGAGGATATGGAAATCATAGACGACAAGGAAACAACTTCTGAGGATTCAAACATCGCTGACCCATATGACATCGTATACAGCAACATACCAGAAAAGATTCACATGCTCAAAACCATGGAAAATTGCAAATTTTGCAATGCAACAAAGTTTGAGCACGAGTCCAAAGGCTTATGTTGCAGGAAGGGGAAGATCAAACTGTACAATCCAGATACACCACCCCAACTCAAGAGGCTATGGACGAGCAACGACTCTGATGCCGTGCATTTTCGGAACAATATAAGATTTTTCAACGGTCACTTCTCATTTACAACTCTGCATTGCCAACTAGACAGCGACACGATCGACATCCGAAAAAGTGGAATATACACCTTCCGAGCCCATGGTCAGATGTACCACGACATACCCTCATTTGGTAACAACCGAGAAAAAGCCCAGCATCTGGAGCTGTACTTCTATGATGATGATCCAACCCTAGAGCATCGTTACCGTCGCTGCCGCAAGGAATTATACGAGAAAGACAAGCACATAATTGACATAATCACTGATGTTCTACGTGAAAACCCATACTCAAAACAGTTCAGGAGCTTAGGACAGGCCCAAAACCTCGAGGACTATAGAATTATCTTGAACCTTGACCAGAGATTGGATCATAGATACAGTCCACCAATCACTTCAGAGGTAGCCGCAGTATGGATTGAAGGAAACGAAAGGAGAAGTAATTCAGAAAGGAACATAATACTACATGGCACCAACAATGAGATAAAGGGCATACGAGCATACCATGGATGCTACGATCCCCTAGCATATCCTATATTCTTTCCTCAAGCCGAACTAGGTTGGCATCCAGATATCCCAAAGGTCGGTGTAGAAATGGCAGAAGTGCTAAAGGCCCGTGCAAAGAAAAAAGAGAAAAAAGAGAACGCCGACGACCCAGGTTAGTATATCGTATATTTTTATCTTATCTAAAATTAAATCCTAATATATATCCATATTAAACTGACTCTTGATCAAACAATTTTAAAACAGATACAAACAGCAGGCTATGTGTAACAATGAGAGAATACTACTGCTACAAATTCCACGTGCGACCAAATATTTTCGATCCGGTGTTACATGGCGGCCGACTATTCCAACAGTTTCTTTGTAGATACATACATCAAGATTGAAAAACATGAGACTAGACTACACGTATCATCATCGGCAGAAATAAGAGCGGACATGTACCAAGGGCTTCTTGATAGCATTAAGTCTGGGGAGCAGCAGGGAAATGAAATTGGGAAAAGAATACTTCCCTCATCATTTATTGGAGGGCCAAGAGACAAACATCGTCGGTATCTAGACGCTATGGCTCTGGTTAGGAAATATGGAAAACCAGACATATTCCTTACGATGACATGCAACCCCAACGGGAAGAGATAAAAAATGAGCTGAAGTTTGGACAAACACCGCAAGCATTGCCCGGACTGGTTGTTCGTGTTTTGAGCAAAACTAGAAGAAATGAAGAATCAACTCTTCGAGAAAGACATCCTCGGAAAGGTTAAGGCGTATACCTATGTGGTAGAGTTCCAGAAGAGGGGACTGCCACATGCTCACTTCTTGCCGATCATGACAGAAAATACAAGTACACATGCCCAGAGCAGTATGACCGAGTGATTTCCGCCGAGCTTCCTAACAAGCATAAATACCCGAGCTATACAAACCGGTAGTGAAACATATGATGCACGGTCCTGCGAGAACACTGAGCGTAAAGCGTGCGTGCACAAAGAATCGTAGCGTCATGCAAGAACAACTACCCGAGGGCATTCAACGAAACTACGATAACGGGCAAGGACTCCTACCAAAGTATATAGGAGACGAACGACGGAAGGACCGCAAAAGTCGAGAAAAATGCAATCTCCCCGGATAACAGGTGGGTTGTTCCTTACAACCCTTACCCTACCGATGATGTTCAATTGCCACATAAATGTTGAGATATGCTCAAGCATTAAAGCAGTCAAGTACCTTTACAAATACCTATACAAGGGGCATGACAAGGCATCTATATCTGTAACTGGAGTGGAAAAAGAAGTAGAAATAGATGAGATTCGACAATACAAAGACGCACGGTGGGTGACGCCTCCAGAAGCACTGTGGAGAATATATGGATTCGAACTAAGCAAAATAAGCCCACCGGTAATGCAACTGCAGCTACACCTACCAAACATGCACATGGTCGCATACAATGGCAAGGATAAGATCAAGGATGTTGTCAACCGTGGAGGCATAGAAAGGTCAATGTTGACAGCGTATTTCGAAAGGAACATAGATGATGAAAAGGCAAGAGGCATACTATATAGAGACTTCCCTGAATACTATACATGGAACACAAAGGACAAGCAATGGCAATCGAGGAAACAAAAACATAAATACCAGATAGGCAGGATTGTCTCGGCACATCCAGCTGAAGGAGAACGATACTACATTCGGGTAATCCTAAACCACGTGGCGGGCGCAACGAGCTACGAAGACCTTAGAACGGTTGACGGTCAGATATTGCCAACCTTTCGAGATGCCGCAGAAAAGCTCGGTCTCATTGAGGCAGACAACACGATTGATGAATGCATGACAGAAGCGGAGCTGTTTAGGATGCCGACATCGCTAAGAAGACTGTTCGCAACAATACTGGTGTTTTGTGAACCAAGCGACATCCGTGGTCTTTGGAACAACCACCTAGAGGCAATGTCAGAAGACTATAGCAGACACTGCAAGTGCAAACACACGGTCCAACGGATGGTCTTTGAAGAATATCGAGACATCTTTAAATCAATGGGAAAAGACATAAAGTCATTCCCCCTTCCAGATATTGACAAACATCATGACATGGCAGACAACGTTCCTAGGGAGATTATAGAGGAATCCTCAATCGAGGTGGATCCAGAGGACGCATCATTGCATGAGCGCCTAAACAACGAGCAAAAAATAGCCTACGAAAAGATCCTGTCGGCGACAAAGAGCAACAGAGGAGGGGTCTTCTTCGTCGATGGGCCAGGAGGCACGGGTAAAACATTCCTTTATAGGGCACTCCTAGCTACAGTGCGAGGCCAAGGAAAGATTGCTCTAGCAACAGCCAGTTCCGGTGTTGCGGCTTCAATAATGCCGGGAGGAAGAACTGCACACTCAAGATTCAAGATACCACTAAGACTAGACAATGCATCGACCTGTGGATTCACAAAACAGAGCGGGACAGCCAAGCTGCTACAGGCATCAACACTAATAATCTGGGATGAAGCATCGATGACTAAGAGGCAGGCTTTTGAGGCGCTAGATAAAAGCATGCGGGACATAATGGACACAACAGATCTGCCATTCGGCGGAAAAACAATTGTGTTCGGAGGGGATTTCAGACAAGTCCTCCCTGTTGTCCGAAAGGGTTCAAGAGCCCAAATAGTCGACGCGTCACTACGCAGATCCGAGCTATGGGACTGCATGCAGCATTTGAAACTCGTAAGGAACATGAGGGCCCAAAACGACCCGTGGTTCGGTTGAATACCCTCGCGCTTGGCGTCGGAAAGCGGCATGAGAAGAGACAAACGACAAGAGCGAAATTCTTCTACCTCAAAGCATATCGTCGAACAAAAAGCGCAGCGACAATGGCTGGATAAACTGATCGACCATATCTACCAAAAGAACAGCGCCGCCTTAAAGGATCCAAAATACATCACGTCGCGAGCGATTCTGTCCACGAGGAACGACTGCGTGGATAGAATCAACCTAAAAATGATTGATCGCTTCGATGGGAAAGAGATGGTGTACCACAGCTTCGATTCAGTAGAAGATGACCCACACAACTACTATCCACAAGAATTCCTGAACAGCCTTACACCAAACGGACTGCCTCCACATAAGCTCAAGCTCAAAATAAGCTGTCCAATCATACTACTCGGGAATATCGACCCGGCTAATGGGCGTGCAACGGCACAAGGTTGGTCGTGACGTGCGTTCGGAAGAATGCAATTGATGCGAGAGATAGTGCTAGGACAGCACTCGGGGAATGCGGGGTTTTCTTGCCAAGAATACCCTTTGTGTCCCTCGGACGACGAGATGTTCCCGTTCCGTTTCAAGAGGAAACAATTTCCTGTTAGGCTAAGCTTCGCGATGACGATAAACAAGTCCCAAGGCCAGACTATACCAAATGTGGGCATCTACCTACCAGATCCGGTTTTCTCACATGGTCAGCTGTATGTCGCGCTCTCCAGAGCGACAGCGGCAAGGAATATAAAAGTATTAACAGGAAGACATGACGAAGACGAGGAGGAGGACGAAAAGGATAAGAAAGGGAAGACGAAGATCAGTACAAGCAAGAAATACACTAAGAATATTGTCTACACAGAGGTCCTAACCAAATAATTGATGCAATGTTTCCAAAAAAATAAATGATGTAACCATCCTGTGCACATGGATATTTACTGTTTGCCAGCTAAATTATTTAATCTATAACAGTCGCATTAAAGATATGTACAGTATATTTTGAAATTACAATTTGTTATTACAAAAAAAAAAAAAAAAATTGCAGTGGCGAAGACACTATAGGGAAGATAACCAAATAAAAGACAAACAATAAAACAAAAACCAAAATCAAAAAATAGCAGCTTCTACATTTTACAGAACTAAAACAAATATGAATATGCAGGAAGAAAATATACACAAAATCAACTAAATATCACAAGCACATAGTCACATCTGGACATTCCTAAATCCAAATTACCAAATCATTAATCAGGAAAAAAAAAACACACCTTTGACATTTAGCTGCCTCTGCACTAGAACAAGACACAGCTGCTCTGCTCAGTCACCTGGCTTTGCTCGTCAACCATTCCCATACTCACACAGCACAAGCTGCACGCGAATGCCCTAGCACCCTACAGCCGCAGCCACCAACCAGCATCCAAACATAACAATCAGAGTAAGCCTTGGCTTTGACAGAAATATGCTTCCAAAAACCTAGACCTGAAGGTGGACAAGACATATATAAAATATATAAGAAACTGTTAATCAGAAAACATTGAGAATCTAATATGATTACAATTTTCAGTTCTTAACTATCATATATGGATGAAAATAATAAGCTATGTCAAATAACCAACAATGACAAGTTGAAATGATTTTCCACCTTCAACAAAACATCTAAGATCTAACACATCAAAGAAAGAAAGAAAAACAGGGTCTACCAGTGTACTATTGTGGCAACATGCAGTTGAATCAGTATGCAAATAATAATTAACAACATGCAAGGAAGCACTGAAAATAATCTTTTCCCCTATATTGAAAACAACATTTTAACAAGCAAGCAACACAAGCAAGAACAAAAAAATGAGCGTCATGCTTTGCCAAAGTGGACTCTAAAATATACCTACACAGCATGAGATAAATGATGATCTAACTAATGAGCAAAATTAGATCCTGAAATATGCAGTACTCTATGCAGCTAAACTACCTAAACACACCCAAAAAAAAAAAAAAAAACACAAACATCGAATTCAGCCAGCCGGTTAACTTTGGGCACGAGGTAAATCCTGAGCAACTCGCCGTACTTGGAAAACATCTGGCGGCTATGCAACGGGTTCATGTAAGACGGGACGCGGTTGAGGTAGCACACCACGCACTGAATACCAAACTGGTTCAGGGCAGCAGAGGAGGGAGGTGCAGATGCATCAACTACTAGAAAATCAAAATGAAATCATTAATCAGAAAAATCCCTTACCTAAGGCAAGCTGCTGACTCTGCACTTGCACTAGAAAGTCCTGATCTGCTCAGTCCCATGGCCCTGCTCAGCAGCACAACATAGCCGCCCACACCACAATCTGAATAAAACCAGACTAGCAGGCTGCAACAGCAACCGCTGATAGTTGCAGCGAAATGCAAATCAGCCAACTCTATGCCTGCTGATGAGCTAGCATAGAGTGACTGAGTGGAGGTGGATCGCCCGTGTACCAATCGCATGTGTGCAGCAGCTCCCTGTCAGCCAGCAAGGAGGCAGCGGAAACATGAACTCCGCCGCTGACCAGCATCAGGAGGAGGGCAAGGACGACGACGAGTAGCCGGGCGCTGTCGGGGCAGGACGTCCAGCTTCGAGGTCGACTGAGCGCCAACTCGGAGCAAGCCGCAAGCAGCAAAAGACCCTGCTGCCCACCACAAGCTGACCCAGGACTGGCTGCGAGACGATCCTGGGGTACGTCCGCGCAGCAACAGGATGCCAGCTGTGCACCGCATCGGGGCCGACCACGAAACACGCGGATCCCCGCAAGCCGCCGCACGCGGATTAAGAGCAATCCGCGAGACGCTCCTGGGCGGACGGCCAAGCCGCAACCTGAAGAACATCTGTGAGAAGCCTGGAGGTAATCGATTGATGTGGAGGTCGCTAGGCGAACGGCCATACCGCTACCTGAAGAACATCTGTGAGAAGACTGGAGGTAATCGATTCATGTGAAGGTCGAGCACAAAGTCCAGATGCGAGAAGGGCGCGGCGCCGTACGACGATTGCAATCGCTGTGATTCAATCGGAGAAGAAGCAAGTGGGGATTCAGAAAAGGTTGCAATCGCAGAGTCACGGGCGTCCCAGGCATCCGACACTGGTGGAGAGGAAGAGGATCTGTTTTTTTAATAAAAAAAATGTACCACTGGGCCTTGCTCCTTTGCACCTTGCGGCCCGGACTACAAGCGGAATGAGACGAGGACAAGGGAACCAATTCTATGCTAGAAAATGATAAAAAAAAAAAAAAAATATATGAACATACGCAAAAAAAATGAAAAAGAAAAAAAAAACAATACCAACACACTACGGAACGGTAAGCTTGGTCCCAGACTCTGATCCCACGCGTCAAACATCAGGAAATAACAGCGCAGAGACGGTCACGCCGTAACTCGGCCAATGGGCCTTGCGAAATTGCATCATGTGGAACGGCTTTCAAGTAAAACATATGGAGGCCCAAGGAATCGGATGTGCAATGGGCTGAGTCAACGCTCCTTTTGACTAAGTCTATGCTCCTTTTTTTGGCGACAGGGCTAAGTCTTGCTCGACAACAACTTCAAGAAAAGAACCACTACAACAACTAAAAAAAAAAAAAAATTAATGGGAAAAAAACTAAAACATTAAAATTTAATAATCATAAAAATGATGATTAAAAATGAAAATTGATAACACAAAATACATATATAGCTCAAGTATTTATTATTGCAAGACTTCTGAAGCCGAATCATAGTAAACCAAGATAGCAAAAGAAATGAACCATGATGGAGAGGCAAAAAAAAAAAAAAATTAGCATACCCGTAGCAACGCACGGGCATATTTACTAGTAAATAAGAAAAAAATCCAATTCATATCTGGTTGATTCCCTGCTTTGGCCATCCGCTGGATAAGAACACTAATGGTTACTACGACCAAAGGACAGACGTCAGAACTGAAGAATCAAGCATGTGACCACAAACTACATTGATGAGTTTGAACACTTCCAGGTGAGGACCATGTGCTGCAAGAAAAACATAGTATAACTATAACATGGCCAGAAAACTGAACTGAGACCGATTGATTACTTTTGGTAAGTTGTATAGGCACAAAACTGGAGGTTAACTATAACATGACCAGGTAGATTTTAGTTACCCTGCCATATCCTTCAGAATTAGAAAAACATATTCCGAAAGTCTAAATGCATTACTAATCATTTCCATTGCAATGGGAAATGCATAATGGACACTGAGAATAATGCTCTTTGAAGCAGATGTAAGCACAGATGAGCATACAACATTCTATAGCATGACCACTGCTGCCTCGCTACTGAAAGGACAAATGGTTTCTCTCCCTTCCTTATCAAACTGATCCATAAGAATGATGCAACCAAATTTTGCCACAAAACAGAGCACATCTAGCAAAACTGAATCTAACAGTGCATACCAATTGATTTTTACGAACTCATCAGTCATCACCACAAAAATGATAACCAGAGAGCTCAATTGATTAGAGTTTCTTTTCCTGCAACTTTGCTAACTTCCTAACATATAGAAATGGAAGTGACTGTAGCCTCCGTGAATCAGCAGCTGATATTAGATTGAAATTGCAAAATACTAAAAGGGGATGAAACAAACAAGCCCGTTACACAAATGAGAAACAACAACTGTGTGCATTATGTGATCAACTCCCAGAGACCGTCGATCATTTGTTGCTCGGTTGTGTTTACAGCCGGGAGGTCTGGAGCAAGGTCCCCTCGCCGATTGGAATGTCGACGCTTGCGCCTGCCATGGAGGCCTCCCTGGTGGATTGGTGAGTTCCAGGACCTTGTTGCCGGCCGAGTTCCGCAAGGAATTCGACTCTCTGGTGCTACTCGTTTCCTGGCTCCTCTGAATGCCTCTCGCACTCCTAGGCTGTTGTTCTTGTAGCTGATTTATACTTTGTTGTTTGTTGCTTGTTCTCCTCTTAATCAAATACATGCTAAGTCATGTTCGTGAAAAAAAAAGCAACCTCTCGAAAGCCTCTTCAAGAATTTGAAGCCAAGAAGACTCCAAGCCTTGGCTCCAGCGACATTTACATTTATAAATGGACGGCATGATATGATGCCACCACACCAAGTGAGCAGTAGTCAGTAGACAACACAGAATCAGAACCCCGTCAAGTCCCAGCTTTCTGAAGAAACAATCGCTGGTAACATGTAAGCATCTCACTCTACCTCAACTTCCCCTGCATTTGACTGGTGGCAGTGTGGCCAGAAACAAGGACCTGTACTTGGGCAGTTTCAGTAAGTGTTCTTTCATCACTGACATAGTATTCTTAGCACAAAATACAGGAAAAACTCAAGTCAACAATGATAATGCAGTGCGCGCGGGCTAAGAAACCTCATAGTGGAAGTCCAATAATTCCTCACGATCAGATTAACGGTTATTAATTTATAGAATCTACCCACAAAACAAACATCCAGCAGATTCCAGAATATGGGGCGTGGTCCAATTAGCCCATCTATCTGTCGAATCAACACGTTCCAAATTAACAAAAATTAAAGTGCAAGCAAGAGAAGAGATGATGGTGCATGAACCCGCAAGAGAGGGATAAAGAAGAGCTAGAGGTGCATGACTCTATCGAGATTCGAGAGTGAATCGGCAGCCCCGTTCTTGTCGGTGGGCGTCACCCGTGAAGGAAGCTGACAGTGAAGGGAACTGAGCGTTCCGGACCAGTGAAGGGATCGGACAAGCGTTCCGAACGCGAGTATTGCTACCAAATCCGCGTTGCTGAGAACAACGTTCAGTTCAGGTACGGCATTGCCTGCAATCCTTTAGTTACGCATCGACCACCCGACCTGGGGTTTCCTACGCCCGCAAGAGAGAGGCCGCCGCGTTGGTCGGCGTCAGCGCGTGCCGAGGAATTCGATCGATCGGCGTCGGCGATGGAGATCGAGACGCCCTCCATCCAAGCGGTCATCGCCGCCAACGTTGGCCCTACTCCTTCGCCGGACAGTATGGCGCGTTTGGGGGCGGAAGGGAAGGATGAGATGGTGGCGCTTCACCTTCAGGCGGCAGAAAAGGCGGCGTGGGCAGAAGAAGAGGAAGATGTAGATGACGCCTATCTCGCCGAGGCTCATGACAACTACGCCAACGCTGTACAGTTTAGGGATACTTGGAACATGCTGTTCTCTGGCGTCGACACAAGTAAGTTATTCTCTCTCTCCATTCAGATCAGATCCATGGAACCTGTGTCTTTAATTAATTTGCATATTATTGGAACCTGTCTTTAATTTGTAAATTGGAACCTGTCCTTATTTGAAAATTAGTACATTAATTGATCCAAAATAGAAAAATAAAATAATATTTATAAGAGTTAGTTTTTTTTTTTGTGAAACTGGAGGGGTTCACACCCCTATAGAGATTTGAATTAAAAGAAAACAGCGGTCCTTACAAAGTACAGGAGACAAAAAAAACAGGAAAAGAAAATGAAAACTAAAACTGAGAGGAGATTAAAAAGGAAAGGCAGTTCATGGCCAAGGACAAGGTAGAACTCGAGTTATTTTGGGATGTATCGGTTGTGTTCAAAAGGTACTGATGTGGAGTCAAAAGGTACTGGCGAGGAGTTGTCTGGTATTTTTATAGATATATATAGTATGAGATATTTTACAATGGTTGAAAAAGTACCATAGTACCTCTAGGTACTTTTATCTTTTTTATTTTCTAACTAATTAATTGAGAAATATATCATATAGGATATTTTAGTAATTGACCTTGTGCCCTTAAGTATCATAACCCCGGCCCTGGTGCACGCGGCGCCGAAGGCAGACAGCAGCCTCACTGGCGGCGCGCAACCCAGCGGAGGGCGCGGTCGAGTGCGCCATAGCGGATTAGTACGCCGCAGCCAGGCTTAGGACGGCGAGAGCGCGGTCGTTTTCGGGACCACGCTTTCTACTCGTCGCCTCTCCAATTGCAATACCTTGCTAGGAGATGCAGATCGATCGGAGGCTTCACCATTGGCAAGAGAGAGCAACAAGGACGGGAAGGTCCATATCCCGTCTCTGCAGACACGACCTGACTCTCCCCACGCACTTGTCGATGGCGAAGTACGTGCCCACGAGGAACAGCACGTCTCGCGGCATGAAGTCTCTCGCGACCTCGTTAGTGGCCACCGTGAAGTCGTCCTGAACGCGAAGAAGCCGATCGACAGCTTTAGGCAGTGCTGTGCGTCGATCGGCAGTGCCGAGACGCCCTGGACGCCGAGGATGGCCATGTTTCTGTTCCTGTATCAGTGTTTAGGGAGCCTTCCAGTATCCATCCGGGTAACCGATGTCGAATGCTCCGAAGAAGAGCAGCGAGATGATGCAGCCCATGGCCATGCCGATGCCGATCACCTGCAGGCTGTAGTTCAGGACCACGCTGAACTTATGTTCGTGTTCAAGCTCGAGAAGCCAAACGGCCTGCTCCTCGGCACGGCCAAGCTACCACCACCGTCGCCGGAGCCTGAGGTGAAGCAGGAGCGGCTCGTCAAGGTGCTCGGAGCCTGAGTCTTGCGCCGTGCTAATGAACTTGAGCCATAACGTCACGATGGCGTCGTGATGACGTCATATACACTCTTTTCCCATTGAAAATTAAAGAAGAAATGTCTTCAAATACAAGCACATCGTGTATATAATGATCGATTTACCCTTGTATATGGAAATAAAGTAAAAATAAAAATAAAAAATATATGTAACCCATATATTTTGATACCGGTCCCATCTAATTTGGCACTATCCCCACCTATTTGGTACCTTCAATTGAGTACCTACTATTTTTCCAACGTTCGAGCTCGCCCAATAGATGGTCTACCTTTTTTTCCAACCATTGTAAAATTTCTTATATAGTATACTCAAATAATGAAAGGCCACAGTGCACTCGAACAATTAGAATTACGAAATTTTCATACATGAAGGTTCCACGAAAATGTTTGGTGCTGTCAGTGCCTTAGTGATTTATATATATATATGGGCCGATCTGATTGGCAAGTTGCGGTTTATATACCATCTCCCCAGCACCAGACTTCTGAGTTGGCATTGTTAGCCTCCCGGCCGGGCGGCCTTCTCACATACGGCCTGCAGCAACGCAGCTTCGAGAGTGCCGTCGGCCTTTCGTCTTCTTCTACTTTCTCATATTTGTAAACAGCAGATGCATCGTTGTTTACATCGTCAGGTAGCTGTTTCTCAGCCTGAAGATTACTTCAAGAATAGCCGAGGCCAACCAATCTGCTCTGCAGACAGCAGATCCACCTTGCAATCCATCCTGTAAGTTAGGCATTTGACCTTCCTTTTGCATTGATCTCTAGCAATCTGATCGATTTTTTTTTTTTTTTTTTGAACTAACAAAATGACAGGTGATGGCCCCACTATAAGGGATCATAGCTGCAACCGATTGAAACAGGGTCTTTGGAATGTGGACACGACTAGTGATGGCAAAAGACAGGAAGAGTGGAGGAAGCTGATTATATCCAGCGATAAAAAGGTAATCCAAAAACATACCGCATTACCCCACACTAATTAGGAGGCGGTGAGTAGTTTGACTATTGCTTTCCTAGTTTAAAATGCTTCTTTGCATGTTATTATTTCCTGCCATGAACTAGAATTAGAGAGGAAGAGGTGTTCAGTTAATAGAGGAGACATAAGTTATTTACGATACTAAATAGCCTAGTATACCATTATCTAATTTCTTCTTGATGAAGAGACATCGCTCTATATTCTGCTTCGGGTATTGAACGAAATACAATTACTGCTTCCTACTCCTTCATGACACTAAGTTTCCCCAACAAAGACACAGTAGTATGCAGCTGATCTCCTATTGTCAAAACAACTAGCCCATAAAGCATCGTAATAACCTGCCACTTTTAAGTTGCCATGACTCTTAAACATGAGGCCCCTTTTCATGGACTACTCTTATGTATCTCAAACTTCGATAAAACATCATCCACCACTCATTAGGTCATGCATGTACCGGCTCACAGCACTTACTGCATAGGATATTGTCACGACTCTTATTACATAGTAAGGCACACAACACCTCCACACTTACAGGATATGTCATCCATATAAACTAACAATGGCTGCTTTGTTTCTATTACATCATCAATTGTATTGTCATATAACTATACAACTAATTAACATTAAAATGTGTCCACAAGATGTTCATTTCTAATGTTCAGTACATCTACTATTTGTCCAGCACAGGGGACAGCAAAATCAAGTCAATATGAACATAAGCAGCATACAACCGGTTATCCAGGCCATTGCTGGATTCAACGAGTGTGTCACTTTTTTCAAGTGGATTAGATCTCAGGGATCTCATTCAAATGGAGCAGAAAATCAAGAACTTAAAGAAGAAGATGTACTGAAGTTGCAGAGTTCTCTAAAATGCCTTCGGGATACTCTACCTGTAATGTACAACTTTATTGATCGAGCAGAGTGGAGGAGCCATGAGAAGTGTGTGGTAAAGCTCCTCCCAGAACTTAAGGCTGCCATATATGATGCAGAAGACTTTCTAGAGGATTTCTGATGCTATGAGCAGAAGGTGAAAATTGTGGGCAATGTGACATCAGCGGAACAAAGCACCAAATTCTTTCATGATTTCATTCAAGGTAACTTGAACAAATTAGCCCATATCAAGGAGAGGCTAGATAACCAATTTAGGTTGCTCAAGGCAATGGGCATACATCAAACAATTCCACGTTTTGACAGATCAGTCAGACCCGAGACCACCTCTTTTCCCAATGAGGCAAAGATATTTGGTCGCGATAGAGAAGTAGAAGAGCTGCTTAGATTGCTTGGCGTATCAGCAAATAGTAGAAGGGTTCCTTTTAGACCCAAGAGGAAACGAGGTGCGATCCAGTCATCGGGAAGCAACCAAGTTTATGCTACCAGTGACAATAACGAAGCAAAAATAACAAGTGTCCCGGTTTTGCCCATTGTTGGAATTGGAGGTGTTGGAAAAACTACTTTGGCCCAATTTATACGCAACCATCCACAAGTGAAATCTCACTTTGATATGATACCTTGGATTTCTGTCTCGGATGACTTTGATGTCAAGAGGTTAACTAAAGAGGCCATAGAACAGTTTTTTTGGGGAAAGCGCCGACCAAGGATAATTTGAACTCTCTTCAGGCTGATCTTGCAAATAGACTCAACAAGAAAAGATTCTTAATTGTTCTTGATGACATGTGGGCTGAAAATGAGGAGCTCTGGAAGACGTTCCACACACCTTTTAAACATGTACTTGAGGGGAGCATGATGCTTGTCACGACTAGGTCTCAAAAGGTTGCTGATATAGTGCAGACAATGGATCCCTTTCTATTAGAGGGTTTAAAGGGACGATGTCTTTCAAAATTTCTTCAAACTATGTGTGTTTGGATCTGATACCTCCAGCAATAATCTCGAGTTGGAAGGTATTGGTGCCCAAATACTCAAAAAGTTGAAAGGCTCTCCTTTAGCTGCAAAAACTCTTGGGACGATTGTTAGGAAGGAGCCTTGACCCAGGACATTGGAAAATGATTCTTTACAGTCATTTGTGGGAGCTTAGACAAGAGGAGACCGACATTTTGCCAGCTCTTCGGTTGAGCTATATGTATTTACCATTCCATTTAAAGAGATGCTTCTCATTCTGTGCTGTCTACCCAAAAGATCACAATTTTGTAATGGAAGAATTAGCTGAAATTTGGGTGGCGAAGGCTTGTGGAACCTCAATGTAACATTCCACTTCAACAAAGTGGTTGCGAGTACTTTCAAGAACTTGCACATCTGTCATTTTTTCAGAAACTTTGTGGGAAATATGTAATACATGATCTGATGCATGACATGGTGCAGCTGGTTTCAAAGGACGAGTGCTTTATAATAAAAAACAAAAGTGATCTTGAAAGGATTCCTCAAAATGTTCGTCATCTATCGGTGTTCAAAAGTGAAGATGTCAGCTGTTCTGACTTATTGAATCTTTGCAAGCAAACAAAGTTGCGCACCCTACTTTGCTACAGGTCTTTGAAGAGTAAAACTGGCAATACTGTGATGGAGAAATGGTGTACTGAAATTTTGTGCATGCGTGTCATGGTCTGTTCCTCTATCTCTAAGTGGGGGTTCCCAGACAGTATTAGCAACATGAAGAATCTCCGGTACCTTAAAATCTTGGATTCTTGCAATTTCACGCACATTTCTACAGCATTCTTTCACCTCTATAATCTGCAGCTATTTTGTGCAAGGAAATGCAGCTTTTGGGTAATACCCAAAGGATTTAGCAATCTAATCAATCTACAGAAGTTTGAATCTCAATTTCTTAAGATTCATGCTAGGTTGCTAAATAACTTTGATCTAATCAACAGAGACTTGTCTATATGTAACCTTTGTGAAATAAACCAGGACCAGGCAGTAGGAATTGAGCTTTTGAAGGAGGAGTATATTTCTAGTTTGACTCTGAAATGGTCTGAAGGGACATTGCATATGCCGGGATCTCTAGAGCATAATGAGATAAAAGTGTTTGAAGCATTACGCCCTCCCACCAAAATCAAATCTGTGCGACTCGAATGTTATCCAGGTGAAGACCTTCCAAGCTGGTTTCATGGTTCTAATGACCATACCATTTTCTCATCATTAACAGAGATAATGGTTATGGACTGCCCGAGGTTATTAAGCCTTGAACAGTTTCTACAACCAGCTTATATGCCAGCCATCAAGAAAATGCTGATTAAAGACTGCAGAAGTTTGGAATATATACCCATAGAAAAGTTTGGGGGTTTGCCTTACCTTGAAGAACTGTGGGTCCACAATTGTCCCATGATCAACTCACAACGTCTGCTGGCCCCATCCCTAAAGAAGCTTGTTTTGGAAGATTCTGGTAATCTTGGAGGCGATATTGATTGTTGTTCCTTGACCACCTTTCATTTACTAAGATACAATCTATCATCTCTGGCATTCAATAGAGAAAAGTTCTCGTGTCTCACTCACCTAACCATTCAAAACTGCAAAAATCTAGAGACTATTGATGGGGGCTGGCCTATTCTGAAGAGATTATTCATTTCGGCTTGTCCTTGTCTCAGATGGAAAAATGGAATAGTGTTACCATCATCCCTTCGAAACCTCAGCTTATATGACTGTGGTTATTTTTCTGTAAGGTGCCTGAAAAACCTCACATCCCTCGAATCACTGGAGATGTTTACATGCAAACACATAGAGTACATTCCACGTGATCTATGGAGCAGTAATCTCAAATCACTCCAAAAATTAGTTATTATGAATTGTGAAGACCTTGTATCAATCGGTGCACTAGGGATCTCACGCATACCACAAGTGTATATTGTAGACTGTCCAAGGTTGAAGGAAGTACAACAGCCGTTGAGGAGAGCCTATCTACGGTAGCAGGTATGACACTTCTTGCGGTATAAACTATGATCCAAAATGTAGTCTTAGGACACTTGCAGATTAAGCCTCTGTATGTATGTATCCTGTTATCATGTGTTACATTAGATTAGGAGTATCTTACTATCCATTTATGTAATCCTAATCGTGCTAGTTATTTCTGAATGCTTCTTTAGAAAAAAAAATCCAGTAACTCTGAATGCCCAGCACTATATGCGTACTTTGTTGGTGCTTGCTGTCCCACTTATATTATTTTTTTCATTTTTGGAGAATAATCCTTTAGGCTTTAGCTGATCAGTGTGCCCTACTTGATGACAGGTTAAATGACGGCTTTGCAGCCTCTGGGGCCAAGCAAAGCCAGCCATGGAGCTACACCCCTCAGACCAATTATGCTTACATATGTGGCCGTCCATATCACCGCCCGTTTGTGCTATTTGTTCCTGACAAAGTATATGGCATTTTTTAGGAAACTGCTTTTATCGATCGGCATATAAACTACTATGTTGCTGGAGACGTGGAATTCCTTTACTTTACTAACCCACCTCCACCAAACCAACTCTGAAACACACACAAAAACAAATTCTGTTACCATTTGTATCGAGTTTTGGGATTGTCATGTTTTTTTTTTTTTTTTGACGGGAAGATTGTCATGAGTTTTGATATGTATTACATTCAAAGCAGGCTTTTTTTGTGAAACTAAATTTTTACTGACTGGAATTCCTACAGCTATTTGATATTTGTTTCATTGCACATGCTGAAGCTATGCTAAAGCAGGCATACTTGTGTGTCAATTCTCTGCTTTCAAATCGACTCCACAACTGAACATCTGAAAAATGTTTTAAGATCAGAGTGTTGCGAACCAATTTCCTTCTGTGCATTTCCAATCAAAATGCATGCTTTAGATAATATGTCGAGCCATTATCGTTGCGCAAGCTTTTCCTGGACTGGCACTTGGAATAACACAGCATGATGCTATTTGTGCGGTACTCCTCCATGTCTATTTGTAATAAAACAGAAACAGAGAGAATCTTTTTGTCTGGCGGAATGTGCATGGCATTCCTCTGTCAGAGTAATGTGCATAGCAACCTCTCTGAAAGCTAAGAATTTTAAGCCAGCAAGAATCCAAGCTCCAGCCTCCAGCGATATTTGTACTTATAGATGGACGACATGATCTGGACGCCACCACAGCAAGTGAGAAGTAGACATCACACAGAAGCCCATCAAGTCCCAGCTTCTGAAGAAACAATCGCGTGCTGGTAGCATCTGACTACCTCAACTTCCCCTGCGTTTGACCGGTGACAGAGGGTGGCCGGAAAGGAAACAAGAACCCGTACACTACACTGACAGTGAAGGGATCGAGCAAGCGTTCCGAATGTGAGTAGGGTACCAATACCAATGTTGGTCAGAACAACGTTCCGGACGTTCGGGTATGGTCACACATTGGTGCATCCGATCGAGTACGTACGATCCATGTAGTCACGCATCGACCACCCGACCTAGGTTTTCCTTTGCCCGCGCGGCGTAAGATAGGTCGGCGCCGGCGAGGAATTCAATCGATCCGCGGGGCGATGAATTCGATCGGCGTCGGCGATGATGGAGACGGAGATCGAGACGCCCTCTATCCAAGCGGTCGCCGCCGCAAACGGTGGGCCTACGACTCCTTCACCGAAAGAGGCTAGGATGGCGCGTTTGGAGGCTGAAGCGAAGGACGAGATCATGGCGCTTCACGCGGCAGAAAAGGCGGCGCGGGCAGAGGAAGAGGAAGATGTAGATGACGACTATCTCGCCGAGGCTGATGACAACTACGCCGACGCTGTACGGTTTAGGGATACCTGGAACAAGCTGTTTTCTGGCGTCTACGGTTGCTTCGAGGACACAAGTGAGTTATTCTCTCTCTCCATTCAGATTAGATCCATGGAACCTGTCTCTTTAATTTGCAAATTATTGGATCCCCCGTCTTTAATTTGTAAATTGGAACCTGTCCTTAATTTGAAAATTAGTACAATGGTGTGTCCTAATGGCCGGTTTCGCCTCTATAGTTTAATGACACATAGGACCTGTGTAGATACAAGAGCTAATTTTTTGGTAGCTAGCTAAAAATCAGCCAAAATTAAGAGCTTTAGTGTGCATCCAAACAGGAGGGCTAATATATATGTGGGGCTATTTTTATTTATTTTATTTTATTTTATTATTATTTTTTGCAATGTCTTCAATTACTAGTCAACCATAGCTAATTTAAGCTAATTCTTAATTATCCCCGACTAGTAATTAATAGGCCCATACTCATACTGACTGGGGATTGATATTTATTTTCGTCCCTTTGCCTAGCTGCCCAGCAAGCTTAGCAAGAAATATGGATGCTTGGTTCCATCCCTCTGACTCGGTTTGCAGTTGGCAAGGATTTCCTTGCTTGCTTTTGGATACATTTCAAGTTTGTGTAAAGGATCAGTTCATTCCCTATATATGTGCAACCTAGAATCTATCGGAACATGCTTCACAACACACACCCAAAAAAAAAAAAAAAAAGAAGAGGCTGAGATGCATTCCCTGTTTGCCAGGATCTATCAGAGCTTGCTTGATGATCAATAAATAGCTGAGATACCATATTTATGTGTTGTTAAAGTATTGCCGCTGCTTCTTAACCCTTGGTTTATTAGTTCACTTACAGCAAAGATCTGTAACAAGCGTTTCACGTTCAAGAAGCCTAAATGGCCGGTTTGTGCTAGCCACCCGACCACGCTGCAAATCTTTTCACTCAAAGTCGCAAGCATAAGGGGTGGATTACATTGGCCCCTTCATGTGTTTGGGATGGTTGCCATACGAGACTCAGCTGATCAAAATCGCAATATGATCTTTGATCGCTCGAGAGATAACTGCCAAATTCTTACACAAGAGGTTTGTATTATTTCTTCTTACTAGCCATCGGTGTCATGATTGTCGATCTGCTTCTGCTTGGTGCATGAAGCAATGATCCCCCACCCCCAACAACTTTCCTGGCCGGTTATATGTTTGTGTATTTGCTAATAATAAGAGAAGCAAATAACTATTTACTAATCAAACTGACACTTAATTTCTCAACACATTTGGAGTTGCATAATATAGGGAGCACATGCATGCTGTGTCAGCTATATAGCAAAGCCTGCAGCTATGAAGTTCCCCTGCAAACTTGTGCTTGTTGACCCTTGCTCACTTCCCTCCCTCCCTCCTATCTGTTGTAAACTAATGTGGCATGTCTGAGTATAATTTTAAATGTGGCCATTTCTGGCGCTATGTTGAGTTCTGTCCTGAAAATGTTTGAACCTTGTTTGCTAGAAATGAAATTTACTAAATATAGCTCATGAACGGTGCATGCTTGATTATATGCACATAGAGAATTATGTTGTCCTTTTGTCTATCAATAATGCATGGAACAATTAATTTATGTAGTTTTTTCTGTTGTGCACTTTGTGTTGATAATGCTGTTTTTTTTTTTGCTCCATACTGTTTATTATTATATGCTGATAACGTCTTATTTCACTTCAGTTTACTTAGTATATTTGTTTAATGGTGCTGCTGCATGTAGGTTCCATATTTGAAACTGACGGGTCCTTCTCGTGCAGTTGTGTTGTCTGACCCTGCGACCTTTGAGGTTGATCTGAAAGTTAAGGGCACTACTGAATCGAAGGATCAATGCTTGAGTTTTCTAGCCATATCTTACATCAACTATGAGGGCCTTCACTCACACTACCTTACAAGGAAGTATTGTAGCAGGCTTAGCACACTGGAGTTTGCACTTGGCTCTCTGTCTTTCTCAGTCGAGGCAACAATTGCTTTGCGAATCACCAGAGGGGAATGGCCAAGTGGTTTCCGTGCGAAGATCAGTGCTAGTACCACCAGCATAAGTTGTGCGGAAGTAGTTTTGCTTGACTCTGGCAACGATGAAGTGACAGTTGATGGTCATGGAAGAAATATCACGCTTTCACGGTCAGCTGTATCTGTTGAACATTTTGTGGAGCAGCTGAAGGTTTGTGCGAAGGCATTGCAAGGTGATCACATTGTTGCTGGTAGATGAATGCTTTTCAAGCCTCAGAGAGATGGTGTGAGCAATGGCACCCTGCGCCTTGGCTTCTGCACATTGGGTGTTACTATCTACTGGTCGCGTATTTAGAGATGAGCCTAGCTTTTGTAAATGTTGGATGCTAACATGACATGTTTAAGAACCATATCAGGTCGCTACTTTATTTATTGCTTCTAGAGTGGACTTAATTGGTACTACTAAGTTATGATATGATATCAGGATATGATGGTGCCTCCTCTTGACTAGAGTTGTTTTGACTTGGTGACAATTTTTATGTGCTTTCTGCAATTTCACTGTAGTTGATTTCCTCTGTTTGCTGACTTGCTTGCTTTTGAGGAAGCAATAGCTTGCATGGAGTTATAGTGCCATGCCGTACATTACTGAGAAATTTAGCAGCCATTAGCAAGCAGCAGGACATTGCTCAAGTTGATTCCACTGTTTTCAAAGTAAGTAGGCGGTCTGGTCTCACTTGGCAATTAATTGTCATGCTCATTTCATCACAAGATGACTCTTTACCTTAATTCTCATCAATGAATCCATCAAAATCAATCATCCATCATCACTATAAATAAAGCAACCATCGCATCAAACTGGTAAAGTTGCCAATGCCAAGCAGTCACCCAAAACATTTCATTATTGCTTCTACTTCTTGGGAGCAGCAGCCCTTCACCTTCATCAGAAACCCATGAAGACACTCAACGACTTCCATTATGAATCATCGATCCAGCAATCCAAGATCACCAAGAGCGGTTACTCTAAGCTGTCGACGGATGGCGCAGAGGCAGAGGCGATATGATCAATAGGCACCACCCAACACCAAAACTCCTTGTACATAGAGAGCAGGCAGCTTCATCGATCAAGCTGTCCATGCCCTTGCCACCAAGACATGCAAGCTGGTTGGAGAAAGAAGAGCTTCTCCATCTCTACTAGTTCAACTAGAACTAGTTCGTCAAGTTTTCAGATCAGAGTGCTGCCTACCAATGTCCTTCTGTGCATTTCCAATCAAAATGCATGCTTCTGATAATGTGTCAAGCCATTATCGATTCCATATTTACATTTATAGATGGATAACATGATCCTTGAAAAACTATGGCAGTTATGGCAGTGGCGATAAGCTTTTGATGGTCCCTCGCCACCTTAGCTAATCGTTCGTGGTAAAAATCCTTTCCTCTTAATGAAAAAAGGGCTAAACCTAGAACGTGAAAAAAAAGATGGACGTCATGATCTGAATACCACCACCACACCAAGAGTGAGCAGTGGACATCACAGCCCCTCAAGTCCCTACTTCTGAACAAATAACATGCTGTTAACCGGTAAGCATCTAACTACCTCAACTTCCCCTGCATTTGCCCAGTGGCAGTGTGGCCGGAAACGAGGACCTTGTACACTTTGGGCAGTTTCAGTACTAGTGTTGTTCATCACTGGCACAGTATTCTAAGTACAAAAAAGACATAATCTCATAATCAAGCCAACAAAGATAATACAATGCGCGATCAGTAGTGGAAGTCCAATTCCTCACGATCAGGTTAACAGATATTGATCTATAGAATAGAATCTACCCACAAAACAAACATCCAGTTTCCAGAATAGGTGGTCCAATTAGCTCATCTATGGATCAAATCAACACGTTCCAAATTAACAAAGAGTGCAAGGAAGAGAGGGATAATTAAGGAAGGGCTAGAGGTACGGTGGTGCATGCATGGCTCGAGTGAATCGGCAGCCTCGTTCTTGTCGGTGGGCGTCACCCATGGCCGCCGCACGCATGCACGCCGGGGGCCGGCCGGCCTGGGGTCACCGGAGACGGAGGTTCCATGGCGGACAGTGAAGGGAACTGAGCTTTCCGGACGTTCCTGACAGTGAAGGGGAACAACGTGGAATCCTTATTAGTGACAACTGACAACAACGTCCCGGACGTTCAGGAAGGCATTGCTACGGTACGGTGCCTCCGATCCATTCAGTTACGCATCGACCACCCGTCCTAGGGACTAGGGTCCTACGCCCTCGCCGCGCAAGATAGGTCCGCGCCGGCGAGGAATTCAATCGATCCGCGGGGCGAGGAATTCGATCCGCGTCGGCGATGATGGAGATCGAGCCGCCCTCCATCCAAGCGGTGGTCGCCGCCAACGGTGGGCCTACTCTTTCTTCGCCGAAAGATCTGGACAAGATAGCGCGTTTGGGGGCGGAAGCCAAGGATGAAACGTTAACGGCGGCGCGGGCAGAAGAAGAGGACGACGATGTAGATGCCGACTACCTCGCCCGGGCTGATGACGACGAAGCCAACGCTAGGTAGTTTAGGGATACCTGGAACATGCTATTTTCCGGCGTCTGCGGTTGCTTCGAAGACACCAGTGAGTTATTCTCTCTCTCTCTGATCCATGGAATATTGGAAACAACCTGTCTTTAATTTGTAAAAATTGGAACTTTAATTTGAAAATTAGTCCTTGGTCGGTTCCGTCTCGACAGTTCAATAACACATTGGGCGAGCTAATTCCTAGCCAGATAAAAATTAGCAACAATTAGCTCCGGTATATCCAGACAAGAGGGCTAATAGGTGTACTAATAACTTTTTTTAGCCATGTCTTCAATTAGTTATTAGGCAACTAGCTAGTTAACCACAACTAATTTGGGCTAATTCCCCAATTAGTAACTAGTCTTACTGACCGGGGATCGCATTTTCGTCCCTTTGCCTAGCTAAGGTGCTCCTGCTGCCCAGCAAGCTTAGCAAGAAAATATGGATGCTTAGTTCCATCCCTCGACTCAGTTTGCAGTTGGCAAGCATTTCCTTGCTTGCTTCTGGGTACATTTCAAGTTTGTGTGAACTATGAAGCATCTGTTCATTCCATGTATATATAGTATACATCAGAGCTTGCCTGACCACCAATAAATAGCTGAGGGCCACTAAGTGTTGTTGCTGCTTCTTAATAACCCTTGTTTTATTAAATCCACTTGCAGCAAACATCCGCAACAAGCGTTTCACGTTCAGGAAGCCTAATTGGCGGGATGGTGCTGGCTTAGCAACTACACTGCAGATCTTTTCACTCAAAGTCGCAAGGATAAGGGGTGGCTTAAAGTGGCCCCTCCATGTGTTTGGGATGGTTGCCATACGAGACTCAGTTGATCAAAATCGCAATATCATCTTTGATCGCTCGAGAGATAACTGCCAAATTCTTACACAAGAGGTTTGTATTATTTCTTATTACTAGCCATCAGTGTCATGATTGTTTGCTTCTTGCTTTGCTGCTTCATGCATGAAGCAATGATTCCACCCCTGACCCCCTACCCCTAGCAGAAACTTTCGGGATGTTTCTATGTATGTGTTCCTCTACACTGAACTAACCTACTAATCCAATTAGCTCTGTCAAGGGCCAGCTTTGACATGATGAGGAGAGCGTGTTATACACTTATACTGGCAATCCATTCTTTTAGTTATTTATTAGAACTTACGTAGTACACACTGAGTTTCGCTACCTGCAATCTATTGGCCGGTTATATGTTTGTGGTGTTTGTAATAACAAGAGAACCAAATAACTACTTACTAATCAAACTGACACTTAATTTCTCAACACATTTTGAGTTCCATAATATAGGGAGCACATGCACGCCGTGACAGCTATGTGGCAAGCCCCTAGCTAGGAAGTTCCCCTGCAAACTTGTACTTGCTGACCCTTGCTCACTTCCCTCCCTCCTTCCCTCCGGTCTGTTGTAAACTAATAATGTGGCATGTCTGAGTCTAATTTTTAAATGTGGCTTTCTGGCGCTATGTTCTCAGTTCTATCTTGAAAATATTTGAACCTTGTTGGCTAGAAATCAAATTTACTAAATGTACAGCTCATGAACGGTGCATGCATGATTATGTGCACAAAGAAAATTATGATGATTTTTTTGTTTGTCAATAATGCATGGAACAAATAATTTTATGTAGTTTTTTCTGTTGTGCACTTTGTGTTGATAATGCTGGTTTTTTGTTGCCCTATACAGTTTATATTATATGCTGATAACCTCTTGTTTCACTTCAGTTTACTTAGTATCTGTTTAATGGTACTGCTGCATATAGGTTCCGTATTTGAAGCTGACGGGTCCTTCACGTGTTGTTGTGTTGTGCGACCCTCCAACCTTTGAGGTTGATCTGAAAGTTAAAGTCACTACTGAATCGAAGGATCGATGTTTGAGTTTTCTAGCCATAACTTGCATGTACCATCAGGACCTTCACTCACACCACCTTACAAGGAAGTACTGTAGCAGGCTTAGCACACTGGAGTTTGCACTTGGCTATATGCCTTATTCGGTGGAGGCAACAATCGCTTTGCGAATCACCAGTGGGGAATGGCCAAGTGGTTTCCGTGCAAAGTTCACTGCTAGTACCACCGGCATAAGTTTTGCAGAAGTCATCTTGCTTGATTCTGGCGATGATGAAGTGCCTGTTGTTGGTCATGGAAGAAAAATCACGCTTTCACGTTGTGTTGTATCTGTTGTACGTCTTGTGGAGCAGCTCAAGGTTTGTGCGAAGGCATTGCAAGGTGATCACATTGTTGCTGCTAGACGAATGCTTTTCAAGCCTCAGAAAGCTGGTGTGAGCGATGGTACTCTGCGCCTTGGCTTCTGCACATTGGGTGTTACTGTCTACTGGTCAATTATTAGTGTTGAGCCTAACTTATGAAGTCTCAACTTTATTTGCTGCTTCTGGAGTAGACTTAGTTGGTACTACTAATGAATGCTATTGGGATATGATGGTGCCTTCTCTTGTCTAGAGATGGTTTGACTTGGTGACAATTTTTATGTGGTTTCTGCAATTTCACTGTGGTTGGTTTCTTCTGTTTGCTGACTTGCTTGCTTTTGAGGAAGTAACAGCTCGCATGCAGGTGTAGTGCCATGCCTTACATGCATGGTTGACATATTGGGCACAACCATTAGCAGGCAGCGCGGGACATTGCTTAAGTTGATTCCATTACTGTCAAAGCAAGTAGGCGGTCTGATCTTACTTTGGAATTAATTGGCATGCTCATCTCATTACAAGTTGTTTATGCCCTCGTCACTAGTTCTAGTTCAGCTTTGTCTGTGCTGCCAGAAAAAGAGTGCGTCGGCCAACCATGGTCGTTCGTTCCGTGGAAGATTGAAAAATGACACAGGCAGCAATGTCATGCCATGCCATACGCCAATGACAGGCAACACTTACCACGACGACAGCACCAAAAGCTACGTATCAGAATTTGAAGTCTTCCAGAGCTAAGCTGCAATCTCTCATACCAACGATAAATGAAAGGAACAGAAACAAGACCATAGTGTCTAACTGACGGACCATCTGGTCATTCCATCATTAAAGAATACAGGAAAGAAGGGAAAGACTTGCACAGCTCGCTTTTATTAAACATGAGCAAAGAAAGAGGGCTATAGCTTGGGGGGTCGGTCATATCACATAAACTCTCTGTAATCTTGATTGGGGTGATGCCTCATTTGCTGTGTACATAAACCTCTTTTTCTATCTTAATTGAAAGGCAGAGCTCCTGGCATTACGGCGTTTAAAAAAAATCTATTTCCATGTTTAAGGCGATGTACAAATTTGCAGGAAATCCATCAATATGGATGGAGGGGGTGTTTTGTGCAGAACCTTCATGTGTAGTTCAAATTCTGCTCGTAGCTATGTGCCGACTTGTTCTCAGTTTCTCATGCTGCATGCAGGGTATGTGGAGAGTGGCAGGTAAGTTACAGTATTTACTAGCACAAGTCTGTCTGACTTAATTAATAATAAACTTTAATTGCCAAGATAAACTATTCACAACAAATTTGCCATATACATACGGCTCTGGCAAGGGCAGATATCGGTCTAGCTAGTGGCCCTAGCTAGACGTGGCCAAAACATTCCAATTAGTGGTCTTCAATTTTGTGGCCTATTTGATGCAAGCCCATTCAGCAGAACTAAGGGGAGGCCAAACATTCCAAGACAAACTTAGAATTTTGTGGCCCAATTGATGCAAAAAAAAAATATTTTGTTGGTTTTGAACTAAGAGGGGATCCAACCATACTTTTGCTACGCATGAAAAATCAAGTTTATGTCGATAGTGGTGCATCAGGAAAAAAAAACATTAGTCATCAAGAAAGAATGAGTTGATTGTCTGGCTGTGTAATTATATTATCACGTACCTACTTCTAGTAGCTGAAGCAGTTGATAAATCTGAATACTAGGCATCTAATTAAACAAGGCATCACCAGTGTAGCATGGTTATATTTCGTGAGGCACTGGTGGGAAGGAAAAAAAACCACGAAGAACGAACTTGAGGAGTTTCGTCATCATGATGACTACGTACTAGTAACAATAAGCAGTAATATATGGCAACTGAAAACTAAAGTTGATAAGAGTCACAATTATCGCCATAAACAAAATGACGTCGTGTCTAATATGGAAAGTTTTGCCAAACGATTACCGGCGTTCGGGCCCAGAACATGCATCCCAATGAATTTGCTGCTGTCTTGTGATATGGAAAAAACAAAGAAACATATATATATGAATCAAGCCCAATGAATTGAACCAGCGCAAATATGTCTGCCTAGCTACCCAATCGACCTCACTTCCTGACCAAATTTTATTTGCCAGAGATTGATTTTTTTTTTTTTCCGGATAGGATACCATATTGGTTCAGTCTCAAAGAACACAAAAGGAAAGTTATTGTTTTATTCATATACATCATGCAGCTCGATTCATACACTTCCTGTCTAATTTTCCGTGTCTTATTTGTAGCAATTGCAGCCAAGTAACTCGCACCTGCCACTGGTGCAACCCATATCCTTGCAACAGCTGTCGCAATGACCTTTTTTAAGGCAACTTGTGAAACACTTTGGTGGGATTGGAGGATCCTTTTGAAGACACAATTCCTCAGCGCCCACCTCCATCTTCTCCTCTGCAACATGCCAATACAATCGTCCAGTTGTTACACTGCTACATAAACAGTTTTTAGAGGTACCCTGGTATTATTAGACTATATCACTTCACAGAACGCTCCTAGAAAATAGACTTTGGCACTTCGCTTCTAAGATTTTGGTTAGTGACCTATGAGCACTTTGACACCTGCAAGTCAATGGATTTCAACCCCTCTTAATAGTACGACATGCCTAATACTCAAATTCAAAAGCAAAAGAATTTAGAAATAAAATGAAGCTTCCAAATTGAGCCCTTTTAGCCATAGCTTATTCCATGAATTAAATTGGGGGGTCTCCACTAATCATTTGCACTTTTCACCTGTTCTTCAAACTGAAATGCTCAACAAATCTCATTAGTTCTTTGTTTCACATTGTCATTATATCACCAAAACCCACGGTAGGATTAGATGCACTTTCAGGCGCGAGCCAATGCGGTTACGCGTGCGTGACGCGGCTGCTTGGGCAAGCTCCCGCGGGCACGTGAGCAAGGCTCATCCGGCGCGGGCTCTCAGCCGCCCAAGCGAGTCCCCGCGGCAGCGCTGATCGACTATGGAAGCGCCGCGAGCACCGGTGGGCTGGCACGTGAGCACGGGCGGCCAACACACGAGCGGCGGGCGGCGGACGGCGCTCGGACGCGACGTTGCGGCTTGAGCGTGAGGGGACGAGGCACGGCCAGCGGGAGGCGCGACCAGCAGGCCAATGCGGCCGGCACGCGATCTGCGGCATGGCCTTCGCGAGGGCGCAGCAGGAGGACGAACCGCGCGCGGTGGCAGGGCTTGCGCCCACGGTGCGCCCGCGCGGTGTGACCTGTGGTGGCGGGCTGGCGGCGGTTCGAGGGCTGTGACATGGGCGAGCTCCCTCGGACGAGCGCGAGCAGAGCTCCAGTGTGGAGGTGCCTCGGCCGGCCTCGACCTCGCCATCGAAGGCCTCGTGCGGGGGAGCGGCGCCGCAGCTCGAGGGCAACGATAAGGGCGGCAGCGTAGACGAAGCTTCTGCGACGGCGCATGGCTCTCGTAGAGTGGCCGACGCTGGCACGGTGGCGCCGCCCGATATGGGCAAGCGGGCCCAGCGTGGGTGGGTGGTGCGCCACGGCCGAGCGAGGTCGAGCGGGCCGACGCTACAGGCTCCTAGAAACCGGTCGTGTCTTCCCAATGGCGATTTGATCGTTTTTTTTTTTTTTAAGGAAGATTTGATCGTTTCTTCCTGGCTCGGGTGAAGAAGGGTTGACACAGTTTCCTTCCTAAGAAACGTTTTCTTCTTCTTTTTTCTTTTTCCTCATTGATTAAGGTGTCATGTCAGCATCTTTGCTTATGTAGCAAATCATTTAATAGACATAGAAACTGTACATTAATTGCCATTAGGACTGTCCTTACATACCCCCACAAACAAATTTTGTTACAATTCATATCAACTTTGACAATTCTGCCTTTTGTCCTAGAGTTTCAAAGCAGGCTTTTGGTCTCTGAACATAGTGAAATTATATGTTCGCTGCCTCACAATTCCCACAGTATATTGTTTGATATTTCTTTCGTGGCACATGTGGAAGCTGGCATACTCGTGTGCCAGTTCTCGTCTTTCAGACTAACTGCACAACTGAACATCTGAAAAATGACTCAAATTAGAGTGCCAGTGCCAATAGGTGTTTTCAGACACTTTAACCAACCAATGTCTTGTGCATGTCCAATCAAAATGCATGCTTCTGATAATGTGTTGAACCATTATTGTTGCCTAGCTTTTCCTGGATTGGCACTTGGAATAATCCTTGTGATACATAGGACATTTGCACCAGTGCCACCATATTCTTGTTTCTGAACACAACGAGATGCATGCGGCCGCCACGTCGGTGCTCGAATGCAAGAAACGCCAACCCCCCCCCCCCCCCCCCCCTCTCCAAACACACACACACAAATTCTGCCACATTCAAAGCAAGCTTTTGGTTTCCGAACATGGTTAGGCGAGTCCATGTTCTTATCGTTTGGCCCATGATCTGATCTGACCCACGCTGATAGGTGGGCTCCTTAAGACCGGACGCTGCCTTTTTGTTTTAAATTTTCTTTTTTCCCCTGCCCGTTAAGACGATATTTAGAAATTTTGTTCTTTTATTCCTTTTCCTGTCTTAAATTTTTTTGTTTCGATGGGCTATGATATGAAAATTATGGCAATTTAGAAAAAGTCTACTTTTCCTCCTCTAACTTTCGTGAAAGTCTTCTGAACTCTAAAACCGGATAAATCACCTCTCTCAACTTTTCAAACCATGTGTTTTACCTCTCGGAGCAATTTTGAAGACGGTTTTACTACGGTGACGGCGGTTTTGCTATAGTGACAGTGGTTTTATCTTTTTTTTTTATTTTGGCTGAATCTTTAAAAATCATAGTAAATTCAAAAAACTCATAAAATAAAAAATCTAATTTTATTGAGCTCTACATGAGCAGATCTACATAGCAAACATATAATATAGTATACTTTAGCACAAAGATTTTGCTAGTCTTTTTTATTTATTTTGGCTTAATTTTTAAAAAATCAAAGTAAATCATAGAAAAATCATAAAATAGAAAAATCTAATTTTTTTAGATTCCACATGAGTAGATCTGCATAACGAACATATAATATCATATGTTTTAGTACAAAGTTCTTTTTCGTAGCTTTAGATCTATACTTTTCTATAATTAATTAAAATAATTTATAAACATATCTTCTATACTAACTTTGTTAGATCTACTCATATGGAATCCAACAAAACTAGATTTTTTATATTTTACGATTTTCTATGATTTACTATGATTTTAAAAAAAATAGCCAAAATAAATAAATAAAAAAAAGACCAGCAAAAACTTTATACTAAAGCATACTCCCTCCGTCCCCTCTAAGTGTCGCTTTTGGGTGTTCGTGCCACAAGTTTTGTAACGCCTCGTCTTCTCGAGGCCGGACCCACTTACATCGCGACTTTAATAGGACCAATACTATTCGTGCCACAAGTTTTGTAATGTCCCACCTCCTCAAGACTGGACCCGCTTACATCCGACGGCTTTAATAGGACCCGACACGCCCTCACCGATCAACACCGGTTTTTTTCTGCAAGCACTTCCCTCACTTATGCGCATCCGGGAAGAACTTTCCGATCGGTCATCTATTATTCCAAGCCAAACACGCTTAACTTTAGAGTTTTTTAGATAGGTTTCCAAAAAGAAGTTATAACTTATTGGTATAAGTATCATGTTAATCCTATTAATTCCTAGACCGAGATGTTACAAATGTGACTTGATTTATAGAAAATACGTAAAATATTTATATCTCTAAATAAATTTGACTTAATACTAATTATGGTATTAATTAAAATTACCAGTTATTTATTTAAAGCGCAAAAGCGACACTTAAAAAAGGAATTTTTCTATGATTTATTTTGATTTTTCCAAAATTTAAGGTTATTTGTGTAATGAGGGGAAGGAGCTAGTCACTAGCTCACTACCTCAAAGTGTATCTGTCATAGTTGCTAACAATTTGTTAAGCACGAGTAATGAATGGAAGCACTCAATTTTTAAAAAAAAAAGATTTAGCTGAAATAAATAGAAAAGAAAAAGACAAAACCACCAACCATGTCATTGTAGTAAAACCGTCTTCAAAACTGCTCTAAGAAGGATAAAAGGCAGGTTTGAAAAGTTGAAGAAGGTGGTTTGTCTGGTTTTTGAGTTCAAAGAGAAAAGATGAATTTTCAAAGTTAAGGAGACATTTTTCTTGCAATTTGGACAACTGAGAGCCCACGCCGAGTTGTCTCTCGCTCCTGCGCCTCGCCGTCCGCTTGACTCGCAGGTCGCGTATGGCACGAGGGCGGGGGCAGGGGTCGGAGCAGGCGTCCACGGTGGCGGCCTGGCGTGGCGGGGCGGCTGTGGAGGACAGGGGTACTCGTCTGCGTCATATATATGGGTGGACGGCGGCACTGATGCGTGATGCCGCTGTGCCTGCCTTCACCAGTTGACCTCCAGCTTTGGGCGGCATTGCATTGGATTGCAGGTCGAGGATCCGGCTCCATTTTCGCTTTCCTCGCATGCAGCGACGACTCGCCGAGGCTCCTCTTGCTCTTGCACTGCGGCCTGGCGTCTCCATCTTCTCGCCCGGCGCGGCCGCATGCATGTGAGGTAAGCCGCGCTGCTCCAACCTAGCTCCAAGTGATGCATGTGAGGTGAAGCCTCTATATTTATGTATCCTGTTAGTTCTCGCGTGTTAGATTAGATTATATATATCTTACTAGCCAGGTAGGTAACCCCAATCCTGTTAATTATTTTTTATTTCATCTCCGATCCAGTAACTCTAAATGCCCAGCACTATGGTTATGTTAAGAATCGTCGTCAACTGTTATGTTGCTGCAATTCAATTACGTTACTCGCACAAATAAATCCTGTCACCAACTTTGACAGATCTGCATATTGTCCTGGGTTCTGATCTATATATGCATTCCTCACATTCAAAACAGGCTTTTGGTTTATTATGAAATTACAAAAAGAGGTGGGCCCATGTTCTTATCGTTTATTGGCCCATGATCTGATCTGGCCAACGCTGACAGGCGGGCTCCCAAAGTCCGGAGGCTTTCTCGATTTATTTTTATTTTGGTTAATTTATTTTTAATTTCACTGTATTGCCTTCGTTTCAAAATATCCAATAATCATTTTTTACTGCCTCTTATAATTTCCAATTTTTGTTAAAAAAAATAGAAGCTTGTCTTTATTTTCCTTTCTTCCTGTTCTTAAATTGATTTATTTATTTATTTTTCACATACGGCCGGCCGGGACTTGATGTTTTGTTTGTATGGACATTGTGGCAATCTCCACAGTCTAAAGCGTGGCAGGCAGCCCACCTCAAAATCGCTCGCTCTGAGCAATGTTGAGCAAGCGTTCACGGTGGGCAGGTCGGTTGCGGAGGACAGGGGTGCACGAGTTGCGGCCGGAATCGGAGTCGGGTGGCCAGAGATGATGCGCGAGACCGCGCTGGCGAGGCTCCTTCGATCTCATCCTCTTCGCACTGCGGCCTGCGGCTCCATCTTGGCTCCCAGAGGCATGGCATGTGGGTAAGCCCGCCGTACGTGCTGCTTCAACCTTAGCTACTAGCTCCACTCCAAATGATGCATGTGATTTGATTACTCGGAACGAATTGTATCTATGCACGCAAACAAAGCTGCGCACCCTACTCTGCTAGTCTAACAGGCAATGATGTGATGGAGAAATGTGTACTAAACTTTTGCGCATTAGTGTCATGGTTTCTGGCTCTGAAATGGTAATATCACATTTGCCAGGATCTCCAGAGTCCAGAGCATAACAATGAGATAGAAGTGTTTCAAGCATTACGCCCTGCCACCAATATCAGATCTGTGCGCTTTTTTTTTTTTTTTTTCCAGATGAATACCTTCCAGGCTGGTTTCATGGTTCTGAACTTCTGATGGCGCTGGCTACCATTTTGTCATCATTAACAGAGATTGCACACGCGTTTGGAATCCGTACCAGTAGAAAGCTAGGTTTTGGGGGTTTGCCTTCCCTTGAAGAACTGGAGGTGTGCAAGTGTCCAAAGATCAACTCAAGACGTCTGGTGACCCCGTCCCTAAAGATGGTTTATATGGAAGATTCTGGGAATCTTGGAGATGATATTGATTGTTGTTCCCTGACCACCTTTGAATTGTCAAGTTATCATCTGGCATCTCTCGTTTGTGGTTTGCTATTAATCCGGCCAGTGCACATGTTAATTTCCTTCGTTTTTCCGTTCTTCAAATCTCACTGTTGTCGACCGTGGCATATACTATGCCAGTAGGTGGCCATGAGATGTCACCGACTCGCCGTGCGTCCGATCGAGTCGTGTGGGGGTGGGTGGCGCCAACTTGAAGAGATGTGCGGGATGGCACATACAGTCATGGCGTGAACCTAGGACCTCGTTTATCATCCCTATATATTTTGTTGACTGGATAAAGGAGAAAAACATTGCATAGTTCCATGACACCAAAAGTCTGACTTTATTTCTCGGTTCTTGACTGAAATGAAATTGTGACCTTGAATGAAATGGGACCCCTATGATCTTGCGGGCAGCAATGTTGATGTCGCTGGCTGAAGACACCTGCCTGTGAACCCAGGATCGATGCATGCCCAATGTCTCCAAGACCAGCGGCTAGGTGAGCCATCCGTTGATGGACATCGCCAACTGTGCTTAGATACGTTTATCAGTCACTGCTAATTAAGGCAAGGCAATGGTATCCAGTGTTACCCCTGAAGAGTAGGCTCTTGAACCATCTGAAGATTGTTGCAAAGTGCCAGCAAGAGGTGCTTTTTCAATTGAATCCAACTAACTGATAATGGATCGATCATTCAGACTGACAGTCACCTCTGATATGCAAACAAAATGTGCCTTTTCAGAGCATAGTTAAAGGGGTAGGGGTGAGGAGGTGTTTTTTTTTTTTTCCAATTACTACTAACTGGGCTGCTCTGACTCCCATGCCATTGCGGCATAGGTTGAGGGCCGTCCTTGCAAGGGAGGAGCCTCGTGATGAACTGGTGATGACGATGATTTGGGCGTCATTCTGAAATCCGTATGTGCAGATGAAATGAAGATCCAACTAACTTATAATGATGAAATGAAGATCCAAGATGGATAACATTTGGTGTCGCATCATATCAGCCACAGGTGCGGTGCTCTTGAATCAGGTCAACGGTCGCTGCAATCTGATCTCGCCGTTTGTGCTATCTGTAGTGTTCCTGACAAAGCATATGGCAACTCTTACGGAGATTTTTTTTTTTTTCATTCATAACAACTTCGATAAATGTTCATTTTGTCCTGTGTATCACATTCAAATATCAAAGCAGGCTTTCGGTTTATGAGCATAGTGAAATTATATGTTCGCTGTCTCAGAATTGCTACAGTATGCTGTTGTATTTGATATTTATTTTGTTACATGCTGAAGCCATCCCATCCTAAAGCTAGCATACTTGTGTGAGTTCTCCTCTTTCAGACTGACTATACAACTGAACATCTGAAACAACCTTCAGAACAGAGTGTTGCAACCAACAGCTGTCTTGCACTTACCCGGCCAACATATTTATACGTTCAGACATTTAACTAACCAACAATGTCCTTCTGTGCAAACCAATAAAAATGCATGATTTTGATAATGTGTTCAGCCATTCCTCTGTTCTGACTGTGTTGATGGTTGCATGAGAACTAAAACGAACCCTACACGAGCAAGCACACTACATCTTTATGGCATAACATGATTTAAAATGTCTTTTTAACAATTAGAATTAACACTCCCTTCAAAAAAAAAAAACAATTAGAATTAACACAAGCAAATATTTCCTTCACCATCCTCTTCCTCCTCTGCCTCTACCTCTTCCTCCTCTGCCCCCAGCTGCTAATCCTGCCTCCCCACCTCTTCCTCCTCTGCCTTCCCCTCTCCCTCGTCCACCGCGAGCTGCTCCTCTCCCTCCCCTTCTTCCTCCTCCTCTTCCTCTTCCACCTCCTCCTTCAACCTCCTCTTCCTCCTGCTGCTCCTGCACCTCCTCTTCCTCCTCCTGCTCTTCCTCCCGAAACGTTGGATCGATAACATTAACTGCCACTGCCTGATTTTGTAGACTCGACAAGGCTTGTTTGTCAATGACCATATCCTTGAATAGCTTACAGAAAGTTAGTTCACCATCTTCACCGATCAGCTGACCGAGCGTGCCAAGCCCAACCACCATGAACTCTTGCCTCCTCGGCAGATCAGTGTGCAAGGCCATTGCGTGATGCCTCCTCATTGTTTGAACTTCGTCAGACAACTGGCCCCACCACCTTATCACCTTCCAACATCTATCAGACAAAGGTCTAGCAAAGTCGATAGACTCAAGAGCTTGGATCACTGGGGTGCATATAGAATTCAGCCGAAACGCCTCACAGAAAATAATTATAGTCCTAGAAACCGCAAGCTTTAGTTCTTCTCTGACAGTTCCAATAACACCTTTGGCCTGGGGGTTCCCCTCCCTGTCATAGCCCATCTGAACTTTTTCTTCAAAATAGAAGAAGGTTTCAAAGAGTGCCACCACTGCCTCAGGTCCAGGAGCGTCCCTTTGAAGACAGAAAGGTATGCGTTAATTCATATTAATTTATAAAGAAATCTGAATAAGGGTCTGGATAAGTTGTTACCCTTTGTCTGTGTGATCTGAGCGCATTCCCATCTTTACTGCATTGAAAAAAGGAGGAGCCTCATCGTACAAATCATCAAAGATGAATAGTGTACCCCATTGTGGTTCATCTTGAGCAGCTCCATCGGCTGGAATAGCCACCATCCCACGACGAAACCCCGAAAAATATAAATCGGTGTCGCGAATAAAGAGCTCTACGACACGAGATATATCATTAGGGTCTTGAAGGCGTATGCGGTGGTAGCTAATACCGTGAAGCGGGTTCTTGAATGGAGCCACCGGAATCAGCCTCTCCCCAAGAAGAACGGGTGCAATTTTGCGGGCACGAATCAGACGCAGCCTGTTGGTATCTGTGAGAGCAGTCGCGGGATTACTGATGTTAAAGGGAACAAAAGGCACATCCTGCAGGTTAGGAGCAACTGTTAGGCGATGTCATGTCAGTGTATAACAAGTAATAATGATTTACTATAATGATAGCAAGAAGACTAATAATCGGAGTGGAAAATTTCTCAGTCAAAATATAAAAACAAAAGAGGGTCAAAATTTCTCTAAAATTTCCATATGGCTACCCTTTAAGCTCAACAGATAAAACTTTGCTATGGGGAGGGCTGCCTAGAAATGAACTCGATGTGATCTAAGCAACGTTCATGTATATGATAAACGATAAACAGTCAAACACCTACCGCCTTAGCATTTATTCGAACGATAATGTAATAACCAAAAATAGATGAAAGGGAGTTGAAAGGGAGATATAAACTTTGCAGTAAAGTATATCAGTTAATAACACAAGCAGCAACATTTGGCGGCTGGCTTACCGTCATATGGAGCTGGCGAGGTGAGAACACATTCCGGAGGTTCGGGTACGGCAATGGTGCCTCCATTTCAGGAGGGTTCATTTTGTTGCAGTCAGGAGGGAGGGAGGGCGAGGCCGGGGCAAGATCGAGGAAGCCACCGGATGGCTAGCACCTACAACAGGTAGCGGCAGAGACAGACGGACCGTGACAATGGGACTGTCAGCACAGACAGCGCCAGACCAAGACAACGGCGACTTGTGGCACCTCCATTGATGATCTGCAACGATCAAAGAACTGTAAGAAAGAAGAAAACATTTTCTTGTAATTACTTATCAGGGATACAAATGCATATAACTATAAATCGATCGACACAACTGAGGTACTGTAAAGTTCAGACCCCCTGTACTTGTTCAAGTAGATCACATTAAGTTTCCTCCTCCTTGATTAGCAATTTTGGTAGTTCTAACTTTACACCAGATAAATCTTTGATAGGTGATTGCTGTAGTCTGATGCTAGATTTTGCGATGGGTCTATTTTCCTGGGCATGTAAAGCATATTGACAAGAATCTTTGTTTATGAAAACAGTGAATTTTAATTTGTTTTATATAGGTTCAAGTTTTCTTTCTAATTGTCGCAAACACCGCTAAGTAGCTTAGCTGCCACTGTTCCTAGCTGTTCCACTTCGTTGCAAATGATAACCTCTAAAAGGCTTAGCCCAACATTGGCTATTAGGGAAGGGACGCACAACTAATGAACCAAGATCTGGCCTTGGCCATGCTCACAACGCACGGGGCACGGCAGCACGGAACACCCTGGCGGGCGTGGTGCGGGGCTGGAGCGGCTGTCGAGCCGTCAGGCCGGCATCCGGCCGGATGTGGTCGAGCACGGTGAGGCCAGGGTGATAGCGCCCCAAGGTGCTCGCCGGCAGCGACAGGAACGTAGGGCGTGCACGATGGCGAGCGCTCTCCTAGACAAGACTTGGGATTTTGGGGGCCGCTGGGGGTTTAATTTGCGGTGTCCGTCGCCGCGGCTCCTGCAGAAACAATCTCGGCTCGATGGCCGGTCACAAACTCACAACACAATGCAATAGAGGGCTCATCGGCTCGCCGGCCGGCAGCAGGGAAGAGGGGGAAGAGCACAGCGTCGTGGCGTGCTCACCGTCGGGAGTGGAGACGGCAGGCAGGCAGTCGATCGGCCTGCTGGTGTGGGGCGTGGCCGGGGCTGGTGCGCGCGGCGGTTCAGGTACACGGTGGTGAAGTCGCCATCCCAACGAAAGGCGCCGGCTTGGTGTCGTCGAGGAAGAAGGCGGCGATTCAGGTACACGGTGGTGAAGTCGCCGTCCCAACGAAAGGCGCCGGCTTGGTGTCGTCGAGGAAGAAGGCGGCGATTCAGGTACGGTGAAGCCGCTGTCCCTATGAAAGGTGCCGGCTTGCCGTCGAAGAAGAAGCTAGGCGTGCGTCGTACGCGCGGCCGGGGCTGGTGCAGGCTCGCGGCGGCTCAGGTACTGTGAAAGGCGGCGGCTTTGTCGTCGAGGAAGAAGACGAAAAGAAGGCGGCGTACGCCGGCGGCCGGGAACGTTCTGGGCTGCTTGGTTCCGGCCGGTCGGTGTGGTCGCGCGCTTCGATCAGTCCTCGTCGTCGTCCGTGTCGCTCGTCGACGTCATCTTGTGGTCTTTGGTTCGATCTGCGCCCGTGCTGGCTGGCGACGATCGAATCGAACGGAGGGAAGGAGTGGCCGGCGGCCGGGTCGCCTCGCTCGCTCGTCGGGCTGGGGTACCTCGCTGCCGCAGCAAGCAGCTGGCGACGAATCCAAGGAAGGATACCGCCGGTGCCAAGAGGAGGAAGGAGACCCGGCCGGGGTGGTGTGGGATCGATCGGAAGAGGAGGGGAAAAAGTGAGGGAGGGATCGGAGGGAGTGGCTTGGACTTGGAGGGCAGAAGAGAACAGAAGAGGAGGGTGTGGGGTTTTGGGGAGGGAGAAGAGGAGCGGCGGAAAAGTGCTTGCTTGCTTGCGTTCGTTTGTGTTGCCAGTGCCAGCTTCTTTTCTCTTTTACAGGGCACCGTGCACAGCCCAGAGGCCACACAGAGCAAGAGTAGATGGAGATGGGGTCTTCGTTTCGGTTTGGTTTGGTTTCCCTTCCGAATCATTCTTGCCGTTGTTGTTTTTGTTTTTTTCTTTTTCAAATGAGTGCAGTAGCACTGTATGTATGTGTGGATAGCTAAAACGCAAGGTGCACTACTAGTCTCTAATCCGGGTCGGGCGGGTATATGTACAATAATAAATTAATTAATTAAACTGCAACGTTCAATCAATCTAACAAAATGCATGCATGGCTGCATGCTGCCTAGTACGTACTTACGTAACTTAATTAAGTACCTGATGACTATATAATACTACGAGCCTGCATTGCGTTGCGTTTCATATATATTTTTTTTATATATGGTAGTATATGTGGAGAAGAGGACACGTACGTACGTGTACGTATTAACGTATACTAGCTAGCAGCACAGCAGATTGGAAATGGCAAATACTTTTTGTGCATGCTTTTTCGCTCGCCTGCCTGCGTACTGCCTGCTGCAGCGGGCCTGCGACCGGCCGGCCACAGGGGAGGAGGGGGCTTTGACCATTATTTTCGAAAGAGTTTTCTTTTTTGAAAAAAGCTAGAGGTTATTTTCAAAAGAATAACCACCACCGCCTTGGGCTGCATGGGTGCACATGTGCCGACAAAACAACCACGAGGTGAGCGCGAGGCGAGGTGAGCGCTGATCCGATCCACCCAGCAGCAGTCCAGTCCCAGTTCCAGTTTATTTTCCATTTCCATGCGCACGTACGTGACGAATCGATCGGAGGGGCTCTCTCGGGCCGTCGGTGTCTATTTCCAAGTTTCCAAAGAAGAAGATAAATAAAAACATAAGTGTGGGCCATGGTGACATGCATATACGAGCAGAGCAGTACACTACGGTGGATGGTGGGCTGCTGCCCACGGATGTGCATGTGCTCGTTGGGCCGGGCCGGGAGCAAAGATTAGCTACCCGGACTAAATAACGAACGTATTTCTGTAACTTTTTATTTTTGCACATGGAAAGTCACAAAGTTATACGCATAACTTTGACATATAACTTATTGTAATGTATAATTTATATCTCTACTACTAAAAAGAATGAAAGGGAATCGTCAGCCGCCTAATCGCCCCGCGCTAATTCACGCTCGCCCCACGACCGCGCCCTCACCCCCACGCCCCCCGCCCGCACGCCAACCCACGCTCGCCGCGCTCGCCGCCACCTCCCTCTCTCTCGCGCACGGCGCCCCGTCTCCGCCGTCGCCGCCGCCCGTCCGTCACCGCGCTCGGCCCCGCCCGTCCGTCCCCGCGCTCGCCGCCGCCCGTCCGTCCCCGCGCGAGCCGACGCCACGCCGGCCGACCGTCGCGCCGACGCCCCATCCTGCCAAGGCGGCACGGACGCGGCTCCGTCTCCATCGACGACGCGGTCTCCATCGACGACGCTCGCTCGCCGCCGCGCCGTCCGTCGCCGCGCGAGGCCCCGCCCGTCCGTCCCCGCGCGAGCCGGCCGACCACGCCGGCCGTCCGTCGCGCCGACGACCCATCCTGCCAAGGCGGCACGGTCGCGGCTCCGTCTCCATCGACGACGCGGTCTCCATCGAGGCCGCTCGCTCGCCGCCGCGCCGTCCGTCCCCGCCGCGCCGTCCGTCCCCGCGCAAGCCGACGCCGGCCGTCCGTCCCCGCCGCGCCGTCCGTCCCCGCGCAAGCCGACGCCGGCCGTCCGTCGCGCCGACGCCCCATCCTGCCAAGGCAGCACGGTCTCGGCTCCGTCTCCATCGACGCCGGAACCACCGCCGACGCCGCTACTGCACTTCGCCGGCGAGGACAACCACCAAGTATGCCCATCCCTTCTCTTCCCTTCCTGCTGTGTGGAACCTTTGAATTGTGGGGTAGATGCTTATTATGGAGGGAGAGGTCATGCTGTTTAGAAGTATGTCCAATTGCATTTGTTTCTTATTTATTTTTGATGAGCACTTGTCAATAATGCTATTTAGATCTGGAATGTAAATGGATCATGTGACTCCTTTTCCAGATCAATGCCTGGATATTTAAATATGTTTAGTTTAAGAAGATCATTGGGATATTTAATTAATAATGTGGCACGGATTTAGATTTTATACAGCCAACCTAATAGTGTGTGGCAGGCAGCACACCCAATGTCCTTCACTGGATACATGGCTGTGGTCTGTGTGCTTTGATCTGCTTTACTCTGAATGTTGCTAGCCCTTGTTCTCCTCATCCAATCCACTCATTCAAGACTATTTAATCACTTCTTTTTTTTGTTTCTGGTTCAGCCTGGGAAGGTCATTTGGATCAGTGATATATAACCAGCACAATTGCACATACATTAGGATGAGTGAATTGAGCAGCAAGAGAAGGGAGCCCATCAATATTAGTTGATTCATTCTTTTTTCAACTCTGAACCAAACCCTCAACGCCATTCTCTTGGTAGGGCAGTGACCATAGACTATTTCCTCTAAGCCTGTGTTATTGTCAATACTGTCAGATTGCAGTAAGCTCTATAGCAGTTCTTGGCTTGCTATTGCAGGTTTACTGAATGCTAGATGGTTGTTTTCCTAAGGAAGACAAGTAGGAGAACTGATTTCTGGAACTGAAAATCCAGCTAACTTAATGCTATCTTTCATACCGAACCAATCATATGGTAGCACATATTTTGACAATTTTCTGACAGGGAATACAGTTCATAAGATTGATGTGCTGAATACAAGTAATCGTAGTCATACAATAACTGTTCTGCCAGTTCTTTCTGTTAGTTAACCAGTGACTCAGTGATCATGCCAGTCATCAATAAATCCTTTATGAATTGTTCAGCTCTTTAGGATTTCAGTTTTGGACATATGAGGGGGGTGGGATTAGACACCAAAACAGTATGGACCATAAGATGGCGTAATTTTTTACAAGGGATAGGAAAATTATTAAAGACGGTTACTTCACTAAAAATTCTATATGGTAAACTGAGTTCAGGATGGCCATAGTTTTGACTGCCATTCTGTAAAAATCCTAGGGAACAAAACCATTTGCACAGCTTCTTAAATCTAACACTTCAATCCTTTGAGTTGAGTTTTGGCCTCTGAGTCATAACCAACTGTTGAATAATATCAATTACCTGCAACCATATATCTATGATCTGGAATTTGGTAACTTTTGGTGTATTTCTTATTATGTCATGGTGAAAATCCATTTAGGAGTATTATTCATCTAGATCTGATGCATAATCATTTAATTCTGTATAATTCCTACAGCACCTTGAGATGCCGCTGCTGACAGGGCGTTGCAGTGGCAGCTACTGGTTGTCAAAATTCTTCTTTCTATAGTTGCCTGATATAGGTTAGCAAGCAATCCTATAAATAAGAACTCCCATGCAGCATGAATGAGATTGCAGATATATAATAAATAAGATAAGTGTTCAAGGAAACAAATTTAAAGAAGGATGACACACGTGCGCCTATAATATATACAGAAAAATAGGTTCAGGTGCTTAGGAATTGGACTTCAGCCAAGCACTGCTTGTGCTCTTCAAACTAGGTTTTTTTATTTTTTAAGAGAAAAGAACATAAACTCTTACTGTTTGTCCACTGCATTATTTAGCCTTTACTCTCTCAATTTCAAAGTTTAGACCTACTGCTTTTCTCAAGCAGAGTAGTACATTCTCAAGCAGATTAGTAAGTTGCTTTATTAACTTCAACTCTAACTACTCTACAACAGCGGACAGCCTATGTTTTTAGCACAAATGGGTTTGTAAAAGTATTTACTTACCTAGATTATGAATTTTCTGTTCCATGTATATTTAAAATAAGTTTGTGGTTGTATAGCACTTTTATGGAGCCTTATCCAACTACTAATTTCGATCAAATATTTAAATCTTGATGATCTATATGCACTTCAATGATCCTGTTTTGCCTTTTCTTTTTGGTTGACACAGATTTAGGAGTGAACGAAAGGATACAATGCTCAGCTGCAATCGCTGCCCCTGAATAAGGATAGAACCAGTATGCATCACTAGCTGTCTACTCCTTGCCCCCTTTATTTATTTTTTTTAAGATGGTATCTTTGAAGCAGAACAAGCCATACATGATATCTGAATATTTTGCCTTGCTTAGGATCAGCTCTAATCTCGGAAATGTGCAACCGTTCTCGAGTTTTCATTGTTGCATCCCATATGATATCTGTCTGTACATTTCATTACATACGTGCAGCTCACCGTCGCCAAGTTGATAATTGGTTAAGTGGTGCGTTCTTTGTTTCAGGTTTAGGATTCATCAAAACTAATTATCATTATAGATTATTGATACAATGGATAATAATTCTCGTGCACCATTGGGAAACAAGACTAACACTGCAGTCGATGCTAAAGAACGAAAGAGGGAACGAGATAGAGCTCGATGGTATCAAAAAAAGGATGCAATTAACAAGAGACGCCGTGAAGCCTATAATGGAAGCAAAAATCAACATGTTCATGGCAATGACGATGACACAGCATCAAATAAGGAAAACATTGATCCTGTTGAAACAGATGATTGGCTCCATAGGAATGATTCCTATAACACTCGCAATGTTCACAGTATTATTGACGAGAACATGTCGACTCAGTTATCATGTAATTATAAAGATGCTGGAATATTTTGTCTTTCAAATTGTTTGCAATATAATATGACTCAGCAAAACTAATGATTGTATTTATATATGATTGCATTGATAGATGATCTAGAAAAGGAGACTAGAGAAAAGGAGAGCACTATTGGTTTCGCCAATACCCTTGTTCCTGATGCTGAAGAACCATCTGTACAAAGCACATCAAAAAGTAAATATAATGAATGGTACAAAAATATGACGCCTACACAGAGGGAAGCAAGGCGTGAATGTCAAAGGATGCAGAACACTAATCCCAAGCGTAAGGAGGCAATGAAATTGTCTAAGAAAAAATTCAAAGATGTGCGGAAGCAAACCTTACACCCAGCATCTATCGCTATGGAGAACCCGTTATTTATACCTAAGCCTGTGTGGCCTAATGTGGACGATTCAAGAGGTCGTGGATCCCCGATGAACTCCAGTGATTGGGATATCCCTGAGCTCAGTGCAACACCTCTTTATATTCCACCACCCAATGAGGAGGCCGATGATGAAGGATGCGATGAGTTATTGCCTGGCCATATGACACAAAGAACATGTGTTCCAGCTGGGGAAAGACATGCATTGTTAACCCGTCGTAACACGATGTTTGAGCATCGCATTGGTTCGAACACATGTGCATCTAATAAAAATGATGACTGCATGGCCGAAGACCGAGTGGATGTTAACACACCCTTGCCCCAATCAATCGTGACCAACGGCGGTAAATACTGATGCCTCATCCCATTCGAATGACCTATATACCAAATTTTATCTAACCGATCCATGCTCAATTTGTGATTAACAGAAAGGGAGGGATCCAACTTCGAGGCTACATCAGCTACACCGATGGCACCACCATTTGATGATTGCGAATGCATGACTGAAGAAAACCCAAATAATAACACACCCTTGCCTCAATCGGTCCTCACCAACAACGGTAACTATTGATACCTCATTTTTATGTTTAGCTGACATATTATGTACCATATTATACCTAACTCAACCTTGGTCATTACATGATTATTAGAAAGGACTGGACCTAGCCTTCAGCCTGTAACCGACACACCGACGACGCCAATATTTGATGATAGTGGTAATTTACACTTTTTTCTATTTGAATGGCTTTGTTATTTTTTTACCTGTAGTTCTACTAATTTACATGTCTTTGACGGTCATAGATGATGATGAGGGTGATATATTTGAAGATGACGAGGAAGATGATGAGGGATACCTGTTTGGTGGGCAAGGTATTTATAATAAATATCAAATACGTTATAAACACCCACTCCTTTATCTAATCTATATTTTTTGTTTAAATGACATTTCAATAGAGGAATCAGATGACGATATCCAAAGTGATGATCCTGAGGAAGACACACCTTCTGAGCCTGAAGTACCTGACCCATATGAAAAGGTGTATAGTAACATACCTAGCGAGACGCACATGCTACAACCTGTCCCAAACTGCTGTCACTGCGGTGCGATGAGGTTCCCATAAGAGCCACCTGGGTTTTATTGCCGCAACGGAAAGATCGAGCTGAAAGAACCAGAAGTACCAGACAAGCTAATGAGGCTTTGGACGAGCTCTGACGCGGATGCTAGGCACTTCCGTAATAATATTAGGTTTTTCAATGGTCACTTCTCTTTCACTTCCCTATATTGTCGCCTCGATAGTGCTACTGCTGACATCAGAAATAGCGGCATATATACCTTCCGTGCACATGGCATGATCTATCACAACATAAGGTCATTTGGGAAAGAAGAAGGTACAGATCCTAGACATCTTGAGCTTTACTTCTATGACGATGATCCGAGCCTTGAGCACCGATACCGAAGGTGTCGTGAAGAGCAGTACCAGAAGGATAAAGAAGTCATAGATAGATTAGTGGCCATCCTTCGTGACAACCCGTACTCAGAACAATTAAGGAGTATGGGGCAAGTTTGAACATCTCGAGGACTACCGCATCGAGCTTAACCTTGATAAGCAACCGGACCAAAGGACATATAATGTGCCGGGCCGAGGAGGTGGGCTGCTGTTTGGATCGAAAGTAGTGAACTCCTTGGTCAGTTTCAAAATAGTGTCATCCTTAATGGGAAAGATAGAAGCAGGTATGGCATCCGATCATACCATGGATGCTATGATGCTCTTTCATACCCATTGTTCTTCCCTAAGGGTGAGCTTGGATGGCATATGGATATCCCAAAGAAAGATGTTACTCCACAGGAAATCGAGATGGCTCTTGCCCTACGTAAGGCTCGTAGTGGTACAGAAGAAGAAGAAGAAACAGGTCTGATTATCTACTTGTCTTTTCATGTATACCAAACAGTTATCCTAGAAACACATCTAATACATAGCTTTGTTTTTGCAGACTCTCCAGAAATTTATTTGTTTCTGTGCGTGACTATTACTGCTACAAGTTCCAGATAAGGCCAGGGATTTTTAATTCCATACTTCATGGCAAGCGTCTTTTTCAACAGTTTGCAGTTGACACATACATCAAAATTGAGAGTTCTCGACTTGATTACATACGCAATCATCAAAAGGAGATTAGGGCTGACCTCTACCAAGGATTGGTTGATAGCTGGCATGCCGGAGAGGGTAGATCAGAGGCTGTTGGAAAGCGGACGGTGATGCCGTCATCATTTATCGGAGGCCCGAGGGACATGAGGCGTAGGTACTTGGATGCCATGGCACTGGTACGCAGGTTTGGGAAACCAGACATCTTTCTCACTATGACATGTAATCCAAAATGGGATGAGATCAAGCGTGAGTTGTACCCTGGACAAACCCCACAAGATCGCCCAGATCTTGTTGATCGAGTGTTTAGGGCAAAATTGGAAGAGCTTAAGCACATGCTACTAAAAAAGGATATCCTTGGAAAGGTTCGTGCACACTTATATGTTGTGGAGTTCCAAAAGAGGGGTCTACCGCATGCACATTTTTTGCTAATCATGGAGGGACCCTACAAAGTCACGTGTCCAGAGCAGTATGACCGTCTCATCTCAGCTGAGCTCCCAAACAAGAAGAAGTATCCAGCCCTCTATAAAATGGTTACCAAGCATATGATGCACGGCCCTTGCGGAATACTTAATCGCAATTGCCCATGCACAAAAGGTCGTGAATCATGCAAGAACCATTACCCGCGACCATTACGTGAAGCCACATTACAAGGCAAGGATTCATACCCGGTTTATGAGACAACGTGAAGATGGTAGAAAAGAAAAGGTGCGTGGACATGATCTTGACAATAGATGGGTCGTGCCTTACAACCCATACCTCTTACGTCTGTTCAATTGCCACATCAATGTTGAGGCATGTGGGAGCATAAAGACCGTCAAATATTTGTTTAAGTATATTCATAAGGGTCATGATCGTAAGGCGTCGTGGGTCGTGAGAGAGGCAGAAAAGGTAGACAATGAAGGAAACATCGATGAGATTAAATTGTATAGAGATGCTAGATGGGTGACTCCTCCAGAAGCCTTGTGGAGGATATATGGTTTTGATATAAGTGACAGGTCCCCTTCTGTGTTATCCTTGCAGCTCCATCTTCCTGGCATGCACATGGTTTCGTTTCATGAGCGTGAGGGTGTTCGACTAGTGCTTAATCGTCCAGGTGTTGAAAGGTCGATGCTTACAGCCTATTTTGAGAAGAACAACACATCTGAACATGCCCGCGGTATATTGTATCGAGACTTTCCTGAGTACTATAGGTGGGACTCAAAAGACAAATCATGGATTAGGAGGAAGCAAAATGTACTAAGACAAATCGGGAGAGTTGTGTGCGCCAATCCAGCCGAAGGGGAGCGTTACTATCTTAGGGTACTTCTAAACCACGTCGCTGGTGCAACTTCCTTCACTGATCTAAGAACAGTTTCTGGCGTACTCTTACCGACTTTTCGTGAAGCTGCACAAAGAAGGGGTCTTATTGAAGAGGACAATACATTGCACGAGTCCCTTGCTGAAGCTACTCAGTGGATGATGCCATGTGCATTGCGAAGGCTCTTTGCAACAATCTTGGTATTTTGTGAGCCGAGTGATGTGTTAGAACTCTGGGAAAAGCACAAGGAGGCAATGTCAGAGGACTTTAGGCGTAATAACCAGTCTACCTTCGCAGTAGAACAGATGGTCCTTATAGATATTCGGAAGTTGTTAGAATCTATGCAAAAGGACATAAAGATGTATCCACTTCCTGATATCGACGACACATATGATCCTTCTAATGATATTCCTAGGGAGATTTTTGAGGAGGCTAACGTTCAAGCGAATGTTGATGACTTGGGACTATCAGAAACCCTTAACGAGGAGCAAAGGCCGCCTACAATGAGATTTTTGGCCGGCTTTGTTGATAGCGATCATGGGGGTTTGTTCTTTGTGGATGGACTGGCGGCACCGGGAAGACTTACCTATACTGGGGCTCTACTCGCTACTATACGAAGTCAAAACAAGATTGCCGTGGCGACAAAGAACATCCGGTGTTGCAGCCTCAATAATGCCCGGTGGTAGAACCGCTCACTCACGATTCAAGATTCCCCTCACACTCGATGGTGGGGCCTTTTGCAGCTTCACGAAACAGAGTGGTACTGCCAAGCTGCTTCAGGCCGCATCCCTTATTATTTGGGATGAGGTGACAATGATGAAAAGACAAGGTGTCGAGGCATTAGACAACAGCCTTCGCGATATCATGGGTCGCCCTAACCTGCCATTTGGGGGAAAGACTGTAGTGTTTGGTGGAGATTTTAGACAGGTTCTCCCAGTTGTTCGAAAAGGATCAAGGGCTCAAATAGTTGGTGCCTCACTACGGATGTCCTACCTTTGGAATTCCATGCGACATCTCAAACTGGTCCGTAACATGAGGGCAAAGAGCGACCCGTGGTTTGCGAGAATACTTGCTACGCATTGGGGAGGCTCGAGGAGGCTAATGTCTGCCTGGTGAAATCCGCCTTCCGATGATATATGCGTACCACGTAACCGGGAGGATAGTGATCTTGATACATTAATTGATTGCGTATTCCCTAACCTTAATGCCAATACGTCAAACAAGAGGTACATCACATCACGAGCAATATTATCTCCACGTAACGACTGGGTCGATATGATTAACATGAAGATGATAAGTCGTTTCCAAGGGGATGAGATGGTGTACCACAGCTTTGACAGTGCGGTGGATGATCCCAACAACTACTACCCATCTGAGTTCCTCAACACTTTGACCCCCAACGGTCTCCCTCCACATGTGTTAAAGCTCAAGATTGGGTGTCCGGTCATATTACTAAGGAACATCGACCCTGCGGGTGGACTATGCAATGGAACACGTCTGGTGGTTCAAGGGTTCCAACGGAATACAGGGGATGCAGAAATTATGGTGGGGGACCATGCTGGAAAGCGAATCTTTCTACCGAGGATTCCGTTGTGCCCCTCTGATGATGAGATGTTCCCATTCCAGTTTAAGAGAAAGCAGTTTCCCATTCGGCTCAGTTTTGCCATGACGGTTAACAAGGCACAGGGGCAGACTATCCCCAATGCTGGTGTGTATTTGCCTGAGCCAGTGTTCTCTCATGGTCAATTGTATGTTGCGCTATCTAGAGCAACCGCAAGATCGAACATTAAGATCCTTGCCATTCCAACTAGTGATAAGAAGGATAAGAAAATAAAGACAACAGTAAATGGTACATGCACGAAAAACATTGTCTACAAAGAGGTCCTAACTCCATAAAAAGGTATTATCTTGTTTTTTACTTGTGTTATATTTCTTAAATTTGTATCCTTTATTACTGATATTTATCATGTCCATCTCTATTTCAGGTAATAGAGGAAGTTGAAAAAAATTGTGAGCCAAGTTTTATTGAAAAAATGAGATGACACAATTTGATCATATTAAAACTGGGTCCTGTAAATTTTACATATATTCTATTGGATTGTAACGGCTTGTGAAATTTTGTGATGATGTGTATAAGTTTATAATTTTTTGTGATATATCCGGTTTTAACATTGGATCCAAATTTATATGCTGTTGACATGGTGTTATCTAAATTAATAATATATACAAGTTACGATCCAATGCTAAGCGCGCCGGGCAAAATGAGTGCCCGCGCTGCACTCAAACGCAAAAAAACAAACCAAACTAGCGTGTCCGTGCAATCTGCCGAAAAAATAAACCAAACTAACGAACACGCTTGCCTCACCCAGCCCACGGCACGTCAAACGGGGGCCATGCAAAATCTAGCGAATGGTGGTAAAAATAAAAAATTTGGGCAAAATTAGTGCCAACAGGTATCGAACACGGGACCTCAGGAACACCTCGTCAATGCACTAACCATCCCAGCTGCGAAACTATCTCAAACAAAATGCACCAGCAAAACTTCAAGTGCGTCCCGAGGCATGTGCGGCATCGTTTCCTCGCTCTCACGTACACGACTCGGCCAGGATGACGACTTCAACACTGTGAGCGTGGGATTAATCGAGAAAGCAAATACGCGTGGCTTTTTGGTGCTTCTTGGTCATCGAGTCAGAGGCTAAAACGATGCCGCACTGCTCTCGACGACGCATGCTTGCAAGACCCAGAGCAGAAAGGCTTCAAATTCTAAATAATAAGATTGTGACAAACCATTATATGGACTTACGATTCTATGTAAGTATGCTTTTACTATTATATTGGCAATGAATAATTAATGTATGTTATTTATGTATTGTTTACTTTTTATTTTACTTTAGACATTGGTGAACTCTAACGATTTGAAGACTTGGAAGTTAGAGGAAAGAAAAAAAAGGGCCGGCAAAACATTTGAGCGTTGGCCTCGTATGAAATATGATCCCTCTCGTTGTACATTTGTAAGACTTCTTTACTTTTGATTTCATATACATACTTTAACACTACTATTCTGCTATATCGTAATCCCAGTTGTTTGGCAGGTTTTTCTCCCGTGGATTAGTTTGCAAAGGATTATAGAACCAACATATATGCTTTATGTGCTCGATCAAAAGGATTTTACTATGACTATACTTGATACCACACCACCTCCAGAACAGATGAAAGGCGATATACCATTCAAGAGGTATGTAAGATCAATTATTAAAATGGAAAGTGACTATCTATTTGGTATGAGACATCATGACTCTGAATGGAAAGCAAAAGGTCTCTTCATGACTCTGAATGGAAAGCAAAAGGTCTCTTTCACTGGAAATCTATAATTCCAGAGGACACTCCAGTTCATATGGATACGTAAGTTCCTTTTTAACTGTCCCCTTGAATGATACAAGAACTATATTATTTTTTATGATAATTTAATGAATAACTAACAATTAATTTATATTATAGGAGTTTGTCTGGCTTCCATGTTCTACAAATGTTGGCAGCCTGGAATAATGGGAAAATCACACGTATCAACATGGTGAGCGGATACACTATTTCTGTTCATATGTACGGTTTTAAGTTGTACAGATAATTTGTATTTATATATATAATGCTATTGATTGTATTTTCTGATTTCACATTTCACTATACACAGGATGGACAAAGAATGCGAAATGACTTCGTTATCAAACTATTGATGTACAAAGGAAATTCAAAAAGACCTTTAATTCCTAAAGCCGTGCAAGACTGCCTTTCACATATCATGCCTATGGAGTGATATAATCAAAATTTGGAGATGCTATCTATCTTTCTTGGAAGACTTTTGTAAAATTGTTGTTTTAAACATTGCAATTGTATTATTTATTTGAGGTAGCAGTATAACACGTGCTTCATACAAATATTATCATAGTATTATGTGTTCCCGCCGCAACGCACGGGCACTCACCTAGTCAAAACTTATAAATATAAACTTTATGCACCATAACTTATGTACATAAATTATTAAATACTAACTCTATTTCAATTTGTAGTTTATTTAATTTTTTTAGTCTTAAGTTTGACTGCTCGTTTTATTCAAAAATTTATGTAATATATCACTTCTTTTTTTGTTGTGATATGCTTTATTAATCAAAGTTTTTTAAGAATGAATTCAATTTGATTATATTTGTATTTTTTGAATAAAATAAATAGACAAATTTGAACTAAATTTGTATTAGTATTTAATAATTTCCATGAGTACTAATTATTAAATAATTTGAACTTATAAAGCGCCCGCACTCGGGAAAGCATCGTTTCAAAATCTTTTGCTAAGGGCATGTTTGGGTATTAGTATTCAAAATTAGCTAGATAATAGCTACTAATTTTTAGCATGGACTGTGTTAGATCCTCCTGCTAATAGATTGTTAGATAGTAAGTTAAAGGTATAAGTAACTCTAAATCTACTAATGGAACTAATAGATAGTAGCCCTCTAACTAATAATTAGCAGGTTTATTTTGGTCTATAAGTACTAATTTTAACTGCTAATTTTAGTGCTAATGGATCCAAACATGCCCAATTAGCACCTAGTTCCATATATTTTTAGAAAAAAAAGAATTTTTATTATAGTCTCTGTAAGAGATTTGCACGCAACCAACCCTTATTACAAAACCAGCCTCTTACTGTTCTTTAAGCTCTCAAACAGCTGAACCAAACAAAGGACAAACTAATGAAAGTATGAAACGCTAAGCGCTAAGCCTTTTGAACAACGACTATCCATGCTTAGCGAATATTTCCATAGCCACGATTTCCATCATGTGACATGCCTATTTTAGAAAAAAATTTATCGCTCTTCTTCTATAGAGCGTTCCGAAAATGTTCCCTAAAAACAACCTGCAAATAAAAGTATAGCCCTTTTCTTATCAAAAATCTCTTTATTTCTAAATAGTCAAATACACCATAAAATTGTACTTGCTCCATACAAATCAGAGTGTGTAAGTGTTGGTCTGTTTAAGATTAAAAGGTTGGTTATACCTTTTGGTGGTTTAAGATTAAAAATTACATAGCAGACTCCAATGTTGAAAGGATGAAACATATTACAATCCTGAGCTACAAGTTGCTCAGTACAAAAAGGAAAATGGGAATTTCAAATAGCGCTATGCTGAAGCCTCCTACCTAGTCGCGCCAATGTATGTGCAACCTGGTTTTGCTCTCTCCTAATGTGCTTAAAAATCACCTTGGGCAGTTGGGTGGCTGCCTTTGTCGCCTCTTACAGTATGAAAATAGACCTTGCACGCTGCAGCTCTGTATTGGACAGATACTTGATCACTATAGTGCAGTCCGACTCAAGCACAATCGGACCTTAGATGTATTCCACCGCTAGACAGAGCCCCTCTTTGCAGGCTAATGTCTCAATTTCCTCTGCGTCCACCACACCAGGGATCCATCTCCAAGCTAAGAGAACAACTCTTCCTCTATGATCTCTGATGACAACACCCCAGCCTGCCTCGCCACCGCTTATCGAGTAGGCACCATCCACATTGATTTGAAAATTACCTCTTTCGTCAAGAACCGAATAATATATTGATTTTAAGTGGTAATTTTAACTTCCATAATAACTCGTTTAAGAGCATCACGATTTGATTAATTAAATGTTTATAATTGATTGCACTGGCTCTACTTAATGGAATTTTGTTGATCATCTAACTTTACAAATGCAATTTGAGCCACTAATTGCTTGAGTTAGTTGACACCCTGCCAATTTTTTAAGTGCAAAAAATAGGATTGATGAGGACCGTACGTGTCCCCTGTGCTGCTGCCCGCTGTGGAGGTCCGCAGCACGCCAACACTGCGGAAGTACCCCCAGGACGGCGGCAATGGGCGTTATCGGACCAGGACGTGGCAGCGCTCGCCGACGTGAGCCACGGACTCAGTCAGCCCCGGCGGGTGTGCGTTCCTGGCGGCGGACAGAGAACGCGCGCGCGTACGTATGACGGCCGGTGAGCTCACCGGCGGAACTGGTGGCCACGCCCACGGCCCACGCTTGCAGCAGAGCGTGCTGGACAGTGGCCACGCGGCACGCTCGTTGTGCTGACGTCGCGCCCACGGCCACGCATCTTGATCGCCTCGCCGTGCACGTCTCGCCATCCAGAGTCGTGCCGCGCTCCATGCTCGAGTCCCCTCCCCGCCGCTCGCTCGTGCGCTCCAGTTCGCCGAGTGCAGCAGCAGCAGCAGCACGCTGGTTTTTCAGGGCAGTTTCTTCTGCCTACCATGGCGTGGACACTCTCTGGCGCCTGTACTGCCCCGACCATCAGGTCGCCTGGGACGAAGGGGCACGCACGGGGGACACGTACGGCCGCTCACAAGCACTCACGCCGCCACGCGCCCAGTCATCACAACCTGCGCATGCACGCTTACTAGGCGTCGCTCTCGAGCGCCCCTCACCCGGCCGCCGCGCACGGAGAGATGGCTCGTTGACGGCGGGCGGGTGTGGTTCTCTCTCTCTCTCTCTCTCTCTCTCTCTCTCTCTCTCTCTCTCTCTCTATCCTTCCGGCGAGAGACTCGGGGGTAGGCGTAACTGCGACACCACGTGTGGGTGTTGCACGTCGTCCGGAGCGCGGTGACCGCGGCAGCGAGGCCGGCATCCTTATTATTCTGTACGGTAATGATACACCTAAGACGTCCGGACGCGCCGCCGCGACGGACGCCGCCCCCCCGCCCGACGCTCCTCCCCCCCCCCCCCCCTCCCCGACGGCGACGGCACTCCTCCCCAGCGCCCGAGCTCGCGCTCCCCTCCCCCTCCCTCCCCCCCCCCGACGGCGACGGCGAAGCTCCCGCCCCCCACCCGCCCGAGCTCAAGGCCGGCCATGGCGGCCCCAGCGCTGCAGGTACGCCTCCTCCAACTCCGGCGGGCTTCCCGGGTTAGGGGTTCAAGCTTCCTCCCGGTAGATTCCGCCCGCCGGGCCGCCGCTTGGCGGCGGCGGTCGACGACACGGCGGTGGGTGGCGGTTGGCCGGCGGTGAGCTCGGCGGGCGGCCGCCGCCGAGCTGGGTATGGGTAGGCGGCGGGGCGCAAGAGGAAGAGGAAGAGGGCGGCCCTAGCTCGCCGGAGTTCGGCGAAACCCTAGCGCCCGCGGGCGGGCGGTGGCCGGGCGGCGGGGCGAGGGGCGCTGGGAAGAAGGGCGCGGGAAGGTGCCGGGCACGGGAAGCGAGGCGGCGTCGCGGGGAAGAAGGCGGGGCGGCGCCGGGGGGAGGCCGGGCGTCCGGACGCGCGCGTCCGACGTCCGGGCGCTACCACTACCGTATTCTGTAATGGCAGGGCTGTGGCCGGCGCGGCGCGGCCCAGCCGATCCCAGCTCACGCCTCATGAGACGACGACATGATCAGCTCAATGGAGTCGTAGGTCAACAGCATCCCCATGAACAGTGCCCGTTTGCTTCATCGATCATCCTCCGCGGCTCAACTCAGGTAATGGGGATCCTCATTCTCCTGCTGCCACCACTCAGTCAGCGGCGCCCTTCTCCTTCACATTCAACTTCCTTCACCTCGCCCTCAGAGGCGCAGATACGTGGCGCCGCAGCCCAGGATATATTGCCTTCCGGGGTCACGCCTACCAGCAGCCTTCATTCTGCTACAACACAATGCAAGAGACCATCCGCATCGATCACCATTCACCAGCAACCGCCGCGCCTTCTAGCTAGTCCCGCGCCGTCCCACCTGCCGACCTCGTCTCCCGCCGCCCGGACTCGCTCTTCGTCCTCCTCGAATCCTCTCCGACTCCGGCGGCACACAAGACACAACAAGCTTGCATTGCTGGCCTTCTTCCTCTCCCCGTTCGCCTCCGTCCGTCCGACCCGATCGAGTCCTCTGCGTGAGGCCTCCCGTCGTACGTACGTGGTCGTGGCGCAGTTGGGCAGACTGTGGTCGCGCCTCTCTGTGGGGCAAGGAAGGGAGAACGTACGGGAGAAGTGGTAGCAGCGGCCCAGCCTGTGGTTCATGACAAACGCGGCGGGGGCTCGCCTCTCAGTTGCTGCCGAGTGCCCACGCGGACGCAGCGAAGGGGGCTGACAGACGGGCCCACCGAGAAGCCAACCGGTGCTGACAGGTGGGCCACCGTGCCATGGTGCTAAAGCTAGCCCAACTTAGAACGAAAGGGTTTATTTAGCCTCGATATTAAGATTTTAAATCTCTGGCTATAGCTGATTGAGAAGAATTTAGCTAGGTTTTTATTATGTACGAGTTAGATCTTAGCTACCGCTGTAGCCTAATATATAGCCTGTTTTAGACGAAGAAAGCTAAATAACTTAGCCGGCGATTTAAAACCATGCTCGATATCCATTTTAATCATGAGCGTGTTGTTGCTCCTGTGAAGTCTATGTTCTTCGTGCACCTACTTCATCACAGTTTGCAGATACCTTTACTAAAAACTAATTTGTTGATAAGCTTGCTATATGGAAGAAAAATACAGAGTGCACCGTCCTAATCCCCTAATCTGTTACATACGTGATTGAGTTGTATTAGGATAAAGTATTGGAGGAAAAATTTATTTTCCATAAACTGCCCCTACTCACCCCTATATATATATTTTTCGACCGTCTGTGTAAAAATAATGTCAGCCTTCGTAAATTTATTTCGTGAGATAGGAAATTGTAAACACCTCTATTAAATGGCAACGTATGCTTACGCAAAACCAGATTCCTGTGCAAACTATACAAACTCTAATCAAGACCACATGAATCTAATCTAACGGTTGGTAATTTTAGCACTTAAACCCTCCCACTCATGGGGGGGTTTTTTTGCAACAGCCAGATGAGATGAGTGGAAGGGTTTAAATGCTAAAATTACCAGCCATCGGATTAGATTCCCGTGGCCTCGATTAGAAAGCCAGATAGTTTTACATAAACTTAACAGATAAAGATATATTCCCCTATTAAATCCCCTAATCCCCTCTACCGCGGCAATATATACGGGCAGACATTACCTAGCCCAGGCGGAAAATAGGTGGGCCTGGGCCTGCTAGCTGGTGGGAAGTAAGGGCAAGCCGAGCACCACACGCATCGACCACCCGAGCTAGGTCCCTCCTACGCCCTGCAAGAGAGGTCGGCGGCGGCGAGGAATTCCATCAATCCGCGGGGCGAGGAATTCGATCGGCGTCGGCGATGATGCGGATCGAGACTCCCTCCATCCAAGCGGTCTTCGCCCCCAACAGTGGGCCTACTCCTTCGTGGAAAGAGGCTAGGATGGCGCGTTTGGGGGCGGAAGCGAAGGACGCGCTTCACGCGGCGGAAAAGGCGGCGCGGGCAGAAGAAGAGGCAGATGTAGATGAAGACTATCTCGCCGAGGCTGATGACAACTACGCCGACGCTGTACGGTTTAGGGATACCTGGAACAAGCTGTTTTCTGGCGTCTACGGTTGCTTCGAGGACAAAAGTGAGTTATTCTCTCTCTCTCCAAAGTGAGTTATTCTCTCTCTCCATTCAGATTAGATCCATGGAACCTGTCTCTTTAATTTGCAAATTATTGGAACCCGTCTTTAATTTGTAAATTGGAACCTGTCCTTATTTTGAAAATTAGTACATTGGTGTTGGTGTGTCCTAATGGCCGGTTTCGCCTCTATAGTTTAATGACACATAGGACCTGTGTAGATACAAGAGCTAATTTTTTAGTAGCTAGCTAAAAATCAGCCAAAATTAGCTTTAGTGTATCCAAACAGGAGGGCTAATATGTGGGCTAATTTTATTTATTTATTTTATTATTTTATTTTTTGCAATGTCTTCAATTAGTAGTCAACCATAGCTACTTGAGGCTAATTCTTATCCCCAACTAGTAATTAATAGGTCCATACTCTTACTGACTGGGGATTGATATTTTTTTTTGTCCCTTTGCCTAGCTGCCCAGCAAGCTTAGCAAGAAATATGGATGCTTGGTTCCATCCCTGACTCAGTTTGCAGTTGGCAAGGATTTCCTTGCTTGCTTTTGGATACATTTCAAGTTTGTGTGAAGGATCAGTTCATTCCCTGTATATGTGCTACCTAGAATCTATCGGAACATTGCTTCACACACACGCACACACACACACCCAAAAAGAAAAAAGAAAAGAGGCTGAGATGCATTCCCTGTTTGCCAGGATCTATCAGAGCTTGCTTGATGATCAATAAATAGCTGAGATACCATTTTTATGTGTTGTTAAGTATTGCCGCTGCTTCTTAACCCTTGGTTTATTAATTCACTTGCAGCAAAGATCCGTAACAAGCGTTTCACGTTCAAGAAGCCTAAATGGCCGGTTTGTGCTAGCCACCCGACCACGCTGCAAATCTTTTCACTCAAAGTCGCAAGCATAAGGGGTGGATTACAGTGGCCCCTCCATGTGTTTGGGATGGTTGCCATACGAGACTCAGCTGATCAAAATCGCAATATGATCTTTGATCGCTCGAGAGATAACTGCCAAGTTCTTACACAAGAGGTCTGTATTATTTCATCTTACTAGCCATCAGTGTCATGGTTGTTGATCTGCTTCTGCTTGGTGCATGAAGCAGTGATCCCCCGCCACCCCACTCTCCTCAACAACTTTCCTGTCTGGCCAGAGTGTTGTCCTGTGGCATGTGCCTCCGGGATGTTCCTGTACACTGAACTATCCTATTAATCCAAATAGTTCCATCAAGGGCCAACTTTGACAGGAAGAGGAGAGTGTGTTATACTGGCGATCCATTCTTTTAGTTAATTTTTAGAACTTGCGTAGTACACACTTTGAGTTTCGCTATCTGCAATCTATTGGCCGGTTATATGTTTTGTCGATGCGGTAATAATAAGAGAAGCGAATAACTATTTACTAATCAAACTGACACTTAATTTCTCAACATATTTGGAGTTCCATAATATAGGGAGCACATGCACGCTGTGTCAGCTATGTAGCAAGCCCCCACCTAGGAAGTTCCCCTGCAAACTTGTACTTGTTGATGACCCTTGCTCACTCCCCTTCCTTGCTCCCTCCTATATGTTGTAAACTAATAATGTGGCATGTCTGAGTCTAATTTTAAATGTGGTCGTTTCTGGCGCTATGTACTAAGTTCTGTCTTGAAAATGTTTGAACCTTGTTTGCTAGAAAGAAATTTACTAAAATGTACAGCTCATGAATGGTGCATGCTTGATTATATGCACACAGAGAATTATGTTGTCCTTTTGTTTGTCAATAATGCATGGAACAAATAATTTTATGTAGTTTTTCTACTGTGCAGTTTGTATTGATAATGCTGGTCTTTTGTTGCTCTATACTGTTTATTATTATATGCTGATAATCTCTTGTTTCACTTAAGTTACTTAGTATTTGTTTAACGGTGCTGCTGCATATAGGTTCCGTATTTGAAACTGACGGGTCCTTCGCGTGCTGTTGTGTTGTCTGACCCTGCGACCTTTGAGGTTGATCTGAAGGTTAAGGGCGCTACTGAATCGAAGGATCAATGCTTGAGTTTTCTAGCTATAACTTACATCAACTATGAGGACCTTCACTCACACTACCTTACAAGGAAGTACTGTAGCAGGCTTAGCACACTGGAGTTTGCACTTGGCTCTATGTCTTTCTCAGTCGAGGCAACAATTGCTTTGCGAATCACCAGAGGGGAATGGCCAAGTGGTTTCCGTGCGAAGTTCAGTGCTAGTACCACCAGCATAAGTTGTGCGGAAGTAGTTTTGCTTGACTCTGGCAACGATGAAGTGCCTGTTGATGGTCATGGAAGAAATATCATGCTTTCACGGTCAGTTGTATCTGTTGAACATTTTGTGGAGCAGCTGAAGGTTTGTGCGAAGGCATTGCAAGGTGATCACATTGTTGCTGGTAGACGAATGCTTTTCAAGCCTCAGAGAGATGGTGTGAGCGATGGCACTCTGCGCCTTGGCTTCTGTACATTGGGTGTTACTATCTACTGGTCGCGTATTTAGAGATGAGCCTAGCTTTTGTAAATGTAGGATGCTAATAGTTATGACATGTTTAAGAACCATATGAGGTCGCTACTTTATTTATTGCTTCTAGAGTGGACTTAATTGGTACTACTAAGTGATGATATGATACCAGGACATGATGGTGCCTCCTCTTGACTAGAGTTGTTTTGACTTCGTGACAATTTTTATGTGCTTTCTGCAATTTCACTGTAGTTGATTTCCTCTGTTTGCTGACTTGCTTGCTTTTGAGGAAGCAATAGCTTGCATGCAGTTATAGTGCCATGCCGTACATTGCTGAGAAATTGAGTAGCCATTAGCAAGCAGCGGGACATTGCTCAAGTTGATTCCACTGTTTTCAAAGTAATTAGGCAGTCTGGTCTCAGTTGGCAGTTAATTGGCATGCTCGTTTCATCACAAGACGACTCTTCACCTTAATTCTCATCAACAAATCCATCAAAATCAATCATCCATCATCACTATAAATAAAGCAACAATCGTATCAAGCTGGTAAAGTTGCCAATGCCAAGCAGTCACCCAAAACATTTCATTATGGCTTCTACTTCTCCTTGGGAGCAGCAGCCCTTCACCTCAATCCAAGGTCACCAACAATTGTTACTCTAAGCTGGTGCCACTATCACTGTCACGGATATATTCATTTCTGAAGTCTGAACACAGCGAGATGCATGCTGTGTATTTGTGCATACTTGATACTTGTGCGCACTCCTCCATGTCTATTTTTTGTTGTTGTTGTTGTTGTTGTTGTTGTTGTTGTTGATGATAAAGCCCTCCATGTCTAGTTGTCATAAGAACAGACATAAGAGATTCCTTGTCTGGCAGAGTGAGCATGGCATTCCTCCTTCAGACTATGCATAGCGACCTCTCGAAAGCTTCTTCAAGAATTTTAAGCTCCAGCATATTTACATTTGTTTTTTTTTTGAGCGAACATGATATTTACATTTGTAGATGGACGACAAAACGGGCTAAACCCTAATCGCAGAAAAAAAAAGATGGACGACATGATCCAGGGATTCATCTATCCTTGTTGTGCCCTTTTGCAAAAGCTGTATGGGACCAGGTGCTGACTTGGGAAAATTTAACCGTGCAACTTCCACAGCAGGACCCGACCTCCTTGGCTGAGTGGTGGGAGCTTGAGGCCAGTAGGGTGCCAATGCAAGACCACAGGCGTTTCAACGGAATTGTGATTTACATCATGTGGAATATCTAGAAGGAGAGAAATAGGAGGATCTTTGAGAATGTGTTCAAAACGGCGCATCAAGTTGCTTACTTGACCAAGGAGGAGATAGTGCAGAGACATGGGGCAATGCTTTTTGGTGGGGAGGCCAGTTAGCAGTGAGGCTTTTTTCTCCTTCTAGGTCTTAGGACCATTGTGTTAAGCACCTAGGGTGCCACCTGTACATAGACTTCTTTCCTATCTTAATTGAGTGGCAGAGCTCCTGCCTTTTCTTTCAAAAAAAAAAAAACAAGTGAGCAGTGGACATCACAGCCCTTAAAGTCCCAGCTTCTGAAGAAACGCTCGCTGGTAACCGGTAAGCATCTCAATACCTCAACTTCCCCTACATTTGACCGGTGGCAGGCAGTGTGGCTGGAAACAAGGACCTTGTACACTTTGGGCAGTTTCAGTAAGTGTTCTTCATCACTGACACAGTATTCTAAGTACAAAATAGAGATAATCTCGTAATCAAGTGAACAAAGATAATACAATGCGCGATCAGTAGTGGAAGTCCCCAATTCCTCACGATCAGGTTAACAGATATTAATTTATAGAATGTACCCCAAAACAAACATCCAGATTCCAGAATAGGTGGTCCAATTAGCTCATCTATATGTATGGAATCAACACGTTCCAAATCAACAAAGAGCGTGCAAGGAAGAGAGGGATAAGGAAGCACTACAGGTGCATGCATGGCTCGAGTGAATCGGCAGCCTCGTTCTTGTCGGTGAGCGTCACCCATGGCCGCCGCACGCATGCACGCCGGGGGCCGGGCCTGGGCCCTGGGGTCGCCGGAGACAGAGGCACCACGGCGGACAGTGAAGGGAACTGAGCGTTCCGGACGTTCCTGACAGTGAAGGGGAACAACCTGAGATATATGGGCTCCAAATCCTTGTTGGTGACAACATAGTTCCGGACGTTTCAGGAAGGCATTGCTACGGTGCCTCCGATCCATTTAGTTACGCATCGACCACCCGTCCTAGGCCTATGCCCGCGCCGCGCAAGACAAGTCCGCGCCGGCGAGGAATTCAATCGATCCGCGGGGCGAGGAATTTGATCGGCGTCGGCGATGATGGAGATCGAGATCGAGATCGAGACGCCCTCCATCCAAGCGGTCGTCGCCGCCAACGGTGGGCCTACTGCTTCGCCGAAAGATCTGGACAAGATGGCGCGTTTGGGGGCGGAAGCCAATGATGAGACGGCGGCGCCGGCAGAAGAAGAGGACGACGATGTAGATGCCGACTACCTCGCCCGGGCTGGAACATGCTTTTTTCCGAATTTTTTTTGAAATAATATTTTTTTAATGATTAATTGCGAATCTAAAAGCTGTTATATGAAAATCGCAAATATAGCACCCTGTCGGCCGCTGGAAGGCCGACAGGTATCTTGTCGGCTTCTCAAAAGCCGATAGGCCTACGTGGCAGCCGACTAAACAGTAGCCGATACTAATCGGCGTGCTGATGGCCGACTGGAGCCTTGTCGGCTTCTTGAAGGCCGATTGGTCCAATCGGCTTGTGGTTAGCCGACAGGACTCACCCAACAGTGAAGAAGCTAACAAGGTTTTGATACATGTAAAACACATGCATACAAGAAATTTTCTAAAATCTTGGAAAAATAATGGTACATCTAAAAATTCTGAAATTTGTTACGTGGCTTTGCAATGTGTTGCTCCTCAAAGTAAAAAATTAAGAACCACAAATGTAGTGTTTGTGATTAATTAATTCATATAAAATAAATTATAGAAGCAACACACATAGTGTTTGTGACACACTTTTGATTTTTTTTATCCAAAATAAACATACTATGGATTAAAAAATCATCAAATTTTTTAGTAGATGTTAAAAATTAAGCGCAACTAATTTTGCTTGGATCTAGTATTATAACCTTTGTAGTTTTAAAAACACTAGATCCAAGCAAAATTGGTTGCGCTTTTAATTTTTTAACATCTACTAAAATTTGATGATTTTTTAATCCATAGTACGTTTATCTTGGATAAAAAATCAAAGTGTGTCACAAACATATGTTTGTTGCTTCTATAATATGTTTTATATGAATTAATTAATCACAAATACTATGTTTGTTGGTTCGTAATTTTGCATTGAGAGCAGCACATTACAAAGCTACGTAACAAGTTTCAGAATTTTTAAATATATAATTATTTTTCTAGGATTTTAGAAAATTTTTGTATGCACAAGCATGTAAATATCAAAACCCCTATTAGCTTCTTCCCTGTTCATTTGGTTGAGTCCTGTCGGCGCACCACGAGCCGATTGGCCCAATAGGCCAACCAATCGGCCCCCTGAGCAGCCGATAAGTTCTGTCGGGCCGACAGGTGCCCACTGCGCCTGTCGAAGTCGAGCCTAGTCAGCAGGCCAATCGGTTCTTGGGCTGCCGATTGGTGCCTGTCGGCTATCCAACTGCCGATAGGTCCCCTGTCGGCTTTCCAGAGGCCGACAGGATTCTAGATTTGCAATTTCTTACAACTAGGTGCTAGATTTGCAATTAATCATTAAAAAAATATTATTTTAAAAAAAAATTCCTTTTTTCCGGCGTCTGCGGTTGCTTCGAAGACACCAGTGAGTTATTCTCTCTCTGATCCATGGAATATTGGAAAGAACCTGTCTTTAATTTGTAAAAATTGGAACTTTAATTTGAAAATTAGCACCTCGGTCGGTCCCATCTCGACAGTTCAATAACACATTGGACGAGCTAATTCCTAGATAAAAATTAGCAACAATTAGCTCTAGTATATCCAGACAAGAGGGCTAATAGGTGTACTAATAACTTTTTTAGCCATGTCTTCAATTAGTTATTAGGAAACTAGCTAGTTAACCACAACTAATTTTGGCTAATTCCCCAATTAGTAACTAGTCTTCCTGACCGGGGATCGTATTTTCGTCCCTTTGCCTAGCTAAGGTGCTCCTGCTGCCCAGCAAGCTTAGCAAGAAAATATGGATGCTTAGTTCCATCCCTCGACTCAGTTTGCAGTTGGCAAGCATTTCCTTGCTTGCTTCTGGGTACATTTCAAGTTTGTGTGAACTATGAAGCATCTGTTCATTCCCTGTATATGTGCTACTTAGTATACATCAGAGCTTGCCTGACCACTAATAGATAGCTGAGGGCCACTAAGTGTTGTTGCTGCTTCTTAATAACCCTTGTTTTATTAAATCCACTTGCAGCAAACATCCGCAACAAGCGTTTCACGTTCAGGAAGCCTAATTGGCGGAATGGTGCTGGCTTAGCAACTACACTGCAGATCTTTTCACTCAAAGTCGCAAGGATAAGGGGTGTGGCTTAAAGTGGCCCCTCCATGTGTTTGGGATGGTTGCCATACGAGACTCAGTTGATCAAAATCGCAATATCATCTTTGATCGCTCGAGAGATAACTGCCAAATTCTTACACAAGAGGTTTGTATTATTTCTTATTACTAGCCGTCTGTCATGATTGTTTGCTTCTTGCTAGACCCTTGCAAACTTGTACTTGCTGACCCTTGCTCACTCCCCTCTCCCTCCTTCCCCCCGGTCTGTTGTAAACTAATAATGTGGCATGTCTGAGTCATTTTTAAATGTGGCTTTCTGGCGCTATGTTCTGAGTTCTATCTTGAAAATATTTGAACCTTGTTTGCTAGAAATCAAATTTACTAAATGTACAGCTCATGAACGGTGCATGCATGATTTTGTGCACAAAGGTTTTTTGTTGCTCTATACAGTTTATATTATATGCTGATAACCTCTTGTTTCACTTCAGTTTACTTATTATTTGTTTAAATGGTACTGCTGCATGTAGGTTCCGTATTTGAAGCTGACGGGTCCTTCACGTGCTGTTGTGTTGTGCGACCCTCCAACCTTTGAGGTTGATCTGAAAGTCAAAGGCGCTACTGAATCGAAAGATCGATGCTTGAGTTTTCTAGCCATAACTTACATGAACCATCAGGACCTTCACTCACACCACCTTACAAGGAAGTACTGTAGCAGGCTTAGCACACTGGAGTTTGCACTTGGCTATATGCCTTATTCGGTGGAGGCAACAATCGCTTTGCGAATCACCAGTGGGGAATGGCCAAGTGGTTTCCGTGCAAAGTTCACTGCTAGTACCACCGGCATAAGTTTTGCAGAAGTCATCTTGCTTGATTCTGGCGATGATGAAGTGCCTGTTGTGGACGCGGTTTTTTTGCCCCGCAGGGCATGTGCTCTGCTGCATGCAGCCCTCAGATCTTGTGCCGAGATTCGCGCAAAAAATGTATTCCGCCCGTATTCTTCTTTTTGAAAAATCTTGGGTGATGTATTTGCCTCTGTTGGTGTCAGTGTACCCAAGGTACGGGGGCAGGCTGCGAGCGCACCTTTATCGGATTCCATTTTCAAAAAGGAAGCCAGTGCGTGGGGTCGCGTCAAATCCTCCCGGACGCTCGCCAACCCTCGTCTCCACAACCGGCGAAACATCCGCCGCCAACAAAACGAGAGGTACTACGGGGTGGCCTGCTGCTCCTCCGCCAACTTCGTCCGCGGATCCGGCGAGAGCTGGAGGTGGTTCTAATACTGCCTTGACGGCGCCCAGAACCGCGTAGTACCTACTCGTTCGCCTTGTCAACCGGCGAGATTTGAGGCACGAGGAGGTCCGATTGGTCCGCCAATGACGGGGAACTACGAGATTAGATGCACGGTGAGCCAAATTAGAACCTCAATTTCTTTTGGTAGCCAACCTTTGATGTGTTGTTCAATCACTAAGTCGTTCGAGAAACGAATCCTAGCGTTTGTGGCTTCGCAATGAAGGTGCCGTTAATATGTGGTAGTGTTGTATCTCAGATGACAACCTTTCAGTTTGATGATTGTAAAAGACAGTAGAAAATCTGTGATTATCTAGCAGTCTTACACAACACCGTCTAATAGAAAACTACCTGTCTGTTGTTTTCCAGCAAACGAAGACATTGTAGATTCAAAACCCCTTGGTGCAGGGCTGAGATAGGAGGGGAACTAGAACTATGGCAGAGGTGTTGGGGCTGTTTAAAATCAACAATACAGATGCTGATGGCCTAATTGATATGCCAAGTGATATCGTCCCAAAGGTATGAAATAGTGTTCGATCATGGACATTTTTTAGAAAATGGTCTTGTTGCACAAAAAGTTGACTTTGGAATGATTAATGCTGGAATTGCGTGGACTGTTTATGTTATCTTTGAATGCCGATATTTCTTTAACAACTAAATTGTACATGGTGATGCAGTGATTTGAAAATGAATATAATAGTTGCCTGAATACAATATGCATTTTTGGTCAATGATGTTTGCAGAATGTAGAAATACCATCAGTGGAACTGATGAGGGTCATAGCAGCTGCAATTGGACCTGAAGAGGATCAGATGGTAGTTCTGGATAGGGCTTCATGTGAACAAGTGGAATTCAGGGTTAGTATGCATAACGAAATGAAAAAAAAGTGTATTCAGAATTGTATTCTGTACACAAAGTAACTCTAACTGGAAATGGTGCAGGCTAACACGCAGGTAGTTGAGATCCCGCCCGTTATCGTTCAATAAAGTCATTGACGCAATTGGTGGGGGGCGCAAAGTCGTTTGCTCGTGCAGGGTCGTCGATGAATCGAAATACAAGTGCTCTGTTCAATTCAATGTCACTGAAGCCATTCCCCCCAATTCTGGGGGAGAGATGCATGATATAGTGGAAGGGGAAGTGTGTGATTCAGCTGAGGACGCAGAAACGAGTGCTGTAATGATTGCGGTAAAGTACTTGGGCGACAAACATAGTATTAGAGTTGTTGACTACAGCAGCAGCATTATCCAATTGCATGGGATAGCATTTGATTGGAGTGATGTTGCTGATCTTGAAATCTTGCTTGTTAATTTGATCGAGCACTGGGGTGTGGTGCTGCGTGAATGTGAAAGACTCAGTGATAATCTGGAGTACAAGCTTGTCATGGGCCCTAATTTAGGTACCCTTTGTGAGGCGGGTGCAATATATGCATCCTTGGATGAATTAGTATGGTATATAATGAAGAGGTTTAGGGAGATCCCTGCGAATGCAGTGTTAGAAGTGGAGAAGTGGAGGATGGAGAGACATAATTCTACAGGTAGCTCAACAAGTAACAATGGATCTAGGGGTGAGGTGATGGACCTGCACTTTTGATACCGAGAAAATTTCTTCGTTGTTTTTTAAATCCAGCGGTGCATTGAGAATAATATCATAATAATATTGTATTTTGCAGGTGAGAATGCTTTCAAGGCGCTTAAGATAATCGAAAAGGAGATGCTAGATTTTGCCCTTTCTTCTATGGGCATTGGCCCACCCAAATACATGAAGTTCGGGGAGACAAGATCGTAAGCTAGAAGGTCAAGCAAAACTCAAAGTGCCATGTGTTTGTGGAGGAAGAGTACATTTGTTGCAAATAGTCGAGCGTCTTTGTAGGACGCTCGAGGAATGAAGAAATAGCCGCAAGAGATGTCCTGCAGTTTCGGAATCCAAGGTTGAAAATGCGAATTGTTGATCTAAATTATCAGCTGGCTAATAAAGGAAGTCGAGCAAATCAAGGCTACTATGTATAAAAAAGAAGAGATACTTGCCCTTGGTAGGCACATGGTAGGATACATGGGAAACATGTTGGCTTGTATTGACGGTGGGTGTGTAGTATATAGTGGGGGACGCTAGAGAACTGTTTGGGGGGGCCTCTTTCTCGAAACTCGCCTAATTGCTTTTGAATTCTCTTTGTAGAGGTATAGGAGGAGTTCGAACAAATGTTACATGGAGTACAAGTAAGTCTGCAACGGTGTTGCAAGCAGTTGAGAGGTCCATGGGGGTTAGAGAAGGAAACTAATTCTACCCCGACAGAACTCTGTATTATAAGTCATGCCGGTAATTGAAGGGAGTGTATTTGACGGGTTCTGAATTGTAAGGGTGACGTTTTTAAAGTTTCACTCTTAATTAGTGTTCGCATCGCTTTCATTACAAATCTGTCCATATCGAAAAGGCTTAATTGTTTCACATTGTATGGGGCTGTGGGTTTTTAGGAAGTTTTGCCCAAATGACACTCATAGTATTCGAAATCACACTTTTCACCACATTAGTACCTTTTTCCCCAGCTCAGTTACAAACAATTGGAACCTTGATAAACTATCCACGGGCAACCGGCTCTTTTCTGTGTTCACTGCCCTGCATCGTTAGAGTTTGCCAAAACACCCCTACTCTCTTTCTTTCGTATGAATCGCATATCAACTCTCTATGGTCCCAAACGTTTGCAATACCCAAAGGAAGTCATTTTGCCCCCCCGCAACATCTAGGAAGTTTAATCCGCGCTTACGACTTCTAAATACAATAATATTTTAGGTTCCCCAAACATCTAGCAAAAGTCTACAAATGCACGCAACTTCTAAAGGTTTTCGTCACTAAGCTAAACCACGCATGATATTCTTCATTGACTCGGTGGTTGTCCAACGTTTCCATCCATTGTTAGTAGCTGGTACATCATGTTCATCCTCTGCATTTGTGACGCTTCCTCGCAATGTTTCACGCTAAGTTACACAATTGTTCCACCTTCGACAAAACTATATCATCTGTTTGTATCGTGTTACCTCTCGTTAGGATTCGTGTACAGAACTTCCCATCGAAGTACCTTGCGCGAGAACATTGTATGCAACCAGATTGTCCGTCCCTGTTTCTTCGATTAATTTTGTTAGAAACAAGCTAAGTTTAAACAGGAACCTCCCCGCCAATAGGTGTTTGAGTCTTACTCGCCGACACGCCTCCGCATATTTCAATGTATTCAGTATCCCAGCCTTCAACATATAATTTACTTTCACCGAAGAACATCTCCCGATTTCCTCGACACTGCTTTCATCAAGATCAATGTTTTGTGGTGTTTTTCTTCCTTTTCTTGGTCACTTAGCTCTATTGCTAGTGGGTCCATCACAACAATCTTCTCCCTCTCCAAATCCCACACATATAGGCACCATTACCAATTGACGAGCAGTGGCACCATTACCTATAACAAAGTGGTATCGGATACTCCTTTTCGCCCCGCCAAACACTCAACCAACCCAACCCCCACCCCCCCCCACCCCCACCCCGGGTCTCTCCCCGCAAATCCTTTTACTGATTTCCTTTCTACACACTTACTAGTCTACAGTCCGCCACGTTGTATGATATGTTCTGCCCAAAGAACATTTCCTGCACTAGGAGGGTTGGTTCCCGCTTCTCTGGATTCAGCGCCCAAACCTGTTACGCACACAAATTGGTACAAGTTATCATTCCTTGTCAAACCAATACTTTATCACCTAGGACACAAAATACAGCATTGACCGTGCCTACCGCGAAATCAGTTGGTAGGTAGTGTCTCCACCTCTTTTCACTCCACATTGAATACATTGCACTGTCCATTTGTTGGTACAATCTCACCATTGCATCAATCGCTTTTGGGATGAAGTCTACCATACCTTGGAACATTGAATGCATCAGAGTCCCGTCTATTTGAATCACCCCAGGCACCATATGCATGAACCATATCCTGCAGGCAATAAAATAACAAATTTACCCCGGATACTTCAATTCGATCATTTAATAACAACATATCATCTTCTTGGCCCACTCATTTAACAAAATTTCCCCACTCATTTGCAGGCTACGTATATTTTACCTTTCCAATTCCTCTTGGCCCATCTTTCTCATAGCTACCTGCAAAGCCAACTGAGCTGGCAACGGAGCATCAGCGTGTGTCATTCCAATAGCAAAAGGTGACACTCCAAAACGAGATTTGCAATTTATGTATCTTGTATCACCGGCTTCATTTCGTTGAAACTTATAGTGTGGCCACACAAGTTGGATCCCCCGTCATCTGTGTGCACATTCCGGACCATTAGGGCCCCTACACGTTTTCTTTAATGTAGTCAAGTTATTTTCTATTCATGTTATGTACCTTCAAATTTCACGATTGCATTCTCCACCGCTGGTGTTATCATTAACAATGGTTTTGGTGTATCCCCGCCCCCACATGCTTCTTCATCGCTTTCTTGATGCCATTCTGTATTCTATTTTTCCAAGATTATCATGTTAGCATCTTAAAACTACACATATCACCTAGCTAAACTCAACGCCCTGCCTACAATGACATGTTACCTTCCATCCATATCCCTTTTTCTTCCAACTTCGCAGTCACCTCACGTAGGGCCTTCACTACATCAAATTCATTCTTTCCCGTCATATTCGCCAGCGATAAATGTCCTGCAAAATGTTTTGTTGACAAATAATAACTAAATCGATTCGGTTGCATTTTCGATTTGCTTTGGTACTCATACAATTTATTCCAATTTATTACCTGACATTTCTCCAAACATCTTTTCGTGTACCGGCGCTGGTTCACCGCTTACTTCATTTCTATTATTAGATTTAGGGCTCTCACATTCACTCAACGCCTCATCCAGATTTGTGCTTATGTTAGATTGAATACCGTTCCCACTCAGCAGGTCTTCGACTCTGTGAGTATACATATACTTATCTGTTTTGCTCCCGCATAGTGCGCTCTCACACTGCATTGAATAGCATCCACATCGGTTCTAGCCAAAGAACCTTATTAATTTTGATTTCAACAATTTCATAATTCTCATGATTCATTACCATGAACCCACCTTTCAAAGCGTATTCAGTCTTTTGTTGTTCAGCATTTGTTGAGGCCTCTCGCACTTCCTTCACTCAAGCACTCTAGTAATGCCGGTTTCGTAGCCCTTGTGATGTTATTAACCTGTGACGACCATTCTTCTAGTCTACATCTCACTAGTTCGGCTCTGAGGACACTTGATTTCGTCTGCGCGCCTGTTTAACATCAGCATACATTTTCGTTATGTCACTTTTACAACTTTTTTAAGAATGGTTGTTCTTTGCCTGTCTATTTATCACTTACCTTTTCTCCCCCTCCTTCTTATTATTCACTCCGATCTTTGTTCCAACTGTACATTACATCACCATCTCCAAGTATCTTTAGTAAGAATATAATACAATGTTAGTATTACAGGACTAATTCCATCTTCAAATCATCTTGACGTAACTATTAAGCTGCAAATTCATCTCACCTCATGAACCCCATATTCAGGGAGCCCCCCTGCTGGTGTTTGATACTTATCCTCCTTCTCTAGCTCCTTAATTACATGGCATGGGTAGTCCAGGATTCTAGGCAGCCTAACCTTTGGTGGAGTCAACATGCCAAAGTTAACATTGTCAAGATAGTAAACCTGCAATCAATATGAATCAACAGGGTCTAGTTAGTTCTCTCAGTCATCTAAACAATCCTATAATCCTTTTAATATACAGCACCCGGTCTTACCACTCCTAATAATAGGCACCCGTCCAAGGTTCTTGTCTTCTTATTGCTAGCCAATGTTTGTTTGCACTCTTTTTCGTTTTTGTAGCAGAGAGCTCATGACGTATTTGCACCAGTTAAACTCCACGATCATTGATGGGTTAGTCAGGTTCCTATACAATTCTTGGTTTATCTTAGGTTTCACTCCTCTTGGGGACAGGAAGTATGCATCTGCATATAACAAAAAAGCCACCTTGAACGCCTCTCTCTCTCTGCTTGTCATTTTGCTTCCATATTCTCTTTTCAAAATCCCACTAACACAATCCAGATTAATTTCTCTGTCATTGTTTACCATCAATATTTTCTGAACTCGACCAATCTCAGTTGATGTCCCCTGTTTGGTGCAACTCACAACTTTATTATTCCTAGGTATTCCAAGGACCAACTCAACATCACTCTCCCTCATCTTTATTCTCACCCCATTGCTAACTTCTATTTCAGCAGTCCTATAGTCCATGTTCTTCATCACCCACAAAGCTAGCTGCCTTGGGAATTTGTTTGTAGGTTGGAGCTTCATTAGATTACCAAACCCAATAGACTCTACTAACCGTTGCTTCTCTCCATTAAACCCAGAAATCATCTCACTCAAACTAGCTATTGAAAATGACATCGCTAGCTTTTGTTCAGCCACTGAACTCGTTGTTGACGCTCCACTTGCAGATGATTCATAGGCAGCCTCCATTATCGGTCCTATACCTGCAGATTCCACCTGGCTACCTGGGCATCCTGCATTCACCATGGTAACCCGAGTCTTCTCGGTTTGTCGATCTGTAACATGCACTTCTAATTAACACACCCCTCCACCAGCCCCCCCCCCAAATCCAATATCATTCTTGATTCTGAAATATATTTGATAGTTTTTTTCCGTCACTTACCGACCGACCTTGTGCTCGCTGTTGTAGATCCTCCACATTTGCCCACTGTCGGCCCGCGGTCGTCCGTCGTTCCCCCCTCCGCTTTTCTCATTTGACAATCCGTCGCTCCCTCCCGCCAGATTGGTCGTACTCCTCAGCCCACCCACTGCAAATGCTCCATGGTTTCAAACGGCGGAAACCGTATACGACTAGGTCGAATTTTTGATTTTCGATTTTGAGGACTCGAATTACCTTTTTCCAACTTCCTGTGGACCGCTCGCCTCTCCGCCGCCGCTGGATCTTGCTTCAGTCTAGGGTGCCTGGAACCCTCCTCACCTAAATGACGGCATTTTCTCGAACTGGAGCAAGGACCTAGTTTTGGATTTCACCAGTTTCCATTATCCCTCTCTTGGCTACCCCGCTCTCGCCTACCCCCAGACCCTACTCCTCCTTTGCCCCGTACCTTATCGTCATGGGCCTCAACTTTTCGGCCCATTTTTTGTTATCACGAAAGTTTCTAATTTTTTCTGTGGTTATCGTTTACCCCCCCTTTCATCGTAAACAATACTGCAAATGGCCGAGGGAAGGGGTGGCTGAGGGCGGCCTGGCACCCTCCAACCTTCTAATTATTTCCTTAACACACCCAAGTAAATAAGATTATTGAAATAATTATCTATTCATAGTAGCACTCGCTGTAGTACCTTTTTGTTGTCTCAACTCCATATTAAATCTAATATGATCTTATATAATTAAAAGCTAGCTGTTCCTAATATTTTCTTCATATATTTTTTTTATCGCATATACCAAACATTAGTTTGTCCCTACTACCGAGACACTGTAATGGGCGCATTAATTGGAAAATCATTGAATTAATAATTAAATCATTCTTAATTAATCTTGATCTATATTCTCGTACATTCCTATTACTATTTGTCTAAATGGTTGTTTACATCAGGTACTCAACATTTAGATTATTCGCACCCGTAGAATGTATTCGTGTAATTATCCATTTAATCGAGTTTTTTTCCTGTTGAAGTATCTATTCGATTTCTTCTCATGTAGCTTCTATGATCTAGTGCTAATTTCTTTGCCCTGTTTAACTACTTGATATTGCCATGATTCTTTCCTTGCCAACAAAATAGATTGATTAGTGAAGGTTAGAGGTCTGTGACTTAATAATTTCTCATTTTTTCTGTTTCCTAATTTATTTTTGCATTTTTTCTTGATTCGTTCTTACACATTGTTTTTTGATTTCCCTCTCCAAAAATATAATATGCAAAGTATAACCCAGAGATCACTCTTGTTTTCGTAGCAGCGTTTTCTTGAATCGAGCTTTCATATTGTTTTGTCATTTTCCACTCCAAAATATTACATCCAAATTATAATCCACAGATACCAATCGAAGTTACAAAAGATGTTGTATATGCCGAGAACCGCAATTCACTGGTTCTGCATACATTCGCACTCCTAATCTCCAATTATCTCCTAGTGTACCGCATAGGATGCTTACTAGCCTTGAACTTAAGACAGCTTTAAGGCAACTATCGAAGAATCTTATATCCCAAAATATACTAACTGCTGCAACCCTGTGCATCGCTCACCATGCTCTAGATCATAGCGCGGAGGCATCGTCCATATGCGTATGTTCTCTTACGCTTCAGATTGCTCGTTACCTCCCCTTCCCATTCCCCCGGTACTGTCGCCTGACTGGTCGAATGCGCTTCATCGTCAGCGTCATTGCCGCCACGTGAATTGTCCGTTTGGTCCGAGGCATCTGGCTCGCTGTAGTTGTCACCAACCACCTCGGCCTGTTCATCAACAACCATACGGGTACCAAACTGTTGTCAACGAATGAAAGCATCATTGACCATTGGGGCGAGTAGACATCCAATTTAAAGGAAATTCACATACCCCTGTCTTCCGGTTGGTCACCAGCTCCAAGCTCATTCACTGCGCCTTCACCATTTACGTCTCCCGTTTTGTCCTGCAATCAATTTCGTAGTCAATCCCCACCTCCAGATTCATACCATGCACCAGATTCAGCCAGACGGGTATTGAATGCTTGTGTGTATTCTAGTACCTTTGTAGATTGATCAGTAACCGCCTGCTCGACCTGCTCTCCAGCGGCCTCCGCGGTCATCGTCGGCGGCACTCACGCCCGGCTTCATCTCCAAAGAAGCGTACCGGTCATGATCGCGCCCAAGATGTCACCGTTGGAGCAGCGGCGGCCGCGAGCTCCCTTCCGAGCAGCCCGGACTGGTTGACGACAGTAGAACTGATGTAGTCCGACATTATCGTCGCTTGGTCCCTTGGAAGGTTTGGAAGAGCTTTTGTTGTTTCTTGAGACGGGCTACTATCTCCCGAGGCGGTGTTCTTTCACCCACCCACCGCCGTGGCCACCCTCCCCCAAAGAAGTAGTGGCGCTGTTTTCGCTTCCCTCCGTTTCCCTCCCTTCCTGGAATTTGAATTTTGAAGGCACGGTACAAAATGAGCCACGACATATACCCACCGAAGCCTACTGGGTTGCCGCTGTCCCAATTTTTTGTGCCTCTCATTACGTAACGTCACGCCTATGTTACGATGTGATACGTCTCCCATCATATCTATCGTTACACCACATGTACTGTACAAAGCAATGACTCCACTGTAGGCTACCAGCTGTCCCTAACTGAGGACCATTTTTTATTTCTAGCAAACGCCTTTTCCACCTCTCCTCTACCTTTGTACATTTCGCTGTACAGATTTCCTCCATGCCCACGCAACCACACTCCCCTTGTGGTTTATGGCCAATCTATGCATTTTTTTTCCGAGAATTTTTGCACCCCAACACTCGTGCTCTGTTTAGTAGTTCGTACCACGTTTATTCCAGCGCTAGCAAACTTTACTGCCTACTTAGAAATACCAATTCTTCTAACTTTCGACTCCAAACTAAGTTGCCCATCCGTCGAACTTTTCTGCCACCAAATTTAGCCACCGCACAGCCATCAAGCCCATAATTATAACTGAATTATAACTGAATTGAACATATACACTTATAACAGATGAGTTTAAAAATGTCCAGTTCATTGACGCCCTTGTCCTTCTTCATTATATCCCACACACCATTGCTGTCAGTTTTGCTCAATGATTCCTAGATCCTGAGAACCGCATAGGACTTCTCCACTACTTGTCTCCAGGCCATCTATGTCGACACCATCCCCTTGTAAAATCTTCTTCTTTGCTGCAGTCACAGATAGCATTTCATTAATGTCTTATCCTCACTACATTTGGATTTTGTTTAGAGACTCCTTGCCTGTCCTCTGCCGATTAGCTTGGTGTTTTGTTCTAATCACCACGCCGCTCACCGGCCCCCGCGCGCACGCTCCATCCACATCTGCTCATTAGTTTCCGCCACCACCAAACATGTTACATTATTTTCCTTTTTTCTCTAACCAATATGCACGTGTGCAGGATCAATTTACAACAGCCCGATTTTTACACGTACCGAGTTGTTGGACACAAAGACCGGCAGATAACTTCATCCTCCTTATACCTGCCAACAATTTCAGACTTTCTTAGCATCATCAACTAACTTCATCGTCATGATCTACAAGCAATAAACACTCACGGAACGGAGTCCTGTTGGCAGCTCTCTTAGTCCCACACCGCGGCGGTGGAAAAGATCCAGCTGAAGGTCCTCCACATGTAATGAAAAGCATCCGTTTAGCGAGATACGCAGATATGCTGCAGTTATATGCACATGCCAATTCGGACTAGGGAAAGTACTTGTTAATACGAAGGTTTGGATCATTAGAATTGTTACCTCCCCCATCAAATCTTGCAGTTTTCCTCCCCTCTTCCTCGTCATCTCCACTACCTGAACGAATTTATAATGTCATTTGTCTGCATTATTAGGCACTTCCGTTAATACTTACAACAGCCAGTAGTGCTCACCGGTTAGGTCCACTACTTCGCAATCCTCCTTCCCCCACGCCCTCCCTGTCTCACCAGGTGGCTTGTTGTAGTTACTGTCATCTTCAATTAACCAATAGGCAACAAGTAATGGTTAGCTGGATTTTTTTACACCTCTGCTTACACCCGATATCTACAGTTAGTCATTCCATTTACACATATATCTGTACTAACTAATGCACGACCCTTATATTTTTCTTTCAAATTCGATTGCAACACCACATATCCACGCCTGACTACTTTTCTTCAGATCAGGGAAGACATTCAGGACAAAATGAGTTTCGTTGGCATCAATCTTAATAACTGTAGATAGATGGATAGCTGGTTTTCATACCTTTGTTGAAATGCCGCCCTGCCCCACACCCAAAACAACCGTTGCTGCAGTTGTTAAATACCTCTTCCATCCATTCCAAAACCCTTTTTTGCAGCGTCTCACTGCGAGTGTCACTTAAACTACACAGTTCATCAGCACACTTATTGGCAGCCTCCCTTATCTCTTTTTTTGTTCTGTGTTGTCCTTTTGTATCAGCAGCAACACCTTCAAAAATTGCCCAAACATAGTTAGATCACTCACATTTACCCCACCTTGCCTTATTCTTACTTATTTCTGTCTACTGTCTTTTTTACCTGTTTCAGATCACACCTCATCGCCGGCTCTTTCTCACGGTTGCTTGTGCATCGTTTCTCCCCCATCCGCAGTCCCGCCCATGTGTATATTGTGTCTCCATGCGCCCGCACCTGCTCATTACAATACAAACCGTTAAAAATGGCTGGTTCATGCATCAAAGCTTTCAGCAAATAAAGGACATTTTAACTGCTCCATACCTCATACTTTCCATACTTATCCGCACCTAGTCTCCCACTATTGGACTTGTCCATTCTTATTAAACTACTCAGCCTCTCATATGTGAAGGCCCCCATTCTTGGTATTATGTCATGTGTCGTTTTATTGATCTTGAAATCGATGTTGTCCAAGTAAATAATCTAGAAAATTGTTACACGCAAATTATCGACCGCCATCAATATGTTCGAGCAGCATTAACAGTTGGAAAGGAATTGCAATTTTTACACGGCGGCAAGACAAACAACCATCCAAGCACACCGATGACTTCCCCGATAAAATGTCAGCCCTTACTTTGCCACTAGATTCTCTTAGCGTCTTCAGCACATACGACGACCAGTTCAGTTTTGTTATACGTTCTGGATCTGTTATTGAGTCGAAGATTTCTGTATTTATCCTTGGCGGTCTACCCTTTGGCGCCAGGAAATAACTAACTGAATATATTACCACGGCTGTCATGAATGCCCTTCTCTCGAGATCCATCATTGTCGCCGGATATATCACTTATTTGAATAACCCTTTTAATTGTGGCTAGGTCCATTTCTTCACCCTCGACCAAAAGCAGATTGGCCCCGATGATGTTTACGGTCTTCTCAAAGTTAGTAGGATCATGTGCCGCCAACTCTTCGCTTTGTTGTTGGTATTCCCATAACCAGACCGACATCTCCCACTTTTATTGGTATTTTCCCACGGCTCCCCGGATCAAAAACACAGTTATGTTCATCCAATCTCATTGACAACCAAAGTGAGAACTGCAACTTGAATGGCTGTCACTCTCCCCCACCCTTCGGAATGCTCTTTAGCCCCCCGAACCGCATATGCTGCAATATGCTTTCTTTCTCAGCACTCATGTTCGATAATATATCCACCGGCGGTGTATCCACGAACCCGGTGTGCACCTAGTCAACGAAAGGATCACCCAATCACTATCACTAAAACCTGTATTATACTCAAATACATTTTTAATGGTACTTAACTCGTCCTAACAACAGAATCATTGGTTGAAACAATTCAAACTACTATTTGCTCGACCCTTTAACATACATACTATACCCCTAACAGTCCCCTTTGGTGACTCACATTTCGTCTTGTGACAATGCACTGGCACAGATCAATGACTAGTTTTTAAACCTCTTTTCACCGGTTCGTTATATAATTAGTTCCATGGTTGATGCAACTGTTTACCTTTGCCGCTCGTTGTTGTACTCCTCTCGATTCCTCTGCATTGGCCGAGCCCCTCAATCCACTGCTTGTCGCATGTCCTCCACCCCGCCAGTTGCTAGCGCCTCCTGCATTGTTGTTGCATCCGCTCCTATCCTCCATCCCCTGCAGGTAGTTATTTCTTAATTCGTAAGGCTGTTCATATAACACCCCCACACCCCCCCCCCCCCCCCCCCGCCCCATCCTCAATTGCTTCTTATCTCCAAGGCGAGCTTCAAATAGGGATTTTTTACTGTTAGATCCGGACCACGGGCGTCGCGCGAGTCCCAAGCGCGCTCGAGGATTTCTGTTTATCCCCCCGCCCGGCACCCCAAGATCTGGCCTTGCGTCTCCGCTCCCTGTTTATTTGTGAGGAAGAAGAAAGCCCCCGCAGGCGATACATGGACTGCGTCCTTTTTTTTGGTATACGTTATATTCGGCATAGATTCCCCCTACCAAGTAGTCCATCATTTTTTAATCTTACCTTTTACTCGCCCGCACCTGGGTAGCATGTGAGTCTCCCCCGTTTTATGAATCATCTTAAACTGTATCTACATGGCCAATAGTCATTATAAATACAATCTCTTTCGTAGGCTTATTTGTAATTTAAATCTACGCTCCATAGCCACTTTTTTACGAAACTATTCCTGCCCCATCCCAAAACCCGTTTGTTCTTGGGGTTGTGGCTTTTGTACAATCTGTTTCCCCGAGCATTGTCATCACGGCATTTGACTTTCAATAACGTTTTTGTTCGATTTGGCAGCCGGTCACACAAGCGCCGACAATTTCCCCCCTACCAACGAAAACTATTAATGCTCGATTAAAAAATAACCTTTTAATTCAGGTCAATCCAAAGGCCCTCCGCCGAAGAATAAATCCAAGATAATATTGTCATCCCGGGACATAATATTGTCATGCGTGGACTTAAACCACATTTAGGCTTATAATTAACGGCTTAGATTAAAAATATTTTATTCTTCGGTGCCAGTTAACCTTATTCAATTTGGAATTTAGCACAACACTGTGGAGCACAGGAATAACAATATAGTGTTAATTAGAAAAACTGAACCCGAATCGACTACGACGTTGCCATGCCTGTAGGTTTTACCTCTAGTAGCGCATACTTGTTTGCTGGTTGAATCATTTTTTAGTTGTTATTGTTAGTAATATCTACATTCCTTACCCTTTGCTATTAGCTTACTTCGATTGTAGATGCACCACGATCACTTTCATTTACGCTTAGCGCTAGCACATAAGTCTTACAACCATTCATGTAACTAGATTTTTTTTTTTTTTATGAACCATGACCACGGTACGTCTTCATCTTTTCTCGGCATGGCCTTAGGTTTTTCCTCTTGGATTGAACTACGCGGCTTTTTCGGTCATTCATTGTTTTTTGTGTGTCCTTTTCTGCATTGCCTCCACCCTATCCAGCCAACTGATTGGTCCCTTCTGCTATCACTATCTCAATGGATCCAACTTTTTTATGTTTGTTCACATGATGTTTTATGTTATTAGATGGAAAGCTCATCCTTCCTTCGCGCCAAATCCCAACTATCCCCACCCCAACCCATCCCCCCTAAATTATTCCTCACATGTTTTTGGCCACTCGAAAGTATTGAAAGCCACAGAATTCTCTATTTTCCCCCTGATCCCAAATCATCAATCCCTAGATTTTTCTTTCTTTTCCCATGAACACCATTGCAATACGAGAAAATGTTTCGCCCGCATTGGATAATATTATACCATTATAGCAACTCATCTAAGTAAGTTCCACTAATCCACTATTCACCCGTTCATGCGCTAAGTTTAAAATTAACCATAGAGTTTAGCAACCCAAAGCCCTGGCATTTTCTTTTAATAATTAAAACTTAAAACAACAATCTTTGCACTTGTGTGGCATAATAATAATAACCCCTGCTTTATAGTTAACTACACAAGCTTAGAGCTCAGTCTTATTTAATTGAACACTATTAAAATAGCCACATGTTGTCACGCCGCTAATCATTAAATAATTTCCAAATCACCGCGTTTCACAACCTAACATTCCTTGACCGATAATTTTACATTAGTTTTTCCCCACTTCATCACAAAAGACACACTCTCTCTCAATGTCATGCGCAGTCTTTGCGCCAAGGAACAATGACTTTTGAATATTAGGCATTCTCACCCAAGCTCGTTCCATTTAGAAATCAGACCAACCTAGTCCTTCTGCACACTAGCCTTCAGTCACCACCCGTCCGGCTCATTCGGCAAACTCCCCACCACCCGCCCTCGACCTGCCTCCCAGATCGAACATGAATCGACCTCCGTTCTTCTTCCTTCCCGGAGCGAAGGCTCCCGGACTTACGGTTCTAGGTCTAGGAACCGGCCAGAGAGGCATCCATTGCTGAGATGCGGTTGCGGCGATCTCGCCGCAGTATGGCGTTCTTCAACTTCCAGGAACCCAGGGCGCAGGTTCATCAAGTGCAAGAATCAGGTACACTCGGTTGTGCTTTCCTTTCCAATCTTCTCAACCTCACCCCGAGTCTTATTCGTCTTCGTCTCTCTTTTTCCACAAGACAAGTCTGTTTCCTGTTCCGTCTGGATCTGGGAAGATCTTTTAGAGGATTACGTACACGCTAGATTGCATCAAGCCAGGATCTATTTCGAGAACGCAGTTTCCTTGGCACGAACGGAGCTTGCTCAGAAGGAAGCTATTATTGATGGTGTTCTCAAAGAACTTGCATTGCTCAGGACCAGCTCCCGCCGAAGACAGATCTTTCTATGTATTCTTTTTTTTGTTTTTGGTTGGGGACTTGCCAAATTGTTCAACTGATCCCCCTCCTCCGACCTCGTTTAGTTCCCATGTGCGGGCAGCGCCCAATGTGTGCCCCATCTATCCGAACAGGAGTCAATCCTGGCCCATGTAATAGTTCAGCAAATGTACTTTTGTTTTGTTGTTTTGACCAACTCCCGTTGTAATCTATATGTTTATTTTGTCAAGTTAACCACCTCCCAAACTATTTTTTTGTTTGCTATGCATAGTCGCCTAACATAATCAATTTGTTCCTTTATTTTGTTCTTCGACTGATGGCCGTCGGGACATGAATTCTTGTTACCGAGTCAATCGTACTGCTAGTACCCGAATCGCAAAACTAGTGACACATTTACTTATAATCCCCAAAAATCGCGTAGGATAGATGCATTTAACACTTTTCTTAAAACGACGCATATTCTTATCAAACCAACATGTAAAACAGAGGGCCCACAACTATACATTTATTTTTGGTACTCTGGGTCCCCTTTTTGTGCGCCCCGCCAACACGCCACACACACCTGCTGCTACCGTTGCAGCCTAGCCTGCATTCACTGTCACGTTTTTTAATTTTCTTCAACATCCCTATCACCCGCCTTAATTCATCCCTCCACCACCCCCCCACACACAAACCCCTACCCTCACGCCCCCCTCATCCTATCTTGCTTTAACAATCCTTTCGCCGAAGGATTTCCCCCACCCGCTCTGCGCACCGGCGCTCAAGTGGTGATACTTTTTTCTCGCCCCCCGCCCCCCCTTCGTTTCTTCTTTCTCCTTTTGATAATCCGCTTCCGTTTTTTCCTGGCGCCATTTTACAGTGTGTATAAAACCTTTTTTCGCCCAGGTTCTCAGCATGCAGTCCCCTGGATCACCGAGCCACAATCTCGACCCAGGCATGGAGAGCGATGGTGTTCCTGATTCCGAACCAATCCAGCTTCTAGCCCAGGTCTGAGACTACTTCTTTCCATTTCCCATTCGCACGGTTCTTCTTCAACGCTCGTGTAGTTTCGTAAGACTCTGTTTATTGTCATGTTATTTTTTGCCTATTTTAAGAATAAATTAGACGGCTATATTCAACTATTTGTTGCATGGTTTGGTCCACTCAGCTAGCAGATGTTCCATCTTTGATCAACTCTTGTAATACCCTAGAATGCATGATAAATTTAGAATTTTTTTATATGGACCAAGTGATTTCTTTTAGCGAGGATTGATCGGATTTAAGAGAGACCGAAAATTTAATTTTTTATCACTTGATCTAATGGAGTAATGGAGATCACCAATGTGTAGAGCTTGCCGAAATCTTTCAATTTGACTACTCATTCAAGTTATTTCGAGTTTGGATCATAAGGTTATGTAAACTGCAAGTTTTGGGGAAAAAAAAAGATGGCTACTGTAGCAACGCTACAGTACCCGACGCTACAGTAACACCTCCTGTTCGGTTTCTTTTCCCAATTCCCGAACCCTCTGGCCGCCGCCCCTTTCAGCCACCGAGAGAAAGAAAAAGAAGGGAGAGGGGAGAAGGGAGAGAAAGGAGAAGGAGAAGGGAGAGAAGGGAGAAGCCCTCGCCGCCGCCGCCGTTCGCCGTCATCATCTTTCATAGTGCCGTTCCTTGAACTTGGTTAGCCATCAACCCCTCCTCTTGTTTTGTCTTTGTTCTTCGTCCCTCGCTGTTCTTGATGGACATATCATGGTTCGCCATAGATTGGATCGATGAGACGGCTGTAGCGGCATAGATCACCATGAGGTGGAGAAGGGAAGGAAGGAAGGAGTGAATCATCGGGATCTTGTCGTTGCGCTCGCTGTGGTTGACCTAGGTAAGGTGCCAAATTATGATCCACTTTCTTAGATCAAGTTTTATAGATCGAATCATTAGATTAGATGGTGTTTAGTTGGAGTAATTCCCGAAATTCTCGAAATTAATTTTCATCCATGTCCTGAAATACCTTTAGACTGAGCAGTGTTTGTTTATCACTGTTTTCGGGCATCTTAGTTGGCTTAATAAATTTTGACACTGTGGACAAAGTTTTAGAGGATTTCAATACCTTTCTTTTGGCACCAATATCACCCTCATAGCCTCTGTATTTTAGGAGATATGATCGTTTACATTGGGCTGTTTTTCAGTGACGAGAATCATGACAGTTTTGGATCTATTCAGTTTTTCTCCATGATAATGGAAGAATTAGAACTTGTGGTCTAAATAATAGTTGTAGGATATTTTATAAGCTTTCCATATTGTCTTATATCATGTTTTTTGGATAAGTAAATCTTTAGTTATCAATTTAATAAAGTTGTTGTCCTGTTTTGACTGACAGAAAAGTTCAGTTAGCTATATTGGATTTTTACGCTATCTTGGGAACTTCTTTTGCCAAATTGTATAATACCAAACTTGTAGGTAATAGAGTCTTCTACCACCTGGTGTATTTTGAGAATTTTTGAATGCTTCGAGTAGTGTCTATGAAAAAGAGAAGGGACAGTGCTGCTGTCATAGTTTGTAGCAATATGGTAGATGCTTGAACGGCGGGTTTTGGACATTTTGTTGTGCAATTTGTGATTTGTCTTGTTAGTATGATGGTGGTTGTACTGAGATTTGCTTGTAATCAGGTGGTGCACCTTCGGATCGTGCTTAGCTCTCACTTTTGATCTTCAGTGAAGGCAAGTAAACGTGGCGTTGTGGTCCACATGCTTTAGCTTTGTTGTTTGAATTGCCTCCACTAAATTATGAGTATCTCACGCTATCAATATAATCTAAAATCTGAAGTTAATTATTTCACTTTGAAGTATATGAATTTATATCTGGTGGTTCTATTGTTGGACTATGATGTACTTGAAGTTCTTGCATTGCAACCTTTGCACTTGCACTCTCTCCGTTGGTATGCATTTGGAAGAAACCGTAGCCAAATTGGTGCGGTAAGTATCGGTACAGCAACGCACATTGATGAGCAATGTGGTTGCAGCCCTCACTCCCTCTTCTTGGGATGTAAGGGTAGAAGAGAAGTCATGCATTTGCATTGCATCATTCATATTTGCATTGCATTGCACTGCATCATTCATATGTGCACTTTTAATATATTTAAATTCCTATGAAGCTATTGGTATATCTATGGTGATGTTATTTAAATTTGATGTTTAATTGAACTGTGGTTTAAATAACTCAGTTAAAGCAGTTTGCTTGCTGAGGTTTTTCATAAACCTCACACGTTATTTTTCCCCTCAGGTGAATGAGCTTGGAAGACGCATGCTTGGGGATGGGAGTAGCGACATGTCTGCACATCACTTATGAGTCATACATATCATAGGAGACATGTGCCATAATAATAATATTTTGCTAATGATGGACTAGTTGGTCGTTTGATATTTATCATATTGGATCATGGTTTAGTTGGATTAAATTATGTTAGTCTGGTGATTGATAAAGATTTCTTATCATCATATATTATATTCATTGTTGCTTCCGCGCACTTGTTGTTAGTGTTGGTGTGTGGTAATTCTCCAGAAGAATTTGTGATGTTTCTTCTGGGGTGTTACAACTCTACAGTATACTTTTTTGGGTATTGCCAAGATATCCCGTGCACAAGTACACCCGCTTTGTACACCGTGCATTTTACATTAGCACCACCATCCCCCATGTCCTTGGCTAGCAATACAACCAAATTAATATTATAAAACGGCACTAGCATACAGGCCGGTTTAGTGGGTCATTGAAAATGAAATTACCGATGCTTGTTTGCGTTGTTATTTTCCTTTTTTTGTTAGCTCATTATTCATTTGCATTCCTTACTGTAATACAGGGCCATGAGGTTTCGTGAAAATGGACCCAAAGGTCCTCCTCACGCTTGAGCAATGAAAGTTTTACATCTTTGGGGCCGCCCCCTTTTTTTCTGAAATCGATTGTGGTGAAGATGGCGTCAAGGTTTCCATCAAGCTTGATGTTTTACGAGTTGCCCTCGGTTAACGGGGACCGCATCATGTACTCGATAGTTGAAGGCCAGCCCTCCTTTAACACTTGCATACGCTGAAGCCTTGATCTTTGTGCTTATGGCTTTTAGGAAACTTCAGAACAATCATCACATCAGGATAGTTGACTTTAGCTCCCTTGTTATTAAGAGTTACACCCCCCCCACAAAATCCTTGCACTAGTAGTTGAAGGCCTTGGTCACCTAGAACACATATTCAAACAATTGGATCATAACGATGGGACATTGTGAGAAATTTGTAGTTGACACTGCACGACAAGCGGTGGCAGCCAATTACCCTGAATACCAAAGCGAGAAAGCCGTGTATATTGTATGGCTAGCAATTTTGTCACACCTTGCTCCAGAAACTGCAATTGAAGACGTCGGAAGCTCGCTCAGAGATGTATGAAGTTGATGATGATCGCCAGCAGTATGAGGCGAGGATGTCTTTGAAAGCACAAAAGGACCTCAGCAATGTAACCCCCCCCTCTTTCTGTTACTTACTGAAGCTAAGCATTTTCCAGGGGTTAATTAACCTGAACTTCTTCTCTTTCTCAGGGACCGCTACGCGATGTATACTTGTCCTCCAAGGAAATATTAGAATATGTGCTGGCATACTTTGGCCTTGAAGACACAGTGTACAGTAATGGTCCATATTGCCATGGCACTGTTACTAGCTCTGTATTGATCAAATTCCCTGACATGGAAGCCCATCGCTTCTCTGGCAACCTCGGTTTATCACTCGGGGGGATACACTTCAAAGGAAGCAACAGAAAATGCAGCATTTGAAGCTCTGGTCTTCATCGAGAAAAACTTGGGTATCAAGGTAGTTGACTTCAACTATCGTAAGCGCAACAAAGCTGTCAAGGAGCTTGATAAGCTCATTGGGATGTTATCCGCTCTCCGTCCCCCATGCTGAATCGGTTTGGATGATGTAGTCTAAGTTGAACAATGCAATAGAATGCTGCGTTGGCCTTTTCCACTTCGATCCATCTTCGATGGTCCCAGGTATTTTTTGCACAACCTTTTGACTGCAACCCTTGGTTTTTCCTACTTTGCCTATCATGGCACATCATGCAAGTATTTCATACTGAATCTTACACTACTTGTTGATTATGTAATGCAGTCGCGTTTACTGATGGGCAAATTGAAGCATACCGTTTACGCTACGGAGGTCTCCTTGATATCCAAAAGAATTCAATCAACGGCATGTCTTCCTGTGCTGCACACAATGAATCACTGCAGAAGCTTTCTTGGAGCCTTCTTGAACTGAAGAACAAATTTGCCGACTAGTTTGCAGGTTAACGAATAATATTATTTTCCTGCATCGCCCCCCTTTATTACCATAACCAAATTGTCTCATGAACTATTTGCGTCATGTACTGACTCTATCTGCAGCCAACATGTCACCCTACTTATTTTGATGTACTATCTCATCTAGACCGCAAACACTTGTCTGTTTGGCAAGTATTATCTTATGGCCTAAAATCGTTCTATGCCTTCTCTACCTTTGCTCTTGCCAAGGCATGTTTTTTCAGTTTTTACATCAATCAGTCCAAGTTTTATTAAAGACCAATGTTGTTCTATGCCTTTGTTACAGTCGTTTCAGTTTTGATCCTACATTAATTTTATAGTTTACACTATTCTATGGATTAACTCATTTATGTAATTTACTTATTTCTACCGAAATTCTCCTTGTTGGAAGCCCAGGCTACATACACTTACTGAAACGCCGCAATGCGCCACACCCTAAATCACCTTTGTTTTGATTTAAAATACATATCGTCCCCACTGCAAAATGCTTTCTTTTGTAACGCCTCACCGCTATGGTCACTTATTTCCTAGTCTAGGTAATCACGTAGAAAAGAAATCTTGCGTTTCTATTAAGTAATTGTATCCCCCCCAAAATCCCATCCCAATGAAATCCCATGTTTGAAATTGTACAAAACATAATATTTTTTTCATAATAATGTGATAATAAATTTTCTTATTCATGCCACTCTTTTAAAGCGCTCATCCTATCAAAAACTGGACGCACTGTTTCACTTTGTCCGCACACTCAATTTTCCCCCTATAATCTTTTCGCTCCTTCATTTTATTTTACCGTACCTCACAATCTACGCACAGACTCAACACCCACATCTTTCCAACTGTGTGTGCCACACTACACATCTAACTTCAAATTCACGTAATTCACTACTTTTCCTCTAATCCGAATCCAGAAAACGATTTTTTTCTTTGGACCGTGGGTTTATACTACTTCAAAAATCATTAAAATTTCATAGAATTTTCACAACTTTTCATGCTAAACCATTAAACTAAAAAATAGCAGCTCCAAACAAAATAATACTAAGCAACCACCTGCCATGCTTTATTATAATTATAGAATTAAAAAAAAGAGTAAATTGCACCCAAGGTACGTAAACTATTGGGGGCTTATCAGATAGGTACTTCAAATAGAATACGTAAAAGTTACGTACTTAAACTTTTGGTGGCTCAGGGGTAGGTATTATCAGATAGGTACTTCAAAAATGAAAAACCTAAAATCTAGGTACTTAAACTGTCTGGTGGCTCACATATAGGTACTCCAACTGTAAATGCATAATATATAGGTACTTAACTATTGGTGATTCCTAGATAGACAATCTAATTCTAATTTCCGTTGATACGTAATGAGTGAAATGAATTAAGTTCAATTACTCCATTAGAATTAAAAAATTCATCGCATAAAATCCCGCTCACATACAATCATGTGCAAATGATGGATTAGTTATATTTAATTAATTTGAACCACAAATAGTTTAAATCCGTAGTTTTTACTTTTTCTTGTTGGAGTACCTATCTGGGATACACTAGTAATTTAAGTACTTAACTGTTACCTTTTCAGTTATGGTGCCCGTCTGGTAACCACCCAATACTTTATAACATTCGGTTCAGTTTATTCTCATAGCAATTCTGTTACGTTTTCAGTTATAGTGCCCGCCTGGTAATCACCCAATACTGTAGAACATTCGCAATTTACTCTCATAACAATTCCTATAAGCATGCCCCACCCATTGTTTAAAACTTATCAATAGATTTTAGCTCACCAAATCACTGTCGCTATCTTTTTATAACTTAAAAGACTAACTAATTAATAATATGCTATTCTAATTGTAATAATTAACACACCTGCATTAAATTAAAATGAGAAATGGTGGTCGTTACACCTATTTTAGTTAACACAATAATTATAGACGCTCCTTGACATGGCGTGCAACATTAACACCGACAATATCTTTAGTTTAGAACATTCTGTTCAATTTCCTCTTATAGCAATACCTCTAAGTATGTCCCAATATTCAACTATTCACCAACCCACGCGCAATGTTTTAAACTTATCCATAGATTTTAGCTCACCAAGGACTGTCACTATATTTTATAACTTACAAGTTCAAATAATAGTCTGCATTTCTTATTGCGATAATTAACACATCTGCATTTAATTGAAATGTGGAATGGTGGCCGTTATACCTACTTTTTTTAACACAATAATTATAGACGCTACTTGTCATGGCGCGCAACACTAGCATTGACATTATCATTTATAATTTACAACTTTAATTAATTATCTATTATTCTTCGGCGTAATAATTAACACACCTGCATCAAACTAAAAATGTGGATTGGTGGCCGTCACAACTAGTTTATGTAACACAATAGTTATAGGCGCTAATTTTCATGGCGCCCAACATTAAACGGTTTCCAATTCCCGCTAAAAGGCCATAGCCGTTGATGAAAATAACATACCGGTGCTAATCAGACTTGACATTTTTTTTTGATGCTACTCACCATACAAAGATAATTGTCACTAACTAATGGTGGATTCCTACAGCAGCATGGTGCTTTCTAAACCCTGCGCTCCACATCATGTACTCAACTAGTACACGGTGTAACACTCCCTCCTTGCTATCGCCAAGATCCTTAGCCTTATGATAAGTATGAATAAGAACACCGACGTATGTGCTACTCATCAACTTGTCACAGCAAAAGGGACAGCAAAAATCGTCGTTGACCAGTATTTGGTAGCCTGTTTCTCCGTTCACTAATCCTCTAGTGGTCCGATTCTTCAATGCCCTTGTCTCCTCATTCATCGTTCGGTCCTTCTCGTCTTCTGCAGCGTACAAGCTAGATATCAGATCTAGGATTTGTCCACCGCTCAGGGCCCCAAGCATCCTACTTGAACCCTGCATTCTTTGTTACACACACCAACAGTAACATTGGTTAGGGAAAAACTCAAATTGCTACGTGAAACGACTATGTATACCAATTTAAATTACAACACCAACCTGCCCCCACACTCAGCGTTGACAGAAACCAGCACCCCTTCTATAGTATTTAGTATGAAGAGGGAAATATATAAGAACCCCGTGCGCACCACCTCTGTTCCCTTGGAGTGGAAATATATAAGAACCCCGCAACCACTAAATAAATAAATATATTAGGGTGTATTCGTCAGCCCAAAGGAGAAAGCGCGAAACAAAGTTCCTTTTTGTCACGGGTACACAGTGGCTTGTACCAAAATCGAATCAAAATCAAACGGCTTTCTTTTTCCCGGCATCTTATCTAGTACTACCACACAGGGTCTCCGGACTCCCCCCACCCAATAAATTCACCTTTTTCTCTGTATCTGCTTCAAGTTCTGCAGATCATCGAACGGCTCGACTACTATATAAAAAAAATTATTCTCTGGTACACCCTTCTGCCGGGTTGAGTGTATGGCAGCCTCACGCACTCCCTTTGCAGCGCCGTTTGGTACCAGGCTGTCACTGACCTCGACGCGCGAAGTGACTACACCATACCGCTCCGCGCCGCGGCGAAATTGACTAGTACACCACGCCTCTGTGCGGTGATTTGACAACTCCACTCCAGCGCCCTTTGCCCACGCCGCGCGCGAATGCGCCCGCCGCTACGTACGCACGCCGGTACGATACACCACGCCTCTACTCCTGACTCTACCACTCCATAGGGCCGCATCCTTACTGACGTATCGCAGCTCAACTTTTGCAGTAGATTCCCCACCTGCATACCCTTTTAATATAGGCAAGCCTCTCACCTACAAGAATGATAGGATACCATACGAACTTCTATGCACGGTAGAGACTTGCCGATCACCAGACGAACCCCGTCTCGTTCCGCAACTGCACGCCATGGAAGCTGTTTTAAAGGTTAGCAACCAGTAATATAGCTTTTCAAATATTCTTTTTTTCTCATATTTTGGAATTACTCAACGATCACCTTTTTGTTTCAGAATTATTTCGGGTTTTCCTCCCTTCGGCCATATCAGAACGATGTTGTCCACCAAATCCTCAGCGGTCGGGACTGTTTCGTAGTCATGGCTACAGGCGGCGGGAAGTCGATGTGGTCAGTTTGACTCTCTATCCTATCCAAATCCGCAAGTGGAATGCTTTTAAAAAGCTTTCATCGTTTTCCTACGTGCAGTTACCAACTCCCACCACTGCTATGTCAAAAAACTGCCATTGTTATCAGCCCGCTGTTGTCCCTAATGCAAGACCAGGTGATCTAGAATCATCCCACTATTAAGATTTTTAAGTTGCGATTGCTGGATCTTTCTTTGATTTTTGATCCTTAACTATATACTGTTACCGAGCTAGGTCATGAGCCTTCAGCACAAGGGTGTTCGTTCGATTACCTAGGTAGCACGCAAACAAACCGTGCTGTTGTTAACAACGCACAAATGGGCCAGTACGACGTGCTGTACCTAACTCCAGAGAAAGCAATTTCCCTGCCTCAAAGGTGACCCCTCCGTCCAGACCGTCCCCGCTGCCCCCACGTGGCATTTTCAAATTATTAATTACCCGACAGAATATACATTTCACAAATGCTCTAACAACTACCTCCACCGATTTAGATTCTGGAGCAACATCATGAATGCTGGTGTTTGCCTACTTGCTGTTGACGAAGCACACTGTATATCAGAGTGGGTCCTGATTTCAGGTCCCCCCTGCTCCCCTCATCAAAAGGTTTTTCTTCAAGATTGTTTAATCAATATTCTATCGTTTAATTTGTTCATTTAGGACCGAGTATAAACAGCTTCATCACCTTCGAGGACGTTTGCCGGGGGTCCCTTTTGTTGCTCGACAAAGAACGGCCCACGAGGAAGGTTTTACTCTTATCCACTAAATAGTTTTATATATACATTTACGCTCGTGTATACCTCCTCGCACCATAAATTAAACTCAGCGCGCTTTATCAGTAAAGTTCGATGGCCAATTTAATATTTTATAATTACCACCAGTTAGATTCGTAATTAGCACCACCCCCACACTTTGCAAATGAATCTTATAGGGCCTTTTGGCTTACTATTTCATGAAAAACCACAATATCCATGAAATAAACTGGGCATATATACTGAAGCACATTCTATGGAAAAACTATTCGGACCCACGGGGGTACTATACAACTAGTTATTTTTCTCCGAGGATTTTATTTGTTTCACTAAAAGCCTGACCTAAGCTATCTACAGACGTTGCTGTCTATTAGTACATATGAAGTATATTAGTAAAGATGATTGATATGTTTTTTAAAATAGTGTCTTCCATTTATTTTCTACAAATCAACCCCAAATATGCGTTCTGTATTCGACAGCGCCACTGTTTTTTTAGAGATACGAGGGTCCATGCGTTAATACATATTTATCGTTTTTTTTTTTTTTAACAACCGCTGTTCCGTTCTCTTTTCCCAGGGTTCGTGAAGACATTGCGAAGTCTCTCATGCTCCAGCGCCCTTTCATTTTTGTTGGGTCCTTTGATAGGCCTAATATTTTTTACGGTGTAAAGCTAATAAAACCCGGCGTGGACAAAGAAGGATCTATTTATGAGATGTTAAAAGACGTCCCACGAAGGGTATCAATGAGGGAGTCGACCATAATATATTGCGCCACAGTACGCGACACAGAAAAAGTAACTATTGCCCTTTTCTTTTGGAAAACAATCATTTTTTAAACAACATTTTTTTACAATAACCATGCCCTTTACTCTCTAGGTTCATCACGCTTTGTCCTCGCTCGGTGTTAAAGCTTGTGTTTACCACGGTCAAATGGACAATACTGCCAGAGAGAACAGTCACACAAGTCCGTCCCCTAACTCCACCCCTTGCGTACCAATAATGGCCCACGCTACGTTTATATTAATTATCTATGAAACTCCTATTTTTTCCAGGGCTTTTGTGAAAGATGATTCTTATGTCATGGTCGCCACTATTGCCTTTGGTATGGGAATTGACAAACCAGACATACGCTGTGTTATACACTACGGTTGCCCTAAAAGCCTTGAGTCATATTACCAAGAAAGCGGCAGATGCGGACGTGATGGATTGTCTTCGGCTTGTTGGCTTTACTATAGTCGCAGCGACTTCTCCCGTGCCGAATTCTATTGTGCAGAAATTAAAAGTGTGAGTCACGTTTTCCTATATATTTATATTGAATCCTCTTTTTGATTTTTAAGCCTGGTTGTTGTTTTTTCCAAATCCGTGCACCACCCAAAAATCTCTCACAATAATTCTAGGAGGCACGGAAAGCAGCTATCATGAACTCATTTATTGCCGGACAACGCTACTGTACTATTGGTACCTGTCGCCGCCAAAATCTTCTTGAGTATTTTGGTGAAAAGAGCGCAGCAAACTGTGGTTGGAGACCTTTCTGTCTCTAATTTCAACTTCAATTCTATTCCGCGTACCATTGAGACTTCCGTTGTCCTCTAAACAATTTCGTTTTATCCACTGCAACTATACTAGGTAATTGCGACAACTGCACGTCAAAGACTTCTAAAACCAAAGACCTATCCCAGGAATCAGCTCTCTTGCTTGGCTGCATAAGTGACTGTGGTGGACGTTGGGGTATGAATCTCCCCATCGGCGTGCTGAGAGGTTCCTGTGTAAGTAACTTATGGTTATCAAAACAACGCAACATTGATGCAATCCATTCCCACAAATCATCCCGATTTATCCTTTCCTTCTATGTTATTTACAGTGCAACGAAAATATTGTCGAACAACTATGACAATTCATCCTATTTTGGCCAAGGTAAATTTCGACCAGTAAATTGGTGGAAAGCACTTGGTGGCATTTTGATTGAAACTAGTTAGTACGCCTGTCCACTCTACCCGTAATTTCTTGTTGTTACACCATCGTTGAAAATTAGTCTGCAAGTGTTCCATTACGGACCAACCCCCCGCCTCAACTTCCCGTGCTCCTTTTGAAACATAAACACTTTTGCTTTTTGCAGGCCACCTCAGTGAGGTTGTTAACGGTTGTCACAGATTTGTTAGGTACCAAAATAAATTGTCGTCTATCCATCTTAAACTATTCTAGTGTCCCTTTTTAAATCGATGTCCAATTTGAACTGATACACTAGATGTCCCGCGCAGCCTCTCTTCCAAAGGGACTGATTTCCTTCGTTCTTTCCACACCAACCCTGAACCCCTGATATTAAAGCTTACTTCGGAAATGGTTAGTGGCGATGACGACTCCTCAGAAAGTGAAGACTCCACTCATGAAGAAATTGAGTCCCTATGCAATGTATGCTCCTGTCATTTAATTTGTATTTTTTTAAACTAGCAACCGTATCAAGATTTATTATTTTCTAAACAACTTAGGTCTTGTCTTGGCTGTAGAATGAAATTTTGCTGTACCAGATGCTGAGCAAATCCAGAAAGAAGATTGCCGAAGACAACCAAACAGCTCCGTATAACCTATATCACCCTCTCATTTTGGATTGACACCACACATTTATTTTTCAACATTGCCAATATCGGGTTTCGTTAATATGTGTTTCCTCCGGCGCCCCTAGGTATGCTATATGTAGCGACGTTGTCCTCAGGAGCATTGCTAGGTCCCGGCCATCTAATGAAGAAAACCTGTCCATGGTGGACGGAGTTAACTTGGTACTTACCCTATTTTGTTCTTAGTTGAATTCTACAATAACGGTTCGTTTCAATCCAACTCCTAAAATCATTGATTTTTTTGTCGCAGAATTTCGTGCACCGCTATGGCTGCATATTCATTCACTGCATCATGGATATGGCTCCAGAACTCACCTAGGTCTTGACAATTTTGACGAGGACAATATCATGCATGATGAACTGCAAGCTGGTTGTAATGTGGATTGCCCACAAACCGATTCACAGCCAAGCTCTAATTTCGCTCTATACCAAAACCTTGAAGACATTCCAGAAGACTCTATTGAAATGCACGTACTCAACTTTATTTCCGCAAATGAGGGGGTAAGAATTGAAGCACCTTATTTTGTACAAAAAGAATTAGAAGGCGTTTAAATCAACTTGCATTTCTTTTTTTAATTTCCATAACAAACTCTCACAACCGCTTCGGTTGCAGGTCACTCTGGAACAGCTAGCGCTCTCTCTGCCGCCCCCATACTATGATTGTGTAGTCGAGCAAAGAGAAGCTCGAGTCGTCTTTTTTTATCTACAAAAAACGGTTTTTATTTCCGTCTGTAGTTTGTAGTTTTTAATCACTTTGCCATTGTAACGTTCATCTATCTATTTTCAAACATGAGTATACTAAAACTGGTACTCACGTCAATTTCGACGATGTCTTTGATTCACCCAGTGACATATTTTTTTCCAAAACATTTACCTTAGTCATATACATTACGTTTATTTATCTCCATCTTGCCAAATGTTGTCGTCCCGTAGTTTGCCTACACCGGTAATAAACGTTGTTTTATGTAGGACGATGACCTCTCTAGAATTATTAATATAACGCTTTTTTGGTTATATCAGTGTTTTGACTTCCCACTCAAAAACAGGCCAACATATTTGTTTTCTGTAGGAAAAAGAAAACATTTTTTTATGCAGGAAAATGACCTCTCAAGAATTATTAATAAAGTGCTTTTTTGGTTATATCAGTGCTTTGACATCCCACTCAAAACAGGCCAACATATTTATTTCATGTAGGAAAAAGAAAGTTCAAACTATGGCAATTTCAATTTAAACTTTCGCCTAAACGAATAACATTTTCATTGATCTATCAGTACATCTAACAGCAGTGTTGTAACATCCTAGGTTTTACCAAACATCAAAAATCTGAACTTTTTAAATTTTTTCCTGCAATGTATGGTGCATGTAGATGCGTAGGACAAAGATAGGATAGTCTGCAAATGTATCGTTGCATTTCATATAGATTTGATTGTAGGAGTGTGCCTTGATCTTAAGTTGGTTTCGGGTCTTGAGTTTTGCTTGAAGGCAGAGTACACAAATCCGTAGCACATCTCCCTTGTTTTACCTTCCAAAAGCCCTTCCGAATCCTACTCAAACCTCCTTGAGTCAAGTAAAGGAAGAGTCCCTCCCCCTATTATCTCGGTGAGCCGCTCTAGTTTTTCTCCTTTTTGCTTTCCTCCCAAATCCTTCTTGAATCCTTCACTAATCTTTTTGGCAAATTAGTAAAACCATCACAAAATAGAAGAGGGAAACTGGAAAATCCTTCCTCCTCCAGCCGGCTTGGGCCTAGCCCAGCTCGGCCTCCCTCCTCCTCCCAAGCCAAGCAGCCCGGCAGTGCGGCCCAACCGGCCTTCTCCCTTCCCCACTCCATGAGGCCCACGCACACCGGCCGCCGCTGCGGGGCCTGGGCGGCCCAACCGCCAGGCGCCCTGCCCCAAACCCTAGGGCCGGGCGCGCCCGACCCGCCGCCGCGCTGGGCTCGCGCGCCCAGCGCTCCTCGGCGTCCGTGCAGCGCGATGGGGATGAAGCGCCAGCGTGTCAGGTCGCGGCACGGGACGCCGGAGATGGCGCTGCCACCCAGGAACCCTAGCGCGACCTATATAAGCCACCACCGCCCGCTCTCCTTCTCCCCCACTGCCTCACCACCTCACCACCCTTGGCGGCAGCGCGCGGCGATCGCCAGTGTAGCCGGCGCCCGTATGGCGCCCGCCCAAGACCGCGGCCGCACCGGCCGGCCGAATGCGAGGCAGCGCGGCGAGCGGCAGCAGTGCCGCGCCGCGAGCTCCGCCTCGCCTCGTCCCTCGCCGTGCTTCACGCCCCCAAACTCAGCACCACCTTGGCTCGTCGGCGGCCGCGAGACCACCACCACTCCGCCTACCGGCCCCGGGCAGCGCCACCCGCGCGCCGTCGCTGCTTCTCCGAGCCCCAGCGGCCGTGGCGCCGAGCCACCACCGTGCCACGGCGGCGCCCTGCGACACCGGCCGCCCGCGGACCACCGTCGCCGCCCTTGCACCGAGCCACCGCGCCCTGCCCGCGCCGCCGCGGCCACCACCCGAGCGAGCTCGCGTCGCCCGCGTTCAGCGTCACCGGCGACCACGCCCGCGCCCAGCGCGCACGCCATCGCCCGTCGGCGTCCGGGGCGCGCCGCGCTCCAATGCCTCTCCTGCACGTCGTGGCGAGCGCAAAGAACCCACGAACGCCACGCCACCACCCGAGCACGGCGGCCCGGCGTCGGCCGCGACCCGATCTCGAGCCATGGCGGCGGCGCCATCGGCACCACCGGGTCGAGGCGCCGCCGACCCCAAGCAACAGCACCGCGAGCTCCTCGTCCCCGACACCCCGCGATGTCGAACTGGACTACCTCGACGCCAACCGCGCCATGCTCCTGTTCTGCCCGCCGAGCTGCAGCAGCGCCACGACCTGCCTGTCTCCGCTTGACGTCACGTCCTGGCCATGTTCCAGCCCTGCCACGCCGGCCTCCTGCAACCTCTACACGCACGACCAGCGAGTAGCCACAGCCAGCTACCACGACCAGGGCTGGCCACAACGCCCCGCCGCTCGCCGGAGCCTTCTTCCACCGCCGGTGAGCACCGGCAAACCAAAAACATCACCTTTGCCTTTCTTCCTCGACGCTGCACCTGAGACTGGCCTTCGTGCCATGTTCTACACTGTGCAGGAGGGTCATCGATAGCTGCAGCCAGCACCTAGCCTCTCCTGGCCGCATCCGGCTCATGCCGGCCAGCTTTGGCCTTTGCCGGCCAGCGGCAGCCAGCCATGGCCAGCCCCTGCTGGCCAGCAGCAAGCCGCAGGTGGCCAGAGGTGGCCACAGCTGGCCAGAGCTGGCCAACGGCGGCTACAGCGAGCTAGGGCCAAGCCCGGTTGGCCGTGGTCCTCCTGCCATCATCGCGCCCGCGGAAGGCCAACCATCCTTGTCATCGTCCCCCGCCAAGGTCCAACATTGAAACCCGCCGACGCCATCCTCGGCGTCGGCAAAAGCCCCACTTTTCTTTATGCACTTGATATCTATATCTATGCCTATGTTGTGCCTTCGAGCCGGGTTGTCTATCATGCTATGGATGTGTGCTACCCCGTGTGGTCGATATCTTGTGTTTGTATGGTGTATGCTTGTCTGTGGACCGAGCCTTCGAGCCGGTAGGGAGCGATGTTTTCGAACGTGCGATCGTGAGTTCATCTCGCCGTGGTCGTAACGTCGAATGCGATCCCTCCTTTCGTATTTTGGTTGACCTCATGGAACCACGTAGCTACCCTGTTTTGACCCTAGGACACAGTCACCTTGGACTCAATACGATGCGGATATCACCCGTACACGGAGGGCCCTTTGTGAACTAGTCTAGTGGGAGACGAACTAGGAAGCGACTGTTGTGGGACGACGGGAGCCAACCCTTGTTAGGTGAAGCTCATAGCCGCGAGTTGTCTCGCCATGACCATCGGGCTTCACCTCTTTTCTTTCCTTTCTTTTCTTGTGCTATTTTCCCCTTGCACCACCTAGACCGAAGCATTCCCCGGTTCTCATGATGACAACCGCATCGCTACGAACCTGAGGAATAGCTTTTGCCGCTTTGGTTGCACGGAGGACGTGGTGCCCTACAAGTTGGTGTGGATCGCGGAACCGTGCAAGACCTTCATCTCTTCTTCCGACCACCGTCCTTTGCCATGACGGGTAGGTCGAGAAGAGTGCGAGACCATTCTTCTTTTTGCTCTCCTTCGATTCTCGCTAATCCAGTAGGGCGCGGATCGAACCTCTTGTTCCACCACCTTCGATCAGTGACTATCGCCATGTCATGTGGACCGAAGTGCCGTGGAACCAGAGTCTCTTTTTCTTGCATATCCGTGTTTATTAGTGTTCTTTATTTGCCTCTTGTTCTATTCCATTGATTTCCGTCGATCGCAATGGCGAGTGAATCAAAGGAGGTGGACCTCGTTTTCCCTCTTTGGTTCTTTTGTGCTTAAACCCTAGTATGTTTGTACCTAGTGAGATCCTAGCATTCCTTAGGCTCCCACGGTGACAACCGCACCGCTGAGACCCTAGAGAATGCCTTAGTGCATATAGTGCACCTTGGTCGAGGTACCCTACAAGAGGTTTAGGCACCTGTGGTCTCTCATGCATCGCTCCTCTCTGATGCCTTTGCCGTGGCATGTGCATTGGAAGGGGTAGACCACTGCTCCCTCTCTTTTCTACCTGTTATTTTCCCCCACTAGCTCGTTCTATTTGATCCCGTCTTAGCCATGATGATTGGATCAAAGACCGGACTATCTCTTCTAGTTAGCGAAGCTATGGTCTATGTCTCGTTCTTGGACCGTGTGAGTCGACCCGATCGACCGTTCGAAAACCATCCTCGTCGAGGATGTGACCAAGACCGTGGCATGGACATGCCTAGCTAACTCTCTTTCTCCATCCCCTGTGTGCTACTCTCTTCTCGGCTCCCGACGTTGTTGTGTCGTGTGGATCGAGAGGATTTGTAGCCGCTCCTCTGCTGTTCGTATTCCAATCTCTTTTGCTACCGTCGCTACCATGACGGGTAAGCCCAAGAGCCTTGGAACCCAGCCACAACTCCTCTATTTCATGATTATCGTTTTTACTCGAATCCTATATAGTTGTGACTTGCGGGTTAAAGGCCGCAAGGGCCAAACCCTGTCGTTCCTATTTCCCATTTCTCTCCTACTTGTGATCCTCCGGTCCCCGCCAATTTCCGTGGTGTCCGGATCGGAAGGTCACAACCGTGGTGTTTGGTTAAGTTAAGTTAGGATCAAGGCCTCTTGTTTTGAAGCCGTATAGGTCGACACGATCGACCCAGGAAGTACTGGCTATACCATGGTCGTGATCCGGGCTTGTGCTTAGCAGACAACCACCTCTATTTATTCGAGCCCGAGGATCGGATACTCTTCGCGAGGGCTAAGTCTTTCGGTGTTTATTTGGAGTTATCTAGTTCCTTTTGTATCTTATCGCCTTTTGGGGAGTATTGGATTTTTGGTTAAGGATTGATTGCTCCTTGCCTTGTTTGTCGCTTTACCGAGGTAGTTGCATCACGGTGATGATGGGTAGACCGGAGATCCGCTGGAGGAAGATGACAAGAAGGACAACCAGATGCAGATGACTATGGATTGCTATAAACAGGTGCCACGTCCCACCCAACCTCATAGAATCCTATTAGACATGCAATGTGTAGCTGCTAGTGCTTTACTTTATGCAAATAAATGTGATAGGATGCACGGTAGATTGCTTGATAAGCCATTACCTTGACGCAACCTTTCCCCCTGCACACCCGCTGCTAGGATAGACGCTCGCCTACTCCATGATACTTGCTACACACAGGATCTACGACGAGTCAGAGGACAAGTCTTGCCGGGAGAGTGTGATCTGGGCACTCCCTATGTGAGAGAGTACCTATGGCGGGTACATGTGATGTGAGTAGATTCCGGGGAGGAATGTCTTTGTGGGACGAATCCTCGAAATGGAGGTGCCGTCGAGGCACGGGCGTCGAGCCCCTTGTGAAGATATCCTGCCCGGTCCTACTAAGGACTGGTTTGGCGTTCCTGCGGTTCACAGGACCTTTTCGTGCACACCACTCGTCTTTGAATGGGCGGGGTCCGACTTGACGACTAGCTGGCCCCCTGCTGCTACTACTAGGTTGGTAGGTGATAGTGTAGGGAGGTACGGGTGCTGAGACCCACACCCTTCTGAGACAGCGTGGTATCCATCGGGATCCGGTACCACGCCTCACAGTCTCGGCGTGTTTGGATTTCAGGGGTGCCCCAGAGCTGAGTGGTAGAGTGGCATTGGGCCAGTTAGGCGGCAGCTTGGTATCAGCCTAGACGAGGCATCGTCGATGATGGTGATCTTGTGGTTCCAGGTGTACAAGCTCTGCAGAGTTACTAAATCTATACGTATAGCCGTGTCCCCGGTATGGACATTCCTGTGAGTACCATACGATCGTTATAGTGAGAGGTGTCCTTTTCTTCCCTCCCCCTGGGTGTTGTTGGTTTCCGGCTTAGGCCGTTGAGGCAAGGAGGAGCGGGAGTCTTCCTTGCCGACTAGAGAGAGAGAGTGTGGTGAGATCTGTGGACATGGATGTGGATGTGGATGGGATGGATGGAAGTGTGGATGAGATGGGTTAAAACTTGATGAACTATATTATATTTATATTACGAATTGGCATAGGAAAACTACAGCCAAATATAGGCCTTTCGCTCTACCCTTACATCCCACTTACCACATAGCAAAGCAGAGCATAGGGTGGGAGTTCGCGGGCCGCATTTAATCGCATCGATAGAGTTGAGCAGGTTTAGGACACGAGGACAACTACGAAGACAATGAAGTTGAAAGGATTAGGTGGTCTCGTTCCTACACTCAAGTTTGGTTATGGAGATCAAGTCTACGCCCGCTAATGCTCTACCCCAACTCTGATGATTCCCCGTGAAGGAGGAGCCTTCACCCGCTATGACGCTACGTCTACTCTGATGTTGATCCGTGCGTGTGTTTACCGCTAGGATACTTTGTACTTAAGTGTGCCTCCAAGTGTTGTAAAACCTTATAACTTGTATCTTTTGTGATGTATGAACTGTGGTATCAACTGTAAATGATGTACTCTGTGGATTTCCCTTCGAGGAAATCGCGGGTCGTTTCAAGTGTCCAAACTCATGGTACCAGTTATAGTACCCCCCGGTTTCAAAAAAAAGAAAAAAAAGGTTATAGTACCCCCCGGTTCCTGGTAGACTCCACCGCCCATCGTCCCCCAGCTGCTGAGCGCCTCTCTCCTCATCCTCCTCTGTCCCGCTTCTTCTCCAACAGCATACCATGGTTACCGTATAGCCCGACGTTGAATCTGGTGAGATTCTCCATCCTGTTAGAACTCATCTTACCGTTTATTAAAGAAAGTTTTACAATTTTCGCATCTTTTTTGTTTTGCAGCTCGCTTTTCATCCCGAACAACCATTTTCGTGCTATAATCAACCGGGCGTGCTGTTTTTCAAGTAATGCCATACAAACTTCCTCCTCCCCTTCACCGCAATAAACTGGAATCTCCCCTCCTCCTTCGGCTACAGAATTTCATTAGGGTTCCGTGTAAAAAAGTCGCATCTTGTTCCGTTTTTCTTTCAATCAATGTTTCGATAAAATCTATCCGATTTGAGCTGCCGTAGATGACTTTATTTTATTTATCGCTTTAATCTTACGTGCGTAGTCTACTACCTTTCACATTCATCACAGATTTTCTTTCTACCATTTTTAACTCGCGCTTCATTTGTTTCTTTGATACTAGTCTCGCAATGTCGAACACGAAAGCGGTTCGGGGGGGTTCGAAAAAATGCGCACGAAAAACGATTGTCCAAGAATTCCAGTTCTCGGCCCCTTCTCACCGGCGACCACGCTCTTCGCCGACGCAAGCCCTTCCAAGAACGATGTCTCCCCGGATGGGCGGGACGCCCGCCGCTTTCGTGCCTTAGTTGCCCGCTTGAAGTATTTCAGGCTATTTCCTCATTTGATTCTAGGAAAATAGACATTGTTCAATCAATCGGCTTTGGTGGTCTCTTGAGCATGCGTCCATTTAGACATGTCGATAGTGACTTTTCTATCCGGCTTTTGAGGAGGCTTAAATGGTACAAATGTTTGCCGACGCTTGGAGATAACTTCAAAGCATAACAATGAACCCAGAACACGTTGGCAAAATCACCGGTCTAATTCACCAAGGTAGTGACATTTTCGATAGTTCCTTCGAAACAGTCAATGAGAAACTCTCTTTCGTGAAGACAAAACTATCATTTCTTAGCAAAGATTGGAACCGGGTTAGTAGAGGCAAATGAGTACTTCATTATGCAAGATCTCCCAACTGTAATGACCAAAGAACACCGTGATCGGTTCAAAGTTGCATTTGGTATTTTCGTCATGGGCCGTTTCCTTGCCCCTAGTGCTGATCACCCGGATGGCAATACAAACTTTTTGGGGTGCTCTTGAAAACCCCAGATGAGATTACCTCCTTTAATTGGAGTGCTTATGTCTTGTCTAATATAATGGACGCCGCACGACTGTTGAACTGGGTGATACCATATAAGAAACCAATAAATGCGCTTGTTGGCTGTCCACTTATCCCCGTAGGTACAACAAAAAAAAAGTTACTTTCTCGCAATATGTACATGCTATTTTTGGAGCCCATTCTACCACATTTTAAGAACTAAGTATCTTAATTTCCTTTTTAGATTTTCTACTTGGACAACCTTGAATTTGGTGATCTCAACTTACCTCATGATATTTTGCCTCGATGGAAGATCTTCACATCTAAAACTCTTGATGAAATGATTCAAGCCGACAAATGTCCACCTTTAACCGGATCTAGTTCAGTTGAATATGGAAGAACCAAGGTAGTCTCACTCTATTATCCTTTCCTTTTCATTGTTGTCCTGTTCTCGCTTGCATCTAATATTCTCTCTTGTATTAACAAAGGCTATAAGAGAGGACAACTCATGTTATAGTTTCGGCAACCAAACTGCTATTTACTTGCACCCAAAGGTTTCACACCGTCACAGCAAATGTATTCCCATCTGTTAATCGTCGGGCCACGAAGGAAACACAAAAGAGCACACCACCTCGTTGTACTGATCCTAGTGTGCAATTTAATAATGCTTCTGCTCCGTGATCCCTTTTCAAAACTCCCCCAAACTTAGAGGATGGCGTATTTGACCTTGCTGCTATCATCAATGAAAATTACAAAGGAAAGGTATGCCAGGGGCAGCCTAATTTGCTTCTATTCCAATTATTAACCAGCTTTGTTCCACTCACCACCTATGCTTGTTCCTAACCCAACCCCACACTCCCCCCTCTGCAGGTTGACCCTAAAGTGCTGGATGATCTGAAGAGGCACAACACCAATTGTTTGAAACATCTCTCCAACGCTTATCGCTCCCTTGCTGCTAACATTGTCAATGAAAATACCAAGATTTCCATTAAATTGCTGGACTACATGGCAATTTTCGATGCAAACAACGTGTCTCACTCAGCGCCCAAAACACCGGGTCCAAGACGTCGGACATTCAATGACTTAATCAGTGGAATTGAATCTAGCACTGAAGGTACCTCTCACCAATGACTAGCCTTTTCTCACTACAGTCTTAACGTCCTGTTTCTTACTTATGGTACCTCTTGTTGGATTTAGGTGAAGGTAACTCAACCCCTTCTAAAATGGCTAGGACAGATCCGCCACCGCACCACTCTCTATCAACCGAAACGAAATGCAAAGTTCGGCAGCCATTGGTTCGTGTCATATTCCATCCATACCGAAAAGTAAGTTTCATGTATCTCTCTTAGTTATCTTGTATGGTTTTTTATTTTCTTTTGCAACCATAATACTCCCCTGTGCTTACCACCACCACCCACCCCCCCTTTATTTTCCTTGTAGGTGTTGCTGGCAAAGCCTCTTTGGAAACCCCGAAGAAGCTCAACGATGGGCCTATCCAGCCGCCAGTTGAACGTGCCGGACACAAGAAGGGTGATCCGGGCACTACATCTGAGGGGACCAAACCAATACCTTCTTACTATGCACCTTTACGTAAGTACCAACGCCATAAACTTTGCTTGACTCTGGTTCTATTTTTCTCCACACACGCGTGATTCGCATCAGTCAACTGACACACCTGGTTCCCCGTAACAATTTTGCTATGTTTTTTTAGTGCACACAAGCATATCCCATCTGGATGCTGTCCCCAACTCTAGAGTTCCACCATCTGATGCATTGCTGGCCCCCTGCCCATGGAAAAACCTGCATTGGAACCACATCTAAGACTAATTTGGCCCAAAACCAGAGTGTAACCAAGATTGAACACCCGATTCAAGTACCTGGTTCACTATTAGAGAAACCACAAGATGAAGCCACAGGGAAACAAGATTCTCCATTCGATATGTTCAATGTCAGAGCTTTCGACACTCCTGAGCAAACTATTAAGATGGTCATTTTTCTCTCAATGTCCTACCATCTGATAACACAAAGAACACATCTGTTTCATTCCTTCCCATCAAAAGGCTGGACTCACTGGAAGCTGTGGATCTGAACGACTGGATCTTTGCTGAAGAACAAGCAGGTTTGATGTCAACTCAGAAAAAAAAGTCAGTTGCGGCACCCACGCCATCTCACTGGGAGATGAATCTGAAATTTCCGGTGATTGAACCGCAAGTATACACCGACTTCATCGAGTGGTTAGCAATCACGCACTCGAATGAACTGCAGAGGTATTTGCACTTCCCTGCTCTCTCCATCATTAGCTGCAATCAGGGCTGATGTTTACTTTTAATCATTTTCCCCTCCCATTTTTGTTGTAGCGACTGGATCGTGCACTCCTCTCCACGCCTGTTAAAGATTTTCGGTTATCAGCTGAAGGAGCAGTTTGCACTCATGAAGCCATTGTCATGTGATTTATTTGACACAGCTATCCGTCGTTTGAAGCAGCTGGACATAACCTCTCAACGTTCCGACCCACCTCTTTTATGGCGGCACTTGTTCGAATCTGAATACGCGGTGTGCTAAAAAAAAACAGCCCATATGCTTCGGTGGTCATTAGCTTGATTTGTGTGAAATTAGATATGCAATTAACAATCTCAGTTTTTGTAAATCCCCCCAGGTGCACGTTCTTGATGACAGAAACCCAGCAGCCAGCAAGTGCATAGTAGACCAAGCGGTCGGTACTGCTTGTAATTACCCTGTCCACCAATGCCGGATGGTTAGTGCACTGCTTCATGTCTTGACTCCAATTCGTCAACCATTTGCTTTTCCCTCGTTTTTTTCTCAGTTCACCGTCGTGTCCGTACCTATTTTCAACAGTTCATTGTACCGGTGTTTGCAAACGGGCAATGGTCGTGTTATGCACGGGACATGAACGGCAGTGGTACACATCATCGATCCGTGTGTTGGCCATGAGTCAGATAACATTGTCATCAACAGGCACTCTCCAAACATCAACAAATTGGCAAGATCTCTATCAACAATGGCTCACAACTTGTTCACTGGCTCGGTCCCTAGCTTCACATCAAGCTGCCCTTCAGTCTTATGTTTCAGTGGTCTTCCTTATAGCAGGTAACGTTCCCAGTCCGTCGCCATCGGGCGCTTCACAAACCCTCGGTTGGCGAACCATGCATCATTTTGTTTTAGTTTTGAGCATGACACTATTTTGGCATTATCATCGCCTTCGAGAGTGGGATGACCGACGCTCGTATCATGAACTTCGATGGTTCAAACCTTGTCCTTGATCCAACCGATGTATGGATTCCCTTCTTCAAAATACCAGCTACCTGTTAGTATTCTTTTTATCCTATTTCGCCTAAACGCTCCGCTTGTTCCTGCCAGGCCAACCTCTATAATTTCAGAGCCTATCTACTATATCGATCATGGAAATAGAAGACAACGGTGGAAGGAAGCATGCAGCATTTATACAAAGACTTTGACTCGATCACATTCCAGATTCAGTTCCAAGACCATCACCAACTTTGTTTGGGTGGCTGTCCGTAATATTTTTGCCGGTCGGCTAGATGTCACTCTCGCATTTTTCTCAAGACTGTTTTTAATTCGGGAACATAAAACTTGGGCTATGTACCCCCACCGCTGCACCCCCCCTTCGGTTTTTATGTTCGCTCAGACTATTTCTCATCGCTCCTCTCGAGGCGCCGACAAAGGCCCTTCTTTTGTTGCTGTCACAGAACTCACTATGTACCTGTGCCACTTGACATCTTACTTTCTTTTTATTTGGCATAAACCCAAAAAGTGACATTGCATGCCCAAAATTGGAATGCCCTCCGTATCATTGTGCATGCCCCATTCACCCCACTTGTGGTACATTCCAACAATATCGATGTTTAGACCTTGTACGTTTCTATGGCTAGAGAAATTCATTTCTTTAGCTATGCAACACATCTAGTGAACTAAACCATTAAAACTGTTTATTATGGTGGATGTACAAGGTGAGTCTTAGGTTTACGAAATTAGGCCGAATCGAGAATTAGGAAGGAAGGAACCGAGTATAAGGGTGCGTGTAACTTAGGATATATGATGCTGTTAAATAGAAACATCAAAGCAAATCACGATCCGAGGGAGATTCAATACATAGGGTACAAAAAGATGAAAGCATGCACGTGGTACTTAGAAAAAAAAGCACCTATTCAAATGGGTGTCCGCTGGGGGAATAAAATAAGAAAAGGAGGATGTCGATGTACAATCCAAATGTGAGTCCTGCTGTATAATACAACTGTGGGGGAGGAGCACACCGTGTGTCCCAAGTGTAATTTGTATCTTCTCGGAGACGCTAGCTCCGTTGTCCCTTTGCTCCCCAAATAGGGGTATTATCGACGGAGCTGCAACAACCGCAAAAGGCGGGGGAAAGACCGGGAGCGGTGGACGGGGTGGTTGGGGGGGTGGGGCGGGGGGATCGATTCGTCAACAATCGGCTGAGATCAATTCATCGCAAGAGGTATGTGGCCCGCTGAATGTGTTTTCATCAAAGGCGAATCTAGGTTTTGGGACCATATATTCCGTCGCAACAATCCTGATATCACAGATCTGGATCCTCAGCAGGTATGGAGGGAGCGTGCTCCACAACTGTGGCTGCAGCAGAGAAAACACGAAGCCCGATTATTATACTGGAAGAGGTAAAAATTGGAGAATCGATAGATAAGTAGCTGCATTTCGAAAAAGGATGCAGACGGAACTGAAATGTATGGGACAGAAATGAGCTAAGTCTGTAGAGATAAGGTTCATCACACCGTTGGGTCCAATTAATTTTTATTAAATGAACTAGAAGGGGAGTGATGTATGGTAGCTACATGCAGTATAATACTTGTTTGACAGTTTGCAGTACTGAACAAACCCGTAACAAATTGTTTATGTGTATAGTATATCCCGTAAATGAGCCAATAGTTGGTAAAAAGAAACAACGATTAGTGTTGGTGACAATGTACCTGATAACATGAAGTGTGCCACAATGTATATGCAGGGGGGTGCACAGGTTATCACAGTGTCCAAAAGAGCAATGCTGGATGAAGTCATGGGTCAAGTGGGAGGTAGTTCGCCGTTATATACAGATGTTGATTGTGGGGTGGAAGGAGTAAAGGTTTGCGTCCAACTAGATCTATGTTTAAGTGAGGTGAGGAAAATTGAATTGGTGGAAGGTGCCCCTGTTCTGCATAAGGGATGAAGCTCGGGGAACAAACGGTACCGATGGCTTTTAGACGATTTTGATAGCCGGGCCGCCGCCTAAAAAAATATTAGACTTCAGCAGTAGGGTTGTGAGGAGTTTTGGTGCTTGCAACACATATGGATATGTAAATGAGAGCATGGGTGTGGTAAGGAAGATTGTCGACAAATTTGATGGGTGCCTAACAAAGTGCGGGGAGTTTGCCATAGGTCTGGAGAGGAAGGAAGCTGTTAGGACATTTGGTGGGCCAACTGGCCAATATGGGACAAAGTGTATAGTAAGCTAAGAGAGAATCTAGGAGACATGGAGAAGAAATTTTCAATGAGATGTATTAGTGCACGGTCAGGGCTGAATGGTTTTGAATTTGAAATGATGGAACACAAAAATAGGGCAGTGGCAAAAGCGAAGCAACATGCGGACAAGGTGCTAAATGTATAACTTTGGATTTTATGTGCATGTATTGGATGTGTTATTGAAAGTGACTATTAATATAAAATATTGTTCTGATTTTCAGTGCTATTCAAAGAAGGCGGTATCATGGGTCAAAATTCATATCGACTATGTCCCGTCATACTTAGGGTTTGGACAGGCAAGGTATAAGAATGGCCCGTATAGTAGTGGTAAGGTGAAGGCAGTTGTTGAGTTCTTCGACGCATACATGCAGCACCTGAAGTTCTGTGGGGTGCTTAACATAAAAAGCAAAGGGTGATACTACAATATTTGCGGAGGAGAATGCCGCAAATGAGGCTTTTGTTGTTCATTGAAGGAAACTTCAAAGTAGAAATTGTTGATCTGAACCATTCGGAAAGGATAGAAGCCATATCAATAAACAGAGGCTAGCAGAGATGCTTGAAGGCATTCTGGAGTTGGGTGAAGGGATCAAGCAAGCGTGGTGCGAAATGAAAGATATCATTGAAGCCGAACGTGTGCGGTGTAACGATGAAGCGAAGACAGCAATCGAGGAACAACTAGAGGGAGGGGGAATTGACGCTTACAAGTTCTGCGCAAATGGAATAGCAAAGGCTGAAGAATATTCAGCAGACTGCTTCGAAGAATCCTGGGGTCTATTTCATACTCTGGAAAAGTTAAGATGTAAGCTGGGTGTGATCAAGATGAGACTTGGCATGATGTGAAGGGAATAAAATTGGCAGCACAATGTTTAAGAGTATTAAGTGCGGGTGTGGTTGAATGATTAAGAAATCGAGTGTGAGGGGTGGCTGACAAAATCAAAACATGAACGAAGGTGCTTGGTTGTGTGTTTTTGTAGTGATGGATAGCTGTTTAATTCGAATACTGGGTGATTTCTTTGATGTTGTAATGCGGCGCAAGCCAAATGATTGCGTGCAACCACAATTTTAGGTGGACATAACTGAACAAAAAAAGCAAAAAGGGGGTGTGAGGAGTAAGCATTCTGGCGGGTGTTTTTAATTTGAGTGCCGGGAAAGAAATAGGGTTCACATGAATGCTATACCGTAGTGTACAAAGTTGTGCAAACTTGTCCTGGTCGGCGAATATTAACTGGGAAATAGTGAATCTAAAGCTGATTGATGTCCTTTTTCGGCTGACTGGGCATCTAATTGGAGGGGTGGCGAGGTGGGCGTGAGATGCTCCGGGAAATAGGGTCTGCAACTTTGTTGGGCTAAAATCTTTCGAACAATTAACAAATCGAGAAGATTAATGGAGGTAGGGTTACGGGGGGCCTATAAGCACTAGGTGAAAATGAGCAATGCTAGATCGTGCGGGGAATGTATTAAAAATTAAAAGGCGAAAATACTGGGAGCAAACTGTGTTGAAAAAAAGAGGTCCTGCACAAACAAAAGTGAGAAACAAATATATGAGGCGAGTGGGAAAAAAAGGAATGCACACGGTAAAATGGAGGCGGTTACAAGACTGGGGCAAATGGATTTTTCTAAGTGAACTCGCGCCGAAATTCAAAGATACAAACATGTTTAATAACACAGGAGTGTGAATGAGCTGGAGGGGGGCAGCTCCTAAATCAATCCATTCAAGGTGGCACACAACAAACAGTGGGTGAGCTGTGACAAATTAATGACTTGGAGGTACCCGGTTGAGGGGAGCCGCTTCGTTACATTGAGAAGGGAGGGGGTCAAGCAAAAAGCTTCGTAAACGGTATTGAAAGGGGGAGCTGCTGTGTCATCATGCGAAGCGACGTTAGAAACAAAAAAAAAGAACAACCCTCGATGCAAGGCGCCTGTTCTAGAGAAAAGGTATGTCAAAACAGATATATGAACCAGGGGTATGAAAAGATGAACCAGGGAAAGAACAAGTCAAAAAAGCGGAGCAACAAAGGGTTACCTCATTGGAGATCATTGTCAATTTCTTCACACACGTGGCTCGAGGAGGACGGATTCCTGGACAGCGCCTAGAGTCGTGGTCGTTGCTGCGGCACTTTTAGCGCTGGCGTGATTGTCTCACCGCACTGCAGAGTTGAGATCTTTGGCGCTTCTTGCGATTCTTCGAGGCCCCGATACGGACTTCTCGCACCCCCCTTGACGCGCGAGCATTGGACGGCCTGCCGTCCCTAGGGATAAATTGAGGAGGCTTTATTGAATTCAAGTTGATAGAAAGACCACTCCGGCTGTCGGTGATGTGTGTGCCTCGACGCATTTGTCGAAAAGACGTCACTTCCAGATGTATCTCTGGGCAACCTTCGAACAGCTGGAATCATAACCAACCTGGCAGGTTGTCCGGAATGCATCACGCTTTTTTCTTGAAGCTTTTTTTCAATGTCGCAGCTTGCTTGTTTCAAAGTGCGTAGTCGAAACGAGTCGCCGCCCAACTCAGCCAAACTAGCTACTTCACGAAGTGTGGTAGCCAACATATTTCTCATCAAAGCCTTGTCCTGGGCAGCTTTTGTGGGTTTGACAGCGGGGAGGAGGTGAGGTGGTTCGGTCAATCGTGCAGATCTTGTCCACCTATTCATGATGTGGATCGCTGGGATCTCAGGAAGTCCTCTCTGAACCATAACCTGCCAAGGGGGCGGGGGGCAGTAATGACCATCAAAATAGAAAACAGTCTAGCGATGTGGGGAATCTGTCCTTATCGAAAGTGTGTTGCACTTATAAGAAGGGCGTGGCAGCAGAGGATGCCGAAATGGTTGTATAAACCACACTCACAGTCATATAAACCAGAATCTTCATTGACAGAGATCTTGAAATCGACTTTTGACCATTTCTCCCTACGTTCACGCTGTCCATGGACTACCGTATAACAACTTGGGGGGTCAGATGGAACAACAATGAACGCAGTAGATCTTCCAAGTTCTTCAATGAACAAATTATATGCAGCTCTTGTGTAAATGCGTGAGGCGTGACGCTCAATAGGCCAACCAAACCGAAGCTGGATGTCACGCTGCATCAAAAATAACAGTAAAGGGAAATATAAGAAAAATGGCTACAGATGGACAAATAATATAGAGGATTGCATCAGGTAAGATGGAAACCTGTTTAGTCTTCTTCTCAGCATCAAAATCTGCTTTCTCTAGCTCAGAAACAAGCTTGTTATATTGTACCACGAATAAATTCAATGGCGAGTTCCTTGGAACATAGTGCTCAAGGACATTATTGGCAGATTCACTGCGTTGGGTGCTGGTCATTCGGGCACAGAAAATATCTTTGAACCAAGCTTTGGCCCACATGGAACGTGATTCATATGCCCTGGTAATCTCAGGATGGTGTTCAAGGTGGTATTTAGCAACCATAGCTGCCCATGATTCCTCAAATTCTTTCACAGATATCATATGGTTAACAACCTTGTTGAAGTCGTCTTGAAATTGCTTGTGCTTGTTGAACAAATGTCCAAGGACCTCAACGAGCATCTTAAGGACATGCCACTTGCACCAACGGTGCTTGGTGTCCTTTAGAACAAGACGATAGAGAGCTGCTCCCATTGCTGCAGCTTGGTCCGCAAGATAGATATTGGATTAAGCCAAGTACTCGAGAAAAACAAAAATGTGTGTGTGTGTGGGGGGGTACCTGTTAACATGGTGAGTGGAGCTTTCCCGCCCATCATTTCAACGAAGGTCTTGAAAGCCCACGCAAAACTTTCGCTTGTTTCGCGCGTCGGAGAACTCCAGCAAATATAACACTGGAAATGGTTGTTGACGCCAACAAACATTCCGAATGGCATGTTATATATATTAGTCTTGTAAGTCGCGTCAAAGGTAACGACATCACCAAAAAAGCTATACATCCTTCTTTGTTACCATTGCCCCACATCGTGGAAGTGATCCTAGAGTCCCCGGGTCCATCCGAAATGAATATACAACGTTCGGATCCTCATAACGCATCTTCATGAGATTCAAGCATGGTCTTCGGATGTCATCGAGATTAACTCAGCCGAAATCTCCGAACAAAGGTTTTTGAGTCGGCTCCGCTGAAAGTAAGGTTGTTCATAGAGCCGAAATGCTGCCCATGATAGAATTTACTTTGCCAAGGCTAACATTGTTCATGCGGAGGTAACGAACCATGTCCTTGGTCGACCGGGTCAATGCTCTCGATGTGACTTTAGATGACGCTTCTCCCCAACACAATTGACTAACTCATGATTGTGGTCAGCAACAAATATGGACACAAAATATTCGTTATTCTTGTTCAAGCAAGCGGAGACGAAAGGGGGCAACCACACATTGTTGTGGAATGTTTTGTTTTTTTCCCGGGCTTGCCCTGCAATAATGTGGGGTGAACCGTTCATTGTAAAACAACAAACCAGTTAAATTTGTGATGCATGTAAAAAAAAAATGATAAATGTAGCTTACAGCTCTTTGACATCTGTACTCCTGCATGTTCCTATCTTGTGTGCCATCGGCTTCTTTTTCCCATCCCTGGTTTGTACCTTTGCGAATGCTGAAACCAACCTCCCAAGAATATAGGTTGTAGAACTGGCACGCATCCCCTAGGGAGGGGAAAACAGCTCCAACTTTGGGTAAGAACATGTGTTCTATTGGAGCTGTCGCTTTGCATTACTCATTGCTGCACCGACAGCACCAAAGAATGATTTCGTTGTTTGCTAATAGGCTTGTGGTCTCCCAGGTTAGCTAACCTACAATTAAAAAACATTGGTCAAATCAAAGGAAGGGAGGACTTGCGGGAATTCCGATAGATTTCACACAAATAGCCGGAAGAATTCCAGGACAAAAAAGAGCCAGAGATGTCCTACCAAAACGAGAGGCCTAAAAAAAGGGACACCAGGTATGCGAACAATGATGCGACCTTCTAAAAAGGGGCATCCAATAACATAGAAGCTAGAAAAAAATGGACCATCGAAGGATTATGGAATTCAGTGCGGCAGAAATGTGGAGGCAATGAAATAGCCAAAAAAGAAGACGAAGTAAGGAAGGGCACTTACGGCGTGGGGCGTGCATCATCGGCAGAGGAATAACCAACGACAACGTCACGACTGGGGTCAGGATTCAGGGTCTCCTTAGAGGAAATGTTGACATGCTCGCCCAATGAACGGGTGGAACTGTATTCATTTATTATGAATAAATTACTAAACAAAGCGATAAGCATAGCATTACTCTATACAAAACTAAACAGCTGAAAAAACGGAGGGGGGGGGGGGCAGACCTATCGGTGATAACATGGTCAGGAGACAGTTGAATTGCCTCTGTTTGGTCCTGGGAATAATGCTTATCATGCAGACCATCAAATTCATCGCCAGAGAAATATTCACCTGAACTGAATATTGGCGATGTTGAGCAGGTCGTAAACAGTGGTCACAGGTCCGTTGCCGCGATGATAGTAGTGCGGTACGAGATAACAAAAAATGGTATAGCGGATTGTCAATACACAAAAGTAAAAGGGCGGGGGGTGGCTAAGAAAACAACTTTGGGTGGTCATTAACAGAATAAAAAATATGGTATAGCAGCTGCTTCCTACACAAAAGTAGTAGGGGGGTGGCGGCTAAAACAACAACTAAGTCTGTTGTTAAACAAACAAAGAACATAGACGGCGTGATATGACAGGGGAATATTGCGAGAAGTAAAGGAAAGGTTGAGTAATTTTGCAAACAAACACAGTAAAAAGGAATGACCAGGTGTTGACTAGAAAAAACGGAGGAAAAACTCACCTTGAAGGAATATGATTACGAGATGACAATAGACAAACTGCGTGTTCTGGGGAGCAAAGCTTATCAGTAAAAGCATTAGATTCGTCGCCAGAGTAGTCGGCGCCAGAACTGGACAAGTAACATTGTGCTAGGGTTAAAAAGGGACAAATTGAGGGAACTAACGAAGTCCATAGCAGCATTGGAACTAGATGAAACACAATTAAGACATGGAAAAAGACAATAAAAATGCTTGACAAAATAAACCAATGTACCTTGGGAGAGGTGCATCCTCGCTGGAAGAATAACCAGTGGATGTTATTTGGTCGCCTTCGGGGAGTGAGGTATCTTCAAAGCGTGGTTGGGGAACAGTGGAACTGCGAAGATTTCAACGAACTGAAGTCAGCTAAAAGAAAAATACTGACAGGGCAAAAAAACCACAAATGAAAAAATGTCAAACGCAATGAACAAACAGGAGTGATGGCATCGAAAGTGTAAAACGAACCTGTCGAACTCGGAGTGGGAAACCTTGTATTCAACACTGTGATTGAGGAGTGGGGCGTCACCATAGAAGTTGTTGTAAGCGTGGGAAATGAGAGAATTATGAGGAAAGCCGCTGAATAAAGAAGCAGTAATACACATAAGTGTGACAGATGTTGACGTTGAGCAAATCTAGCGCAGGCTAACTATGGAAAATTAAGAACAAATGCTAAGGTGTAGATATTATTGACAATAATGAGGGGCGAATGAAACAACACCTGAGTGGGCTGATAGAACTGCGGGGAGCGACGCTAGCCATCAGAGCTAGAAATGAGGGTTGAGCGGCGACACTGGTACCAAATCCAACGCCATCGTCGGGAAAGTTGAGATGAGCACCAAAATCATGGAAGGATGTGGGATCCATGTCGTTGCAAAGCCACTGATAGAAGGGGGGTGGGGATTGTTGAAGGATCAGCAAGAAAATCGAAAACAAAAAGGCCAATCATCCACGATGGGACCAGATCCACAAAGGGGGCGCGGTGAACATGAATGAATGGAATTCAAAGAAAAACGTCGCCGATACGTCGGGACGAAGCCATGAGTGGGTAGCGAGTCGAAGCTTAGACTGGAACAATAGAAAAATCGAAGGAGAAGAAGAGAGATGGAGACGAACCCTAGAGAGGCGGCGACGAACTGGGGGCGCCGGAAAGCTAGGTGAGAAACATGGGGGATTTTGAAAATGACTCTGGGCTCACGAGGAAGGGGACGGGAGGAAAGTGGGATTGTACCGTGGGTGGGTCCCATTAAAGATGCGTATCTGACATGAAGAGACGTGTATACCGGTTGTATTTGAGTGTATTCAACCGGGGGTAAATACGAGCGCGAATCTCAGCGCGTTCGATCAAACGGGCGCATGTAGCAGAGCACATGCCCTGCGGGGCAAAAAATACTTTACCTGCCTGTTGTTGGTCATGAAAGAAAAATCACGCTTTCACGTTGTGTTGTATCTGTTGTACGTCTTGTGGAGCAGCTCAAGGTTTGTGCGAAGGCATTGCAAGGTGATCACATTGTTGCTGCTAGACGACTGCTTTTCAAGCCTCAGAAAGCTAGTGTGAGCGATGGTACTCTGCGCCTTGGCTTCTGCACATTGGGTGTTACTGTCTACTGGTCACTTATTAGTGTTGAGCCTTAGTTTAAGAATCATATGAAGTCGCAACTTTATTTGTTGCTTCCGGAGTAGACTTAGTTGGTACTACTAATGGATGATATTGGGATATGATGGTGCTTTCTCTTGTCTAGAGATGGTTTGACTTGGTGACAATTTTTATGTGGTTTCTGCAATTTCACTGTGGTTGGTTTTTTCTGTTTGCTGACTTGCTTGCTTTTGAGGAAGTAACAGCTCGCATGCAGGTGTAGTGCCATGCCTTACATGGCTGACATATTGGGCACAACCATTAGCAGGCAGCGCAGGGCGTTGCTTAAGTTGATTCCATTATTGTCAAAGCAAGTAGGCGGTCTGATCTTACTTTGGAATTAATTAGCATGCTCATTTCGTCACAAGCTGTTTATGCCCTGGTCACTAGTTCTAGTTCAGCTTTGTCTGTGCTGCCAAAAAAAAAGAGTGCGTCGGCCAACCATGGTCGTTCGTTCCATGGAAGATTAAGAAACGACACATGCAACAATAATGGCAATCAGAATTGAAGTCTTCCAACCAATGTCAGGCAAGACTTACCACGACAACACCAAAAGGTATCAGAATTTGAAGTCTTCCAGGGCTAAGCTGCAATCTCTCACACCAACGATAAATGAAAGGAGCAAAAACAAGACCATAGTGTCTAACTGACGGACCATCTGGTCATTCCATAATTAAAGAAAACAGGAAAGACAGGAAATACCTGCACAGCTTGCTTTTATTAAACATCGTCTGTTTCCATCTTTAAGGCGATACACAAATTTGCAGGAAATCCATCAATATGGATGGAGGGGGTGTTTTGTGCAGAACCAAAGTACATTCTGTTCATAGCTATGTGCCAACTTGTTCTCAATTTCTCATGCTGCAGGGTATGTGGAGAGTGGCAGGTAAGTAACAGTATTTACTAGCACATGTCTGTCTGACTTGATAATAAACTTTAATTGCCAAGATAAACTATTCACAACAAATTTGCCATGTCTCACGTACGGCTCTGGCAAGGGCAGATACCGGTCTAGCTAGTGGCCCTATATAGCTAGACGTGGCCAAAACATTCCAATTAGTGGTCTTCAATTTTGTGGCCTAATTGATGCAAGCCCATTCAGCAGAACTAAAGGGAGGCCAAACATTCCAAGACAAACTTAGAATTTTGTGGCCCAATTGACGCAAAAAAAAGTTTTTTTATTTTGTTGGTTTTGAACTATTTTGCAGGAACTAAGAGCAATCCAACCATACTTTTGCTACGCATGAAAAATCAAGTTTATGTCGATAGTGGTGCATCAGAAAAAAAACATTAGTCAAGAAGAATGAGTTGATTGTCTGTCTGTGTAATTATCACAAAGGTATTTCTAGTAGCTGAAGCAGTTGATAAATCTAAATACTAGGCATCTAATTAAACAAGGCATCACAAGTGTAGCATGGTATATTTCGTGAGGCACTGGTGGGAAGGAAAAACAACCGCGGAGAATGAACTTGAGGAGTTTCGTCATGACGACTACGTACTAGTAGTAATAAGGAGTAATATATGGCAACTGAAAAGTAAAGTTGATACACAATTATCACCACAAACAAGATGATGTCGTGTCTAACGTGGAACAGTTTCGCCAAATGATTACTGGCGTTGGGGCCTAGAACAATGAATTCAACCAGCGCAAAAATATATATTTGTCTGCCTAGCTACCCAATCGACCTCACTTCCTAATCAAATTTGATTTGCCAGAGATTGAATTTTTTTTCTGGATAGGACACCATGCATGTTGGTTCAGTCTCAAAAAACACAAGAAAGGAAAGTCATTGTTTTATTCATATACATCCAGGTAGTCATGCAACTCGATTCATAAACTACATATTTTCTTGTCTAATATTCCATGTCTTATTTGTAGCAATTGCAGCCAAGTAACTCACACTTGCCACTGGCGCAACCCATATCCTTGCAACAGCTGTCGCAATGACCTTTTTTAAGGCAACTTGTGAAACACTTTGGTGGGATTGGAGGATCCTTTTGAAGACACAATTCATCAGCGCCCACCTCCATCTTCTCCTCTGCAACATGCCAATACAATCGTCCAGTTGTTACACTGCTACATAAACAGTTTTTAGAGGCACCCTGGTATTTTGTATTTTAATAGACTATCACTTCACAGAACACTCCTAGAAAATAGACTTCAGCACTTCGCTTCTATATATAGGTCATCAGTGTTACCAACTGCACCTACAAACATCATCATCTGGTTTTAGGGGTGGTCGCTATCGGCCCTATATCACCTCTATTTCAGTAAGGACCCTATCGATATCGCTATATCAAGAAAAAAGGACCCTATCGCCTCTACAAATCAAATCTTGCTGATTGTATTACTGATATGATACAATAACCAACAAGACTTACGAGAGGCAGCGAGGATAATCAGAACTAGTAGAACTAGGATCTTCTGCATCTTCATTGTTAAATTTATCCTCGCCATCTCGATTCTACTAGCAACTGAGATGTGTGTGACAGAGCAAGCAACTATACTAGATATCTATCAAATACATCCATCTTCTGCACCTATATATCTGTATATATAAGTGTGCTGGTCTCTTCGGCTATAGTTAGAAATGTTTGAATAAACCTATGTATAATGGACACCATGTACATTATCAATGCTTGTGAATTAGAAAGATGTAATTGCTATAATAACCTAACTTAACATCTCCTAATTTATTGTTTGGTAGCATGTATCCCAATTTTATTTATCATCATCACTAATTTAGAATGTTGTCATAATAAAAAAATATATAATGACACTTCAGCAAGTAACGAAGCCTTCCCTTTGGCTATATTGCATTTGTATCTATGTATATCTATATCTATATTAGTACTAAATATGTGATCGGTATAGTCTGATTTAAAATGTAAGATAAGAAAGCCCACCTTTCTGAAAGCCTGGCACTTGAAATTTAACCGACAGATGACGAATCTGCAACAAGGATGTTAAGGTAAGACAGAATACCAACCAGGACCAGAATTCTCAGTGCTCTCTTTTTTTTCCCTATTGTTCCACAATTTTCAGTAACTCTGACCCCTTTCAATAATAGCAAATAGATCAGCCAAAGCATCACACTTGGCTTCTTAACCGGGCTTCAATCTCCCTAGTCAAAGTTCACTGATACGACCATGCATGTCCTGCAATCATACCAAAGCGGATGCTTTCAAAGTTCAGCTGAAGATTTTTATACTCTTTCAGTCTTTGACAAAAAAAAAAGGTAAAACGCATCATAGTTTAACATAACTGGTTGCAAAATAAATTCACATTTCTCTGGTAATAAGGTACATATCAGAATTACGTTCATCAACTCAAACAAGTAACAAGGTACGACGATCAGAATTGATCCCGAGAAACGATCAGGAACACTCCAGCTCCAGGTTCAACTGCCTCTGAACTACCACTTTAATTAAGAGTTTTTTTCAAGGAAATTAAATAAAATCGATAATATGCTTGCCCAATCAACTTTTGTGAACTGCCTCCAAAGATTTGTTCTCTGTGATTCAAGTTTGCGCATGTATTATCAAATAGATAGAGATGTATCGTTCCTTCAAAAAAAAAAAAACCAGATAGATGATGTATCCGTATATGTATAGAAAACTTGGGCTGGTGGGCTAATCAAGCCGGCATGGTATGATAAATCCTGTCACATGCCATGCTTTGGGCTGACGGTTGATTACCGTGTCAGCACGGTCGTCATCTAATGTGTGACGCTAGGCCCATCATAATCGAGCAGGAGGTTTATTTGGTTATCTAGCTTATTATCGTGCATGCATGAATGATTTTACTAAGGCATGCTTGATACCATGGTTAACAATAGAAGGACTATATATTTTTGAGCTAATTTTAGGCTGCTAGCTAATAAGAGCTAATAATAGAGGAGGCTAATTATTGTTTATAACCTCTTATTAGCTCACTCAAAATTAGCCTAGACTTATTTAGCCCATTATCACGAGATTGACTAATTTTTAGTATTGTAATCCAAACACGCAATTAGCCATCCAGGGTTACTATAGGACAACATAACGTGGGAGAGAGGCAACGATGCGGTGAAGAAGGGGCATGTAGATTTCAGTTGATTTGACATAACAGGAGAGCCGAACACAGAACACCTATTCATGATAGAGAGCGGAATGCTGGCCAATTTAGTGCCAACCTGATAAGGAACAAAAGAAAGGAAGAAATAGTCACTTTATTCATCCATCCATCTTCGATCCACGCATGCAGCTCAACCCATGCATACCATACGCACTGTTTTGTTTGTTTTATTGTTGTTTATGAAATTATAATATTCGTTCGATGGTGTCTTATCGGCTGCAACAGCAGTCAAGCACCTCGCACTTGCAATGGGCCCAGCCGTGACTCTTGCAACAGCGGTCGCAAGCACCTGGTTCCAAGCACTTGAAAAAGAGACACTTTAGGACAGCCCTGCAAAAACCGCTACTATCACTGCTCACGTTGCCCTTGTTCCCCTCTGCCTCTGAAACATAACCTGATCACACATCCAAATGTTAGTTAAGAAACCATCTTAATTAATTTTGCAGACCTCGATCGGTCGTTATTTTTTAGTAGAGACGTATGGTTGCATTGTGTCACCGATCAATTCTTTTGTTTATGTCTAGAAAACACAGAGGTGTTAGCCGTGGATTGATGTTGCAATAACCAACAAGACTTACGGGAGGCAACGAGGATGCTGCTCAGCATCAGCAGAACAATCATTGGGAAAATTAGGATCTTCTGCATCGTCATTGTTATATTTGTCCTCCTCATCGCTATTTTACCGAGAACTGAGATGGATGGATGTGACAAAAGTGAGATGTGACAAAAGTGAGCTGGATATCTATCATACATATACATCGTCTGCGCCTATTTATACATATAACAAGTGTGCTGGTCTCAACTATAGTTAAAAATGTTGAAATGTGCTTGTAAATAAGCTATCTGTAATTGGTATAATTACTAGCTTAACATCTTCTCTATTTTTGGCATATACTTCAGTTTTATTCCCCACATTCTAAATTATATGTTGTTCTACTATTTTACATATATAATTTTTATTATATACATATATATACATCTAGATATATAGCATATGTCATGTTGCATATAACCAAAACAATATACCTAAAATTCACAATGATTTATAATTCGAAACAAAGTATTTATTATCATCTAATTTAGAATGATGACGATAATTTTAGCAAGTACTTATGTCGTGATTAGTGGATCTGTTGTCCTCTTTTCTTCTACTCAAGTGCTAGTTCTGGTGAGCACATCTCTCGCCGGCATGGATAAAGGCAAGGTGACCCTCTACCCCCATGTTATTTATTATTACTGATGGATGTTTTGGGGCAAATGATCTCAAAGGCAGTTGATGAAGGTTTGGTGCAGCCCCTGTCAAACTGTGCTCTACAACACCGGGTATCCTCTAGACCATTTCACAGATGAGCCGGAATCCCCGCTCTGCTCCCTACCCCCCCACCAAAATCCATGAGGCCTTATTTGGTTGGACAAAAATACTAATCATATGGTTTGGAAGAAGTTGAGGTGGATTTTAAACTAAAATACACCCAATCTCAAACCGTATGGATTGAGATATATTTGTGTGCAACCAAACAAGGCCTGGGCAAGAAACAAATCCTCTTATCCCAGCTACAGATCCACGTTTGCCCCAGATCTACCGATTGGTGGGTCTCTCATCGCTGATCACGTTGTCATCAGAAGCTCTAGTGAACAGTACCGGTCCAGTTGCGGCTACAGCGTCTAGTAGGCGTGTGCTAGCAGCGGAGGAGAGCTTCGCCTCTCGAGCAGAGGCTGCCCTGGCCGCTCGTCATGGCCGTGTCGTCGTGCCCTCCGGTCTCAACCCTGACGCTCGGCTGTCTACTAGTTCACCTGCCTCAGCCTGCTCAGGTCGCAGTGAGTGTGATCGCATTTGCTTCAGCAACTCTGATGCCTCGTCGATTGAGTCCGAGCTCTCCCCATTTGTTAAGGGAAGGCGGTCCATGCTTCCTGAGCACTTGTCTGCTATCAGTGGTCCAAGCCCAGCTGCTATTCGCTTGTGGGCCAAATACCTCTCTGCTGTGGATCCATCTCTCCCCACTGTCGCAATTCCTAGAGATTGGCTGGACTTCTTTACCTTGATGTTGTTGAAGCAAGCTTCTTCTGAATGGGCTACCAACTTTCTCCAGTCCCCTGCCTGGTCCTTTTTTCAGCAAGCCTCAAATGGTAACTCTTACCCCTTCTCTTTACCAAAGACTCGCCCTTCTGTTTCCATCTCTGAATTGTGCTGCACTGAGGATGATGGCCCTGATCATGAACATACAGGTCAAGGTTCAGAGATGACTTTTGGATCCCCTGTTCCAGCCGAGATGGATGTCGTTGACCTCCCTGAGAACTCCCTGTTGACCACATCTGCAACCACTACGCAGCAAGCGCCAACCAAAGCTGCAGGTCATGGATCCAAGCGTGGTAAGGCTGTTATCATCTCTGATTCTACTCTTAGAAGAAGTAGCAGAATTCATGAGCTCAATAAAGGCTTCAAACCTTCTTCTTGCAATGATAAGAACTGCCTTGGATGTGCAACTAAACCTCCTCTTATATCTTCATCTATAGTGAGGGATCTGGGAACTACCTTCTGCAACCTCAAGCCCTCAGAGCTGTTGGACGAGCACCTCATGGCCAAGCCTAACAAGAAGAGAGCTGTTGGACGGCTAAAGAAAGCTAAGAAGCCTTCAGAGGAAGATGGTGATCAGGGTGGTCATGTGGACCGTTCCAATGATCAAGACAAGTGATTAGGCCTGCCTGCCTTTTGTCTTTTGTTGCTCATCAGCTGTCTTATGAGCTCTTCTTTATCCATATTTTCCTTTTACCATGAATACCAGACAATGGAAGGTGTTAAGTTGGAATGTTAGGGGCATCAACTTGGATAAAAAATGGAATTCTATCCGAGACCGAATAGTAACTAGCTCTTGTGACATTGTTTGCCTTCAAGAAACCAAACGTACTCAGTTTGATTTGAGCTTTATTCGCAACTTCTGTCCTCCCCCTTTTGATTCCTTTGATTTTGTTCCCTCAATTGGGGCCTCAGGAGGCTCCATTATCATCTGGAAAAGTTGTTTTTTCAAGGGCGAGCGCATTTTTGTTAATGAGTATGGGGCTTCAGTAGAATTTACTTCTATGCATGATGATAGTACTTGGATTCTCACAAACATCTATGCACCATGTACACCATCCGGAAAGAGGAATTTTCTCCAATGGTTTAAAAACATTCGTATGCCAGACATGGTGGATTGGCTGATAGTGGGTGATTTTAACCTCTACCGTAATCCAGAGGACAGAAATCGGTCTGGAGCAGATTATTCTGAAATGATGCTTTTTAATGATGCCATTAGTACGTTGGGCTTGATTGAGTTACCTATGGTGGGTAAACGTTTTACATGGACGAACAAACAATTCCCCCCCTTTGCTTGTGCGCCTAGATTGGTTTTTTACTTCGGCGAGCTGGATGCTCTCTTACCCCAGTTGTTCAGTAAATACTTTGAGTATGGAGACTTCGGATCATGTTCCATGTTTGATCACTATTAGTACGTCGGTTCCCAAAGGACACATATTCCGCTTTGAAAACTTCTGGTTACACCATGATGATTTTCTACCACAAGTTCAGGGTGCTTGGTTGCAAGGTAAAATTCATCATGATGCTGCAAAGAATCTGACAGCTAAGCTTAAATATCTCAGGCGTTCTCTCAAGGTTTGGAGTAACTCCTTATCTAACCTGAAGGATCACATTGCTAGAGTCAAGCTCATTCTGGACCTTCTCAATTATTTTGAAGAATTTAGGGATTTATCCTTGATAGAATGGAATTTCAGGTCTATTCTGGAAAAGAAGCTAATTTTGCTGCTGAAACAGCAAAAAGATTACTGGAGGCAACGTGGGAAGATCAACTGGGTTACTCTTGGAGATTCTAATACCAAATTTTTTCATGCTAATGCTACTGTCAGGCATCGAAGAAATTTGATTACTCAGTTAACTGATGATTCAGGTACCTCTATTTCTGCTCATGAGGGGAAAGCTTTACTTCTTTGGAATTCCTTCAAAGATCGTCTGGGCACCAGTAACTTTAGATCAATCACTTTTGATCTGGACCTGTATCTTAGCACACATGATGATCTGTCACAGCTTGTTATGCCTTTTCATAAGACTGAAATTGATCAAGTGGTTAGAATGCTACCCTCGGATAAAGCCCCGGGCCCCGATGGCTTTAATACAGATTTTGTTAAAAAATGTTGGCATATCATTTGTGAAGATTTCTATAGTCTCTTGGATGATTTCTATGATGAACGTGTCTGCCTTCAAAGCATCAATGGCTCCTTCATTACCATAGTCCCCAAGAAAGATGATGCTGACAGAGTGTCCGATTTCAGACCAATTTTCTTGCTGAACAATTCTGTTAAGATTATCACTAAGATTTTGGCAAATAGGTTACAGATGGCTCTACCTTCTCTTATCCACAAGAACCAGTATGGCTTCATTAAACTCAGATGTATTCAAGATTGCTTAGCTTGGGCCCTGGAATATCTACACCTTTGTCATCAATCCAAAAAAGAATTGGTCATTTTAAAGCTTGATTTTGAAAAGGCTTTTGACAAAGTGGAGCATCAACTCATGTTACAGATCATGGAGAAAAAGGGTTTCCCAGCCAAATGGATTAACTGGATGAAAATGATTTTTGAATCTGGCACTTCTTCGGTCCTTCTCAATGGAGTTCCTGGTAAAGTTTTTCATTGTAAAAGGGGAGTTCGTCAAGGTGACTCCCTTTCGCCCCTCCTTTTTGTGCTTGCAGCAGATTTCTTGCAAAGTTTACTTAATGCAGCGTGTGCTAATGGGGATCTGCACCTCCCCATCCCTCTACAACATGATCGTGACTTTCCCATCTTACAATACGCGGATGATACACTCATTTTTCTCCAAGGGGACGCTGGACAGGTTTGCTTCCTGAAAAATCTGCTTCAACAGTTTGGGAGATCAACAGGGCTCCAAGTAAATTTTGACAAATCCTTCATGGTTCCGATCAATGTGAGGGAAGATCACTTTACAGTTCTTGCAGATAGTTTTGGCTGTGCAAAAGGTTCTTTACCATTCCCATACCTTGGTTTGCCGCTAAGCCTCACCAAGCCTTCTGTTGCAGACTTTTGGCCCATTGTCTCTAAATGTGAAAGACGGCTGGGATGTGTTTCATCATTTCTTAGTGATGCAGGGAGATTAGAACTCACCAATGCTGTGTTCTCAGCTCTGCCAACCTTTGCTATGTGCACATACCTCTTGCCTAAAACAGTCATTGAGCAGATTGATAAATACCGGCGACACTGTCTTTGGCGAGGATCAGATACTAATAACAGGAAGCCCCCTAAGGCTGCTTGGCCCATGGTTTGTATCCCCAAGGAGGAGGGCGGTTTAGGTGTCATCAACTTGCAAATTCATAATGAATGTTTGCTCCTTAAACACTTACACAAATTCTACAATCGGCATAACATCCCTTGGGTTACTTTGCTATGGAATTGTTTCTATTCTGATGGCAAGCTTCCTAGAGCTGGTGTATCAGTGAAAAGCTCTTTTTGGTGGAGGGATATACTAAAGCAGTTAAATTCTTTTAAAAGTATGGCTATGCCTCAACTCCAAGATGACAAATCTTGCTTCTTCTGGTTGGATCTTTGGAGCCATAATGCTTTTAACCTTAATTATCCTGAACTGTTCTCTTATGTCAAAGTAACACATATGACTATGCAGCAAGTCAAGGACACTGAATTTTTACATTCACTTTTCTCCCTGCCACTGTCAGTTGAAGCCTTTCAGCAGTTCCAGGAGGTACAAACTCTCCTAACTAATCTGGATATTTCCTCCCTCCCTGATAAATGGACATATGCATGGGGTTCGCCCATGTTCTCCTCTAAAAAGGCTTATATCAAGATGATTGGATATAGAAATGTTCACCAAGTCTATAAGTGGTTATGGAGCTCGGCTTGTCAAAATAAGAGGAAAATTTTCTTCTGGCTCATTCTTAAAGACAGACTCAGTAAAAGAAACTTGCTCAAGAGACGTCAAATGCATCTCCCAGATTACAGCTGTGTCCACTGTGCAAACAATATTGAAGAGACTTTATCCCATCTATTTTTAGAATGCCCCTTCGCGGTAGCATGTTGGCAAACTCTGAATGTTGCAGTTCCTCAGATTTCAGACTTCCTTCAGGTGCTGACCAGTATCAAATCTCAGTTAAACATGCCTTTCTTCTTTGAAGTCATCCTCACTATGTGCTGGACTATCTGGACCCTCAGGAATGATGTCATTTTCCGACACTTACCAGCCTCCATTCCTCGCTGCAGACAGATCTTCAGGCAGGAATTTGCCTTAGTTATACTAAGAGCAAAAGCAAGATTCAAACCCCATATAGATTTATGGCTAGAAGCTTATGTGTAATCTTTTTTATTTTCTTTGTGTCGTTCTTTGTCTCCTGATCTGTAAGCTCGGACCATTACTTATTTGTGATCAATAAAGCACAGTAGGGGTGCGAACCCCTCCTGTTTCCCTTCAAAAAAAAAAAAAACAAGTCCTCCCAAGACCATGCTAGGCATAGCCGCCAGTACACCGCCAGGAGCCCAAGTCGGCCTGTGGCTGTCTCTTTTCGGCCAACTTCGAGGGAAGATGTCTCAATTGCATGTCGCATGCAGAGCCACCATCGCGCTACTTGCAAGCTGCCACCTCGGTTCTTGCGTTGCAAAGGGTTCTAGCACGTCGCCAAGGACTACAAGAGGCCACGACGTCAATCGGATGCAGCAAGGAGACCACAGAAGACTCAAGCATATGAGCTGGTTGTCGACCCTACCTCCGTCACTGCGGTGAAGGAGATGGTATGCACCAACAAAGGTGCCGGTGGCGGCGGCGATGGTCAATCCATCGTAGTGGGGTCCATCAGCTGAGCTTTCTTTGGAGTTTGGAGAGGTCATAAAGATGCTCAGTGTGGCCATTGTCTTCTTGCTTGGGAAAAGGTTTGCCGACCCACAGAGCTCGGTGGACTTAGGAATTTCAGATTTGAGAAGTCCTGGGTGGTCACTTAGGCCCTGTTTGGATGCACCAACTAAATTTTAGCTGGCTAAATTTAGCTGCTAGATATCCAAACAGTCCAACTAAAAGAGTAGCTAAACTTTAGCTGGGTTTAGCTACTTTCACCTAACTAAAGCTAGCTAAACTTCAGCTAAGTCTATTAGCTGGAGCATCCAAACACCCTAGCTAAAGTTTAGCTAGAAAACTTTTAGCTAGCTAAAGTTTTACTTTGAAATTTTAGCTAGCTAAATTTTAGTTAGGTGCATCCAAACAGGCCCTTAGGATGCGATGGATTTGGCTACAAAAATCTGAGCCCGACCATCCGTGCTCGGCCTTCCCTATACGTATCAGACCAAGTCCAGGCATATTTTTCGGCACTATTATATTATTTCAGAACTTGGTAATGGTAGCGCACCTTATTATGGACTGATCGGTGGCTGCAAGGCAAAAGTATGTACCTCTCGCCCATATTTTGCAGGTAGGCCTCCACTCATTATCGCTGCAGCCGCCTCTAGTATCGTCCTTGATGAGTGGTGGACAACAGCTGAGGCTTCTAGCTACAAGTGGCCTGGTACGACGAGGGCTCAATTCTCTCATAATTCTTGGGGCTTAGACTTTATGGAATCATCGAAATTGGTATATCCTCAATGGTCCAAAGGATGAATGTGTAGTTAGTGATGGTGGCGGCTGAGGTGGCGGTGCATGAAAAAGATTGAAGAGACAAGGGGGTGCTCTTCACTTGCGCTGGATTTGAATTTGAAGAAAAAGGCTCGAGTTAGGAGCAACCGGCGTATGATCGAGAACGGTGGCAGGGTAGGACCAAGTGTTAGGTTGAATTGACATGACAGGAGAGCCGCTGGCTGATTTAGTCCCAACTTAATGAACAAAAGAAACGAAGGGGTCACTTTATTCATCCGTCGATGATCCAGTCATGCAGCTCGACCGATGTATACCAAATACACTATTTTGTTTGTTTGTTTTCCTGCTGGTCGTGTATGAAATTATGATATTCAACAATGTCTTGTGTGCAGCAATTGCAGCTAAGCGCCACGCACTTGCCACCGGCAAACCCCTGACTCTTGCAACAGCGAGCGCAAGCACCCGAATGAAAGCACTTATAACTACACGCTGTGTTACCCTCGCACGAATCGTCTTCACGGCTCGCCTCCTTGTTCCCTGCAGGCCCCTCTGAAACATAACCTGACCATCCAGAATCCAGATGTTAGAAAACCATTTTAATTTTGCAGACCTTCATCATTCACTCATTTTTTTGTACTAGGCACGATTGTATATTGTACTGTACTATCACCGATCGAGCACACCTAGAAATCGACTCGACTTGTAGAGGCGAATGTGAATGGTGCTATCGACCACCCCTATAAACATCAAGTTTCGAGGACGGTGCGCGTCACCATTCACCAATAGACCCTAGAAACGCTATTTAATTTGTTTTTAGAGATGTCTGGCATTTCCAGCGATCCCTAAAAATAAAGGTTGATTGTTACTAGAAATTGATTTTAGAGACGGTTGGTAATTCGAAAAATAGGTGACGCACAAAAAAAAGAGTTTACCACTTTTTCATGTGATGTTGGATGAAAAAAAAAGTTTGTATCAACATTCTACATGTCAAATGAGAACTAAACTTTGTGGTTAAAACCTGTTACCTTTCGGATCATTTAGGGGCCGCAATATTCAAAACAACATTTATCAAAATAAAAAAAAAGGATAGCATGTACCTAGTCAAATGGTTGTGTGACTAGTGCCGTGTGGTGGTAAGAAATGGTCGCGGTAGATGAGAGGACATGGATTTGAGTCCTAGAAAACACACTCTTCCCAATCGATTGAATTGTGACTTTTAAATAGTGAGTTTCTTCCTTCTAGGATTAAGAGATATATTGTTTTAGGCCTGTTTTAAAATTTTAGAAAAAATATTTCTAGATGCAAACCGCATTAGTAATTCCCTAAAAGTCAATTTCTAATAGGTGGTGTTTCCTAACACCCATAGAAATTCATATATAGAGACGGTTGCACAGCCGTCCCTAAAAATCCATGATTTCTAAAGAGTAATAAAGACCATTGTGTAAGTTTCCTATATATGGTGTTAGTCATGGATTGATGTTATAATAACCAACAAGACTTACGGGAGGCAACGAGAATGCTGCTCAGCATCAGCACAACAATCAATGGGAAAATTAGGATCCTCTGTATCTTCATTGTTATTTTTGTCCTCGTCATTGCTGTTGTACTGGCACAGAGATGGATCTAGACGTGACAAAGCAACTGAGCTGGATATCTATCATATACATCCATCGGCTGCACCTATTTATACATATATAATAAGTGTGTTGGTCTCAACTATAGTTTAAAATGATGCTTGTAGATAAGCTATCTGTAATTGCTATATAATTACTAGCTTAGCATCTTTATTTTTGTAAATAAATTAACATCTTTATTTTTGTAAATAAGTCATCTAGTTTTTTAGATACATATCTAAAATATACAATGACTTATAATTTGGAACGGAGAAAATATTTATTATCATCCAATTTAAAATAATACAAAAGTACGATAACTTTAGCAAGTAATTATGCCTCCTAATAAAGGCCATCTAAACTTACCTCGTTTTGCATGAGATGCCGAGAAGAATGGAAGTGTTGGTATATGTTTGTAAATAAGCAGCTGTCATTGCTAATATTACTAGCTTAACATCTCCTTTATTTTTTGGCATGTACGTACTTCATTTTTATCTATTAGCATCTAATTTAGAATATTGGAAAAGTACTATGACACTTTAGCAGGTAATTATGCCGTAGCAAACGGATCGCCAATAGAATTCCTAATAAAGGTATTATGTCCTCTGTTTGGCGATATAATACCAAACTTTTACGCTAATGCTCCACCATGGACGTCTATCATGCATCTGTCGCCCGGACGCTGCTTGCTGGGCCTGCCGCCGCGGACCAGCCCAGGGAACCGGCCACCTCATCTCTCCACTGCCCTTTGCTAACACTGACTGCAGCGTAAAAAACTGTTGCAGCGCCGTCCGCTAAAGCATACGCTACCCGACGCCATTCCGCTATGCCCAGAAGAGTAGCGGTCATCCGCCACGCACGTGGCGCAAGCCCCGCTGCTACTGCTGTTCAGCTATGAGATGGGAGGGAGAGAGCGCTTCTGCAGAAAGATCCAGCGGCCGGCTCCACTATTTCAACTAACTAGAAAAATATTATAGCTCACAAACTAAAAAATTAAATTAAATTTTGTTTACACTATTAAATTTATTTTAATAAATTCTTTAAAATAGTATCTCACATGAATATATTTAGATAAAGTGACATGTGGGCCCCACTAATGGTAGTTGATATAGATTATGAGATATAAAAGATGATGGGTACTATGAAAGAAAGATGTATAGAGGAAAGAATTTTGATGACCAGAACGGATAGATGATAGATTTAGAGGATCATGCGTGCGGACAGTCTAAAGAAATTGCAACCTCACTCACCTGACCATCTTGGCCACCTCCACTGCCACTTCATGCCTGCATGACCGCCTCCACTGCCATATCCTACCTGTGCAGCTGCACCATCGCCGCATCTTGCGTGCACGACCGCTCCGACGCCGCATCATCCTGTTCGCGTGGCTACTCCAACACCGCATCGCCTACGGCCGCTCCACTGTGTGCTGCCTAGGCCTAGGCTAGGTGCAGGCACAGCTGGTATTAGGTTCCACGTTAGTAATTGATGATTTGAGAGCGTAATATATAAAACTAGCATAGCCTTCAGTTACCAAAATAGCCTTTTGGGTTGATGAGGCCCAAGGCCTTGTATGTTTTGGGCTGACCTGGGTCTGAGGGGTGCTAGTTCGTGTGTGTAGCGAGCAGGGCTGGATCCGCTGCGCACTCTAATCGCTGGCCACTACCAAGCTGCGCCACCATCCTAAGCGGCCGCTTTGGTCTGCGTCGCACGGTAAGAGGGTGAAAAACGTATGTTGCAAGCGTCTGTTGTAATTGTATTTATCTAGATACATATGTTTCACACATATATTACAAGTGTTTTATCTGCATGTTATGTATGTTTAAAATGGTTTTAAGTGTTTTTAGGTGTTTTTACAAGCGTTTCAAACACATGTTTTAAGTGTTTCATCAGTCCCCATACATATACTGTATTTGATATTTCATAAGTACATGAGGTCTTACATCTCCCTCCTTGCTTTCTGCTTGTCTTGCATTCTTCTCAAATTACGGAGGGGGTCAATGTAGGAGGTGCGCCAGGGAATGGCAGCATGGACGCGAGCGTGCACTCTCCCCTTCTTCATATGCAGGCTGGTGGGAGCTGTGTCTGGACGCATCCTGGGCGCAGGACGCTGAGCGCTATCATCTCCGAATGAAAGGTTTCTGCTCTGTTTTCCTAACAGTTTCTTCACCTTGGACTGCTCTGCAACTTTCTTCAGATCTCTCAAATTTATTTCCATGTCTAGCTTTCTATTTTTCATTCTCAAACAAACGAGCATACAGGAGCCTATAATTAAATAAGCACTGATGGTATGTTATTATTCAATATGGAAGACTAAAAACAATGCAAAACAGAAGATTGGCTAATTTTTAGTCATGTGATTTAAACATGCCTTTGGCCATATATATACTCCGTAGGGTGGACATAGAAAACGACGATGAGAAAAAAAAAAGAGTAGCAAAAAGGAAATAAAAGGAAGCGCTCACACTTGCATCTCCTAGACAGCATGGAGAAGGGATTCCATAGTGCTGTTTGGTTGGCTTATTTTGTAATAATAAGGTGACTGGATCACACCCCTACTAGATTCCATAATCGGATTCCTCCACCGAAATAGATAGATACCGGTTGTTAAGCATGTCGAACAAAAGAAAGGAAGAAATGGTCGGTCATCACTTTATTCATTCATCCATCCAAATCCGGCCAATCCAGTCATGCTCAGGAATGCAGCTCGACCAATGCAGCACGCGACGGCGACGGCGGCGGTTCAGACCCGTCGGGGTTGCAGCAAGAGCAATCAAGCGCCGAACACTCGCCACGGACCCAGCCGTGACTCTTGCAACACCGGTCGCAAGCACCTTTATGAAAACACTTAGCGGTACACTTTAGGACTTCCAAGCACAAAGTGTCTTCACTGCTCACATCGTCCTTCTTCCCTGCAGGCCCCTCTGAAACATAATCTGCAGACCATACATTCATCTAGATAGATGTTACTTAAGAAACCATTTTAGTTAATTTTGCAGAAACCATTTAGAAGTCAAGTCGATTTCTAGGTGTTCTCGATTGGTGATAGTACTATTCAACCGCGTCTAGTAGATTGAGGTGAATGCGAATGGTGGTAGCGGTATTGACCAAGCTGCTCTTATAAACTTCTAGTTTCGGACGGTTGGTGTCACCAATAGACCCTACTAGAAATGATATTTAAATTGTTTTTAGGGATGACCGGTGTTTCCGGCCGTCCCTAAAGGTAAAAGTCAATTGTCACTAGAAATCGATTTTTAGAGACGATTGGTAATTTGAAACAGGTGACGCGTAAAAAAGTTGTCACTTTTTCATATGGGATTGGATGAACACAAACTTTATATCACTAGCGTGCACTAGTCAAATGGTTGTGTGGTGTGATGGTAATAAAAGGATCTCACGCGTGAGACGAGGATGTGGATTTGAATCCTAGAATAGAGAACAAACGCTTGGAAATCGCTTGAATTGTGTCTTAACTAGTGGGTTTCATCTAGGATTAAGAAAATATTGTTTTCTTAGTCCCATTTTGAGATTTTAGATAAATAATTTCCAGATGCACATTAGTGATTCCCAAAAATTGATTTCTAGGTGGTGTTTCCTAACGCACGTAAAAAACCATCTAGAGACGGTTGCATATCCGTCCCTAACATCCATGATTTCAAAAGACCATTGCGTAAATTGCCTACAGAAATCAAATTTCATAGTATATATGGTATTAGTCGTGGATTGATGTTCTAATAACCAACAGACTTACGGGAGGCAACGAGGTTGCTCAGCATCAGCAGAACAATCAATGGGAAAACTAGGATCTTATGCATCTTCATTGTCATCAGGAGAACAATCAATGGGAACTTTATATTGTACTTGAGATGCATATAGATGTGACAAATCAAGTGAGCCGGATATCTATCATTTATGTACATCCATCGTCTGCGGCTATTTATGCATAATAATAGGTGTGTTGGTCATGACTATAGTAAAACTGTTGGAATATGCTTGTAAATAAGCTATATATGTAATTGCTGTAATTACTAGCTTAACATCTTCCTTATTTTTGGCATGTACATAAATTTTACTCTCTCCATTCCAAATTATAAGCCGTTCTAGTTTTTTAGATACTTAGCTTTTGTTATAAATATAGTCATAGCATAAGTCTAGTTGCATAACAAAAGCAATGTACCTAAAACCCATAATGACATAATTTAGAACAGAGGAAGAAGTATTTATTATCATCTAATTTAGAATGATATAAAATTGTGATAACTTTAGCATGTAAATATGTCATGGTAAACAGATGCCTCCGCCGAATAGAATTCCTAATAAAGGTCATTTAAACTTGCCCTTTTTATGAATGAAATGCAAAGGATGGTAGTGAAATATATTGATGGTTGCTGCTATACAATGATAACGAAGTGAAATACATTAGTGGTTGCTGCTATGTTTTCCTAACCGCTTCTTCACCTTGGACTGCTCGCAAAATAAGTCAATTCTGCAACTTCCTTCAAATCTCAGATTTATTTTCATGTCAAGCTCACTTCTATTTTTCATTATCAAACAAACGAATGCATAAGTGTATAATTAAACAAGCACTGAAGGTGCTATTATTCAATATGGACGACTAAAAACATGCCAAAAAACATGCACAAACAGAAACAGCCTCCATATACATTTCGTGTTCAGATGAAACTTTACATCAACAGCTGTCCAGCCTGACCGGTCTGGAGCAACGAAATAAGATCCTAAGTCAAATCACATGACGGCAACCCCCTAACTCACATCCACTGCATTCAGGTAATAAACATGGTCTCCAACAAATATGGACTTAAACAGCTGTGTGATCATGGTGAGGTTTCAGGTCCATCTCCACCTGGTGAATTGTCCACTGCATGCCCTCCAGTTTCTGAAGCTCAACTAGGGTTAGCAATAATAGCATGGAATATATGTTACACTAATGGCAACCACACAGAGCCAGATTACCTTTACAATTTCATGGTACTGCCTTGCAATCACATCAAAATGTGGATCCACACCCTGATACTCACGCAACCGCGAAACCTGACACAAGAACAAACATCAGAGCAAACAGTTAACTGACAGGAAGTGAACACTGGGTTTCATGATTTCTTTTCAGATGGAATATTCATTGAGATGGAAGAATTGCATCCATTCTTTCTCCAAACATGTAGCTAAAAATGAAAAATACAGAATACCATATGCTCGGTTATTGTTATGTAACAGCATAAACTCTGCATCAGGTTAAATTGCCTGCTGGAACAGGTTAATATTTAAATCATAGGTTGTCAGAACCCAAAACATATTTGCACATTTAACCTTCCTAAGCTGGACTTTGCTTAGTCATGAATGATTAATTATAACTTGATGTTAACTACTTCATACAACCTAAAGCTGGACTTTGCATTGGCTCTTATGCTTTGTACAGTTCTACTCTGTGAGCTGTAGCGACAATTTTGAGAGCTTTTTCTTGGCTATTTATAGAACCAAACAGAAATATTACAAGAAGCGAAATCATGTATATTACCGCTTCATTATAGGAATTGGATGCTTCTTTTGTGGCCTCTACAAGATACTTCCTGCAAAATCAGTTAATATGTTATTACAAGAAGGAAATTTCACTGAAAACAAAAGGCACTCAACAAATCAATCCATCTTATATGAATAACAAGTGCCACATAACTCAAAAAGTACATCCACTAAAAGATCGATTGCCTTAATTATACCTGATCCTGTGCAGTGCTGGTACTGTGTCCTTCGTGTAAGTGTCACGCAATAGATGATGCTCTAGATAGCTGGAATCAAATTAAAAAAAAAAAAGGATTGATAACCTGATCTTTGAATCCCTTAGCATTTGGAATTCGAAAGATATAGAGAGAGAAGGGGGAATCGCTATTTGAGTATAGAGTAACATCTGCTATACACTTATAATATGGTCACTGATGTGGGTGCCAACCTTAGTTTAGCATTCATTGTCCGACACCTTTTGATAAGCCAGGTCTTCTTCAGATCATCCTGTTATACAGTAAGAGACATGTTAAGCACTTTGACTAGCAATACTAACAATATGAAAAGGTGACATGCTTACTTTAAAGAAGTTGAACCAGAGAACAGAATATGAGAATGCTTACAAATTGGTGCTGATGCTCCAATTTCTTGTCTTTAACGAACTGTATAAGCACAGCAAGAATTTGCTCCAAGACCTTTGAAATTTTCAGAACCATAACTAATTGGTTAGAAGTACAAGACAGAGTTTGTGCTAAGGCAAAGTGGGTGCACCTTGAAAAAAAATTAAGCATTAGCGAAGACATACAAACATACATTATAATGTTCAGCAAATTTTCTGTCCATTGAAGCAAGGTCCTCCAGTAGATGGGCCTCTTCCTTTTCTATCTCTTCGATGATTAACTTTACCCTGTAAAATGGGAAGTAAAAATCATGTGAACTGCTTATCAGGGATGCCTGTCAAACTTCATCTTATCACAGGCTCCACGTTAGTTTCAATTCCAAACAAGATGCAAAATTGCACTCTCATGTAAGGATAAGTTAGCTATGTGAATGGATGGGATTGATAAGAAAGTTCACCTTTCTGGAAGCCTGGCACTTGAAATTTGACTGATGGATGATGAATCTGCAGCAAAGATGTTAAGGTAAGACAGAATAATAACCAGAACCAGAATTGGGAGTTCTCTCTCTCTTTTCTATTCTTCCACTAGTTTCAGTAACTGACCCCTTTCATCCATAGCAAATAGATCAGCCAAAGCATCACACTTGGCTTCTAACCGGGCTTCAATCTCCCTAGCCAAAGTTCTCTGATAATCAACCATGTCCTGTAATCAAAACACAAAAGCAGATGCTTTCAAGGTTCAGGTGAAGATTCTTTTATATTCTTTCACTCATTGACAAAAAGGGTAAAACGTATGCACTTCTCAAAGGCACATATCAGAATTACATTCATCAAATCAAACAAGTAACAAGCTATGAATTGACCAATTAGGCAAAAAAAAAAATGTTCTTACCACAGACATGGCTGGCTGCTCTTGTTGCACTTGGTAGAGGTAATCAGAAGTGATCCCAAGAAAACGGTCAGGAACACCACCAACTCCAGGTTCAACTGCGTCTGAACTACCACCTCCATGTGCCGCAGCAACAGTCACCGCACTAGCAGTGCTGCTATAATTGTTGTAACTCGTCGAGATTGAACTTGAGCTGGGTGTCGCGCTTGTGAGGGTGCTATCGAATGAACTCCTTGAAAAGGTGCTCAGCTTTTCAATCTCCTGCTCATGGACCTCCCCATCCTGAGAGAGCAGTGGGAGCCTCAGCCTCTGCGCTGCCTCCGCCACGGCCAACCGGTGCTCCAATGACTCATACACCTGGATCAGAGGTTCAGAACCGACAGAGTAAGCTCGGTGACTGAATCAGAGTGCCATTTTTTGCTGGACAATTTTTCAATTACGTTGCTAAGTCAATTGAACCAGAAATGAGGAATTCTTCCACTGTCTATTTATCGGTTATTACTGCCCACCCAGATCACATCTGAGGATGTATTTGCACCAGTCAATGAAAAAAATCCAAAGACTTGCACTCCTGGACCAGAGGTTCAGAACTGACAGAGGCTAATCTCGGTGACTGAGTGTCATTTTTGCTGGACAATTTCTCGATTACGGTGCTAAGTCAATGGAACCAGCAATGAGGAATTCCAGTCTATTATTCAGCTAGTAGTCCCCACTCAATTCACATTTGAAGATGTACTTGCACCACTCAATGAAAAATGAGGACTTGTCAGTGAGCAGAACCTGCGGGGAGCAGTTGAGCTTCTTGCCGGCACCGGCGCCGCCAGCCGCATGGTACTCCTCCACCATGGCCACCGCCTCCGCGTACACGGCCTACGGCATAGCATAGCGCCACCAGATCTGATGAGAACCCGACGAGTAAAACCTAGAATGCGGATCCGACGAGCGGGCGGAGGGAGAGGGTAACTCACCAGTGCCTCTAGGTAGAGCGCGCGCTCCGCCGCGACCTCCTCGCGCGCCTGCGCCGTCACAAGGTTCAGGTGAGCAGCGGTCGGGGGAGGAGCGAGGAGCGTGGCGAGGGGCACGGACGTACCTGGAGGAGGTCGGAGTGCGCGGTGTTGGAGAGGAGGGACGCGTCCGGGGCGAGGTGGTGGCGCTGGAGCTGCTCCACCAGGTGCGCCACCTCCGGCGGCGGCGGCGGGAGGGACGCTGCCGCGGCCTTCGACATGGCGGGCGGCGGCCGGCGGAGGAATGGGGTTGGTTGGTTGCACGGTAGCGTTCGTTTGAATTGGGTGGGCTCGTGAGGTAGCGGGTGGTAGGTTGGTGGCCGTTGGATCGGCGAATGGACGGTCAGATCGCGGCCGGCTGATGACAACACTAGAGAAGCTTGAAAGCCGGCAGTCCTTTGCTTTTTTTTTTTTCTTTGAGACGTTGAAAGCCCACAGTGCTGAAACAGAAGCGGTCATAAACGTCAGTGTCAAAGAAATGGTTTCCCGAAAATAAAATCTTCAATTTCCATTTTCAGCTACTCAATACTTGGAAACTGTTCAGGCTACTTTTCTTTTCTTCGTCACTGTCACAAAAATGGTTTCTGGGAAATAAGATTTTGGTGTCCGTTTTTTCATTTTCATGTAATCAAGAAACACACTAGTTGGAAACTGTTTAGATTACTTTCTGTGGTGGTTACACGTCACCTGATACTAATAGTAACCAGAGAAAGAGAAACACAGGAGTCAGAGCTAAAACGGATATTGTAGGTGCCAAATTGAACAAAAGCATTAATAGTGAATAGAGATAAGTCTAGCCGAGAGCAAATAGGGTGAGTGACTAGTCCACCAACCAATGCTCGCACTGTCATATTGAACCTTCACATGTATCATAAATTGATTTTACTCTCCACACACGGTAATGAATCAGAGCATTCTTACAGGGGCTATCTCTTACCACATGTCAGCTCTTGGTTCTTCTATGAATCTGCTGCTACTGGCTTGGTACTGTTTTTCTACTATGAGTTAGGTCACCGCTATCTCAATTCGAATCCTCTGCAAGATGTGATTTGATATCTAACACCCATGATTCGGTAGCCACAATAATGAAGTCAGCGAAGATGGGCGGAAGAACTTTGAGGTCCCCGGCCTCGCGTCTCCCGTGGGGGCGACCTGAGGCCCCCCGCCGCCCCGCCCGCCTCCTCCCGCCGCTCCGTGGGGGCGCGCCCCGCCAAGGGCGGCGGTAGGGGGGGAATATAAGGCCTCCCTCGCACCCCCGCCGCGCACCTTCCTAAATGGTCCTCCTCCTCCCTGCTTCGGGCGCTGGCGGCGGCGGTGGGCCGTGGCGGCGGATCGCCCCGGCGCGGCCGGATCCGGCCCCACGCGGTCGCCCCTTCTTCTCGGGCTGGGGGTGGCGCTCCCTCGGGTGGCGGCGGTGGCCGCCTCCTCAGCGCCGGCTGCCCCCCACGGCCGTGATCGGGCCTCTGCGGCCGGATCCGATCCGCCGAGGAGGCCCGGCGGCCCGGCGGTGGCCCCGGGCCGCGGCCCTAGGTTCCTCACGGGCGGCGGCGGGGCCCTGCCTGCCGCCGTGGATGCGTAGGCTGTCTGGGCGCGTGCATGGCCCCCCGGTGGCCCCCGCCTCCCGCCTCCGCTGCCCGCCTGGGCGCTTGACCTGAGGGCTACCCGGGCGGGCGCGGTTAGGCTCAAGGCTGGGGCAGCGGGCGCCAGGCTCCTGGCCTGAGGCGTGGGGCACCTGGCCGGGAGCTGACTGTCCCCGCTGGCCGCCATATCGCTGGCCGCCTGCGCTCCATTGGTGCTAGGGCGGTCGACCGGGTCACCCTCCTCAGGGCCGGGCGAGCCGCTGCTCAAAGGATGGTGGCGAGCCGGTGGTGATGGCGGGGCCTCCTGCCTGGCGGTGGCCTTTTTAGGGCCGGCGGCGGCGGTCCTGGGGATGCGCCACGGGCGCCCCATCTCGGCTTCGGCCTTCGGCAAAGGAGGTGGGGGGTTTGTGCGCCGTGGAAGGCCCCTGCCTCGCATCGCTCAGGTACGCCCGCGCCGCCGCGCACCCCCGACCTTGAGGCGGGGGGAGCTTCGGGTCGGGGCGTTGCCACGGGAGAGCCCGCCCTTAACTCCGGGCGTACGAGTAGCCCGCGGGTGGCCCTAGCGTGCGCTCGCCTCCTACCCCCCACGCTATGTGGCGGGCGTGGTGGGTCGTTCTTGGGGATTGGCGGCTGCGGCGGCGATTCCGGCCAACCGTCACCAAGGGGTGGGTGGCGGGGCGATTGTTGGCCCCCTCCGGACTCCCAGCGCTCTTCACCGGGGCTGTGCTCCCCCGGCCGTGCCGTTGGCCACCCTCCCCCTCCAGGTGGAGGGTTGGGCTTTTGGCCGGTCTAGCGGCGCCCTCCCGTCTGCACTCGGGGTGAGTGCTCGGGACGGTGACGAGAGGTCGTCCTGGGCTCCGACGACCAACTGGGCGGTGCCCTCGCGCCCGGCTGCGCTCACCTCCACCACGACCACCCAGTTCTTCGGCACCGGCGGCAGACACCTTGAAGATCAAGCTACGTCAACGGCGGCAGCGGCATCCCGGGATAGCTTTGGTGAAAACCACGTCCTCGGGCCTACGGGCTTGGACTGACGACGGTGGCGAGATCGTCATCACCTTCTTGAAGGCGTCGTCGCCGCTGTCCCTCGGGCGCCGCTGCCGGAGCCAACTTGGGATCGAAAGATCCCATGGGTGCATGGTCCAATGGAGTTGGCGTCTGCGGGCGTCATTCCCTTCCTAAAGGCTCCGTTGGCGCACCCAGGAGCTCCTCCGACGTCTAGTCGTGCCCCTGCTTGCCCCGTTGGGCCACTGGGTTGTCACTATGGTGGTGGCTGCTTTTCTTTCTTCTCTTTCGTGTTTGTTCTGGCCGGAGGTGGCGGAGCTCGTTTCATATCTTGTTTCCACCCCGGTCACTTTGTATTGCATTGCAGAAAATGATGCGCAAGTCTTTTGCGTATTCGAGAAAAAAAAAGTCAGCGAAGATGAGAAAACCCATGATGGTATTTTGCCTTTAGGATAATATACACTTCTGAATTATCCATCGTGTTTAATCTTAGTTATCTAGTTGCACGGTCATTAAACAGGAGTGACAATTAACGAAGATTTACTATAGAAGAGTTTTGTTTTTACACTTAACTCTAAGGCTTTGTTTGACTGCACATAAATATACATCCTAATCCACATAGATTAAGAGGGAGTGGGGTGGAATTTAGACTAAAATCCATCTCAATTTATCTAAAACCACATAGATTGAAGTGTATTTGTATGCGGTCAAACAAATCACAAGAGGGAAAAGATGTAGGCTGGCATCTCCGATTCAGGAGGCACCACGGTCACATGTTGTTCTATCTTATAGTATTAGAGATAGATCTTATTATGCTTTGTGTTTGTGGGTGGTTAACATTGCAAGAACATAAAGACCCGATGCCATCCCTCGGCTCGCTTTGAGTGCCTGATTAGCAGGCTCCTCGACGAGCTGCTTCTCCCTCGGAGCCAGCCAGAATCGAAGTCGAAGACAGAAGCCCCAAAATCATAGCTTCTCCTTTATATATACAACAAAAGTGGCTCCGGCTTCTCTTTTGCACGCTAAAAGAAATTGTTCCATCTCAATCTCCTGTTGAAATTGCGGCCGCTCCAAACAGAGGATCAGAGTCGGATGCAAAGGTGGGTAGGTCTTGTACCTGTTTTCGGGGAAAAAAAAGGAAATTTGGACAAATCCTAGATCCTACTACCACAGTGGACGACAAAAAGGCAAATGGAAAAGGAACTCGATTTTGTGCGAGCAACACCACTGTCTAGATAACGATAACGGTGCCATCATCAACATTCCTTCAAAAAAAAAAAAATCCATCATCATCATCATCAATTCATCATCGAAGGCGAGACGGAGCACGGCAGTGTGCGTCCATAATTGATTAAAAAAACAATACACACGCACTAATTTCCAAATCCTTAGTGGCTTTTGTTGGTTCCACGTCACCAAATAGAGACGAATGGATCACTACTAATCATGCTGCTCTATGGCGCGCGCGCACGGCGCACACTCACACACAGAGTGCGTGTGTCGTCACAAATTGCAGTGATTGCTGGAGCTGGACGACGACGACGTTCGACGATACGGTTAAAGATAGAGCAGCCTGCTTGCTTGTTCTCATTCCATTCCTCCACTCCATTGGAACCTGGAGGAGAGAGCGAGTGATTAGGACTTGACTCATCAGCATCAGCATCAAGCCAAGCCAAGCGCGTCAACTCGTCGATTACGCTGCGCCTACGCGTCGTCGTCTCTGTGTCTCCCTCTGCTCTGCTCCGCTCCACTCGATTTTGTTGTTTATATTCCCATCCCCATTGGCATCCACTTCGGAGGCACGGAGTCTCACTCGGACAAACTACCTCTCCACCCGCGCTTCTCTGCTCTGCTCCGCGCCCCGACTCCAATTCTTTCTGCGCCGCAGCCGGAGGCAGAGACGACGCCCCGCGCGCGGCGGAGCGACGATGGAAGGCACGGTGCTGTGCGCGGCGAACCACGCGCCGCTCACGCCCATCAGCTTCCTCGAGCGCACCGCGCTCGTCTACCCCGACCGCCCAGCCGTCGTCGCCGCCGGCGCCGCGCAGCCGCCCCGCACCTGGCGGGAGACCCGGGACCGCTGCCTCCGCCTCGCCGCCGCCCTGGCGGGGCTCGGCGTCGCGCGCCGCGACGTGGTGAGTCCCTCTCCAGGCGTTGGTGCCTTCCTGTCCTCTCCTCTGTTCTCTTCTTCTTCTTCCGTGCTACGGAGCGGTAGATTCGGGGGTTTTTAACCTGTCACCGTCCAAGAAATCACTTTTACCGCTGTTGCTGTTCTTGAACAGAAAAAAGGCTCCATTTTTCTCTCTCGATTTGACTAGATGGTTCAGCAATCGAAATCGAATCGAATTGGGCCGATTCTGAATCGCGGCTGCCCCGTGCGTGCAGGTTGCGGTGTTCGCGCAGAACATCCCGGCCTTCTGCGAGCTCCACTTCGGCATTCCCATGGCCGGCGCCGTCATTTGCGCGCTCAACTCGCGCCTCGACGCCGCCATGGCGTCCGTGCTGCTGCAGCACTCGGAGGCCAAGGTCGTCTTCGTCGACGCCGCGCTGCTGGGCGTCGCCCAACAAGCGCTCCGCCTCATCTCCCAGTCCCAGGCCGCCGCCGCCGGAGCAGGCAGCAGGGTGCCCACCGTGGTGCTCATCAACGAGGTCCTCGACGACCCGCCGCCGCAGCCGCCGTCGACGACCGACCGGTCCTACTACGAGTACGAGGCGCTTCTCAGCAGCAGCAGCAGGAACGCAGAGGAGTTCGCGATCCGGTGGCCCGGCGACGAGAACGAGCCGATCGCGCTCAACTACACGTCGGGGACGACGTCGCGGCCCAAGGGCGTGGTGTACAGCCACCGCGGCGCGTACCTGAACTCGCTGGCGTCGGTGCTCCTCAACGACATGGCGGCGCTCCCCGTGTACCTGTGGACGGTGCCCATGTTCCACTGCAACGGGTGGTGCCTGGTGTGGGGCGTGGCGGCGCAGGGCGGCACCAACGTGTGCCTCCGCAAGGTGACCTCGGGCGCCATTTTTCGCCGCCGTGGCGGCGCACGGCGTCACGCACATGGGCGGCGCGCCGACGGTGCTGAGCATGGTAGTGAACGCCACGGCGGAGGAGAGGCGCCCACTCAAACCGGGCGGGAGGCCGGTGACGGTGATGACTGGCGGCGCGCCGCCGCCGCCGCAGGTGCTGTTCAGGATGGAGGAGCTCGGGTTCCTCGTCATCCACTCGTACGGGCTGACGGAGACGTACGGCCCCGCCACGGTGTGCACGTGGCGGCCCGAGTGGGACGCGCTGCCGGCGGCGGAGCGCGCGGCGATCAAGTCGCGGCAGGGGCTCCACCACCTGGGCCTCGAGGTGGACGTCAAGGACCCGGCGACGATGGCGAGCGTCCCCGCCGACGGGCGCACCATGGGGAGGTGATGTTCCGGGGCAACACGGTGATGAGCGGGTACTACAAGGACGCTGCGGCGACGGCGGAGGCCATGGCCGGCGGGTGGCTGCGGTCGGGCGACCTGGCGGTGCGGCACGCCGCCGACGGGTACGTGAAGATCCTCGACCGGTCCAAGGACATCATCATCTCGGGCGGGGAGAACATCAGCACCATCGAGGTGGAGGCGGCGCTGTTCGCGCACCCGGCCGTCGCCGAGGCCGCCGTGGTCGGGCGGCCCGACGAGTACTGGGGCGAGACGCCGTGCGCGTTCGTCACGCTCAAGGACGGCGCGGAGCGCGTGGACGCGGAGGAGGTGATGGCGTTCTGCCGGAAGCGGCTGCCTCGGTACATGGCGCCGCGGACGGTGGTGTTCGTGCCGGAGCTGCCCAAGACGGCCACCGGGAAGGTGCAGAAGTTCGCGCTCCGGGAACAGGCCAAGGCCATGGGTAGCATCTCCAGCTCCAGCTCCAAGAGGCCGGGAGGATCAGGGTCAGGGACGAGGAGCAAGCTCTGAACTCGCATGGGACATGGCCATCTCCATTGATGGCGACATGGCGTGAGTGCATCAACAGACAAAACAGCTTAGCTCGTCGTCTCGTCTCATGACTTCTACCGGAACCGTGCTGCATGGGCATGTGCATTGCTTGGACAATTAAAGGAAGAGAATCATGCAGTGATCCTCATTCATTGTTTCAGTAATAATTTACAGTAATAAAAATGGAGGTGCGTCTGAAAACAGAATGGCGTCATTAGATTAACTGTGTTTGCTTGTCCGATTCTGAACTTGCCGGGCTGCTTCAACAGAATGCCGTTGGCAGTTGTTGCCAGGCATATGGACCTAATAACCCAACTACCCAAGAATGTACCACGTGCTCACTCCATTTCTTCACCACTTTCTTCCTGTACAGCTAGCACTTGGATCCAATCTCCTCCTGAGTTTTGTAACTTCTCGATCGATGGAGCTTACAAGACCTGGGAATGCATTCGACTTTGTGCCCATGGATTTTGTCGCATTTGGATTTGGTTGGACATGGACATCCATTTTCTCTTGGTCCAAGTGGGACCACCTGCGGATCAAGATGGCAATGGGTACCCGAAATTCGAATACCCAACGGGTTTTACCCGATAAAGAGATGGGTGTGGATGAATTTTTCTACCCACGGGTGTGTAACTGGAAGAAATCTTCTACCCATCGTGTACGCGGGTACGGGTGCGGGTGTACACTATCCATATCCGTCTACCCGTGGGTAATAATTACACGCATATATAACTAGCAATTCTATCAAATTTGGTCCATATAAATAAATATTTAGGCTAGCCTAACTTAAACCTACTAATATATATATTGAATTACTATTAATATATATATATAACATTCATTTTTGTGCACATATATTGAATTAATTCTTACTAAATGTTTGAATTAATGAAGCAAATTTTATGTCATGTTCGGGTGTGTTCTCGGGTACGGGTTACCCGTCGGGTATTATTTACCTGGGGGGTGTGGGTATGGAATAATTTTTCTACCCACGTGCGGGCGCGGGTAACCCGACGGATAAAATTTTACCTAGCGAGTGCGGGTACGGGTGGCCACTACCCATCGGGTATGTACCCGTCGCCATGTTGACCTGTGAATGAGGCCTTGCCCACGCACCATTGCGCTAAGCTAGGCTTCGCCGGTTTGGGCCTACGGGATAGCGCAGGGCCTGCAGCAGAAGCGGTCCACGGGAGAGGAGGAAGGTAGCTGGGCCTTCGGGCCGCACTGAGAAGGGGACGCTTTTCCTTTCTATTCCCCATTTCTTTTAGAAAAAAGTCTATTTTTCCTCCCTCAATTTTCACAAAAGTTCACTTTTCCTCTCTAAATTTCAAAACCGGGCAAATAACATCCCTTAACTTTTTAAACCATGCACTTTACCTCCCTAGAGTGGTTTTGACGGTGGTTTTGCTACAGTAACAGTGGTTTTGTCTTTTTTCTTTTTTATTTATTTTGGCTGAATTTTTTAAAAATCATAGTAAATCATAAAATAGAAAATCTAATTTTATTCGACTCCACATGAGTAGATCTACGTAGTGAATATATAATATGGTATGTTTTAATACAAAGTTGTTGCTAGTATTTTTCTTTTTTATTTATTTTGGTGAATATTTGAAAAAGCATAGTAAATCACTGAAAAATCATAAAAATAGAAAATCCAATTTTTTGGACTTTGCATGAGTAGTTATACAAAGTGAATATATAATCTGGTATGCTTTAGTTCAATAAAATAATTATAGAAGCTCTGATTATGAATTATTTTAATTAATTACGTAAAAATATAGATCGAAAGTTAAAGAAGAATTTTATACTAAAGTATATCATATTATATGTTTATTTGTAGATCTACTCATGTGGAGTCTAAGAAAATTATATTTTCAATTTTATGATTTTTCTGTGATTTACTATGATTTTTCAAAGGTTCAATCAAAATAAATAAAAAAAAAAAAGACTAGCAAAGACTCTGTACTAAAGCATACCATATTCTATATTCACTATATATATCTACTCATGCAGAGTCCAACAAAATTAGATTTTTTATTTTATGATTTTTTTATGATTTATTATGCTTTTTCAAAAAATTATCCGAAATAAATAAAAAAGATAAAACTACTGTTACTGTAGCAAAACCACCGTCAAAACCACTCCGGGGAGGTAAAGTGCATGGTTTAAAAAGTTGAGGGAGGTTGTTTGTCTGATTTTGGAGTTCAGGGAGGAAAAATAGACTTTCGTGAAAGTTAAGGGAGGAAAAGTAGATTTTTTCCTTTCTTTTATTTCATGATTCAAAAGGTTTGTTCTCCGTGAAATCAGCATACAAATTTGCAGTACAAATTAGAGATGGTCAACAGAACAGAGGCACATCATCTTCAAGTGCAGATTGCTCTCAACAAGGGGACTTCAAATGGCATAAAATCTGACAGCTGAATTTACAAAACAAAGTGAAAATGTTTGTGTGGAGGCTAGCTCATAACAGTTTACCAGTACGTCGAAATTTGGCAAGAAGAGGAGTGCGCTATGAAACCGTGTGCCCGGTCTGTAATCGCTTAGATGAAGATTGTGGCCACCTTTTTTTCAAATACAAAATGGTCAAACAATGTTGGCGTGCAATGATTTTAGAAAAGGAAAGAGCACTCCTAGTAGGGTGCAGGTCAGGGATTGAAGTAATCAACCTGATCCTAAATATGGATCTGGAGTTGAAACACAAAATACTTGTCTTTCTATGGCAATGGTGGCCAGCAAGGAACAAAACAAATGCAGGTAAGAAAATGGCTTCAGTTGCTTAGATCTGCAGCCCAGTTGCTTACCATCAGTTTATGATGGAAAAGATTCAGAACCAATCCATAGCAGCAAGGATAAAGAAAGCTCCCAAATGGAAGCAACCACCACCAGAATTCTACAAGATTAATTTTGACGCCTCTTACTATCAACAATCTGGTAATGGTGGATGGGGTTTCGTCATGAGAGATGAGGAGCGGCATGTTCTTCAGGTGGGCGCTGGAAAACTGCAGAATATTTTAAACCCTTTGCATGCAGAGGCCTTTAGCAGCCTTAAAGAGCCTGGAAAGAGCAGCGGACAGAGCAGCGGACGTAGGGATGTCCCAAATTGTTCTAGAGACAGATTCTATGACCCTGGGTGAAGCTATCAATACAGAAGAGTGGGATAGAAGTCCTTATGGAGTTTTGTTCAGGCAAATCAGATTTTAATGATGTATGACTTCTCAAGTTGTTTAGTTTCAGTTTGTAATAGGTGTTGTAATTAGGTAGCAGATGCTTTAGCTACCTTTGGTGCAGATTTGGGTGTTGATGATTCATACTTATTTTTAGACCATGCACCAAACTTTGTAATTCACCTGGTTTCCCGTGATAAGCCTGGAACCTATGTATAATGGAAGCACTTGTTTCCATGTTTCAAAAAAAAGCCTCTTCAAAACATCTTTTCGAAAGCATTCAAAATATTTTGAAATTTAGACAAAGGAACACATTATACTAAATCAAATTCAGCATTTCGTGTTTAAAAACAAGTTACTAAACCTTATGATGAATTTTACTTTAATACAAAAATTATTTTTCTATGTTTTCATGAGCACAAAAATAAATAAAAAGAAGCAAATGTATAACTTAGTTATAGATAAAGCAAGCATATATACATGGTCCAATGAATAAGAATTTTTATTACTATATTTAAAATTATATAATAATTATCTCACCATAAATTTCACCATAATTGGACCATAGAAACTGCAGACTAGCCAAAATTGTATTTTCTAATTAATCTAAAGCTATAAAAAACTTTATGCTAAAGCATACCATATTATATGTTCTTTGTATAGATCTACTCATGTGAAGTCTAATAAAATTAGAATTTTTATTTTATATTTTTCTGTGATTTACTATGATTTTCTAAAGATTTAGATGACATAAGTAAAAAAGAAAAAGACAAAATCATTGTTACTGTAGCAAACCCACCGTCCAAAACCGCCTCGATGGCAATTTGACTGATTTTAGAAAATTTAGAGACTAGAATAGATGGTTTTATAGTTGAGGGGTGAACTGGACCACCTTGAATAGGTGAGGGGGACATGATATCTCGCATCATTCGGTTGATTCGAACTTCATCGGCCGTGCTTCCCCTTCCTTCCTGACTTCCCATTCTTCTGTCCAGCCTATATACGCCCCCTGTAGACCGCTCCCCTACTGCTAACAAACATATTTGTGATCGCCAAACAACTCTTAGGTGGTGTTTGGGACTGCTCTGCTCTATGTTTTTTAGTCAAACGGTTTCGGCTCTATGCACGCAACTCCAAAAAAAAGAGTGGAGTTGTGAGAGCACCTAAAGAGGTACTCCACATACTCTAGGTTTTTGTAGAGCTGCTCCATGGTGGAGTTCATAGAGCAGAGTTTATGGAGCAGTCCCAAACACCCCCTTAATTGCCTCCACCTTAATTATCGTATAAGGCAATAATAGTGAATGGTGTGTCTTAATTTACCACAACAAATTAATTATCATTGCAACGAAGAGATCAATTGTGATCCTTGTTACAGAAACAGAGACAGATCAGTAACATCAACGGTACCAGCAGTAAAAGAAAGAGAAGAAAATAGAGTAAAAAAGAAGAAGAAGAAGAAGAAGACCGGCCGGCTGCTATTGTGACAGTAGTGTCTCTCCATTCCATTCGTTCTTCTCTTGAACAACCAATCAACCACCTAGTAACTAGCTACGCTGCTGCGGTGGTGCACGCCGTAGCGGGCGTCGGTGGTGCACGCCGTAGCGGGCGTAGCGAGCTCCCTGATGAGCCCAAGGAGCCGCTCGAAATCCGTCACCGATGAGCCACCGGCGGCGACGTCCTGCTTCACCTGCTGCGCCAGAGCCTGCGCCGACCGCCTGATCTCAGCGGACTCCATGGCCTCCCTCACGGTCCTCTCAACCACGGCCCTGTCGCACACGTCCTTCATGTCCAGCCCCGTGCCCCACACGGCGTCCACGAAGCGGCTGTTGATCTGCTGGTCGGCGAAGGACGGCCAGCACACCGTCGGCACGCCCTCGACGACGGCCTCCAGCGTGGAGTTCCAGCCGGCGTGCGTCAGGAAGCAGCCGACGGCGGGGTGGCGCAGCACGTCCCGCTGCGGCGCCCACGCCACGACGCGCGCCCTGCTGTCCCCGGCCCGCCTGACGGCCTCCCGGAGCACCGAGTCCTGGGTCGCCTCCACCATGTCCGGCCGGAGCACCCACAGCACGGGGTAGCCGGTGGCGAAGAGCCTGGCCAGGAGCTCCTCGAACTGGCCGTGCGAGATGACGGCGAGGCTCCCCAAGCTCACGCACACGACGGACCGAGCCGCCGCTTTGCTGTGGCTGTCGAGCCACGCCAGGCAGCCGTCGTCCTCGCGCAACAGGCTGGAGCTGGAGGAGGACAACGGCGGCGGCGACATGGCGTGCACAGGACCGATGGCGAATAGATCGCGCTCATCGCTCATATGCGGCGCGATGTGCGCGAGCGCTGACCGCTCCAAGGAGGCGGACGTGTTGAGTACAACCGCCCGTGCTTTGCTGCTGCGAGCCGAGAGCTTGGCAAGCACGTGCAGCCCAGGGTCACCGTCGTCGTCGTCGTCCCCATAGCCCCGGCTGCGGCGGCGGCGGCAAAAGCTTGGGAGATCTCGTCGCCGCAAGAAGCTCCCCATCCCTGGAACGCCCTGCACCGGCTCGTCGAGGTCCCCGTCTGCTGGGAAGGGGAGCTCGCCCAGCTCGAAGAGCTTGGGGACGGAAAGGTAGACCACAAGGCTGGCGGTGCTGGCCGTGCAGAAGGTAGACCACAAGGTAGACCAAAAGACGGACAGAACCAAAACGCTAGCGATGAGTATTAGAGCAAGATGGCGTACGCGTACGTGACACTTAAGGAATGCGCGGACACAGACGGGGCGTGGACGCGGAGGGTGTGACGGCGTTCTGCAGGCGTGGCTGCCCCGGTACATGGCGCCCCGGCCGGACTACGGTGGTGTTTGTGCCGGAGCTGCCCAAGACGGCAACCGGGAAGGTGGAGAAGTTCACGCGCTCGGAGAGCATGCAGGCCAAGGCCATGGGCACAGCATCTCCGATCCAGTTCCAAGAAGCCGGCCGGGAGGCCGTCAGGGAGGGAGGGACGAGGAGCAAGCCGTGAACTCGCGTGCCACTGCCGTCTCCATGGATGGCCACGTGTCTGAGGGCATCTCGTCGTCTCGTGACCTGTGATTCGTGACTTCTACCCTAACCGTCTTGCATGCATGTGTATGTGCTTGATGGACAAGTGAAATTAAGAGAATCATCCAGTGATCCTGATTCATTATTTTCCGGTATACGAGGGTGGGCACGTGTTTACTTTTGACCATAATAATAGTCCCTCTGTTTTTTGAGTGTCACATTTAATTTATCTTAAATTAAATGTATGTAACTTTGACTATTAATTTTAAAAAATTACTCCCTCCATGTTAGAAATAAAAGTTGTTTAAAACAATTACATGGCTACAAAGTATAACTTTAATTTTATATTTTTATAAAAATATTTATCATATATTTATACTTTTATAAAAAATATTTTTTAAGACAAATTTATTCTTATGGTTTTCACATGTCTAAACTTAACAACTTAAAAGTTATTCATGACTTATATTCTCAGTGTTTGACCCAAACCTTATCCAAAAACGACTTATATTTTCTATACGGAGAGAGTATATAGTTTCATGTCATAAAATTTGTATTTTTAGATTTATTATGAGAAACACTTTCGTAATAAATTCAAATATTATAAAACTACAAGGATTTTGAAAAATAGTTGATCAAAGATGTAATCTTTAACTTGGGACAAATTAAATGTGACACTTAAATAAACAGAGGAAGTAGAACGCGGGCCACGCACTGGATTATTGAGGCTGGTCGTAATTACTCCATGCATGGAAGTCGAAACTTTCGAGAGGGTTCACAATCCACACCGCGGTCAGCCAGCTTGTTATTATTAGTCTTAGTCCTGCCACACAATGACACAACGCACTGGCTAGGCCAGCTGCTCTACCAGGAGACGAGCTGTGGCCTGTGGGTATTATATACTAGTATCAATCACCTTGTTCATTGTTGCATGGGAAAACCGAAGCATCCATTAATCATTGCATGGGAAACTTACTCCATCCATGTTCAAAAAACATGACGTCCTGGGCTTCCACTCCGTTTTCAGAAAACTTGACGTCCTACGCTCCTAGCGGCTGGGTTGGACACATTTGCCCTCGCGCAGGCTCTGGGCCCGTTCGCTCTCGCGCGCTCGCTTAGACTCGCAGTAATCGCCCGGCGCATCGTTTCTCGCTGCAGTTAATGCGTGCGGCCTCGTTCTCCCAGCCCGTTGCACTCGCAACCTCGCCTGCTCGCTTTCCCTGCCACCGCAGGCCATTCAGTTCACACGCTCGCCTGCTGTGCTCGTCTCCGCAGCCGCAGGTCGCTAGCTCTTGCCTCCCTTCGTCTCCTGTGCAGTGCGCCGCTCGCTGCGTCAGCTAGCTGCTAGCGTTCGCGGTCATGGCCGAGTCCAGCGATGCGTGGACGTCCCTCGACGCGCCGGACTCCGTGGAGGCTGAAATCCAACGCCATATGCAGGGGGCAACGGCACCATGCAAAAGGTCCTTGCAAATCAAGCCTCCGCCAAAAAGAAAATGCATGCAAAAAGCCCTTGCAAATCAAGCCTCCAGCCAAAAAAAAATATGCAGTGGCCGGGAATCGAACTCGGGTCGCCGCTATCTTGCCTCCACGCACGAACCAATTGGGCAAACTTACTTGCTCGTGTAGAGGGCACCTGCAAATATATTTATTAGGGGTAGAGATGGAAAACTAACCCCAAATTAATTGCTCCTTTGTTACCACAATCATGTCCTAAACGTCAGATTTTTTGAATATGGAGGGAGTAGTACACATCGCATGCATGTGTGGAAGTGCATCTTAAAACAATGGAACTGGACTTGTCGGCGTCATTAGGGCGTCCGCAGTGGTCGTCTACGTCGCTAGCTGACATCGGACACCATCTGACGTGTACACGTAAAAAGGGAGAGAGATTGTCTCGCTAGCGACGAAAGAATCAACTGCCGATTTCACTTCAATCGAGAGCATGTGAGAGCGGGATTTACGCGTACTGCTCCCTCTGTGGGAATGGAAAGCTAAAATAATATTTTTTCTACTCTCTCACCTCCAGTTAGGCTGGCGATTTCGATAATGCCGCGGGAGACGCCCTTAGTTTAATTAGTTGTGTGTGCGCGCGCGCGTGTCTGATTGTGATCTTGCCGCGCATAGACGGATAGACCTAAAATCTCCTCGTCGATCGATCGAAGCTGTGGCGCGTTTATTTTTTTCAGAGTCACAGATCAAGAGCATTTATGACCAGCTTAGCGTTTACTGAGCATTTATGACTAGCTTAGCGTTTACTCTACGTAGTTTATCTTTAGTTGCCTTATCTCTTCGGGCTAGGTGCTCTTTGTCTTTGTGAGTTTCAAAGCCCAAGGATCACGCTTCAATTCATATAGGAGATCCGCAGCCCTTAGCAGCAGTTGGATTGGACCCGTCCGTCCAAAAAAGAGCGTTGATTTTATCCTCATGCCGCAAGTTTAACTTAATTTATAAAAAATATGGATAACATTTATATCTTTAAATAAATTTATATTAAATTAAAAAATTTAAATCAAAGATCTTTGTAATGTACTAATTATATAATATAAATATTAATATTAATATTAATACTTTATTTATATATATAGTTAAAATCAATTCTTGAAAAGCAAAAATAAATCTTTTTAGAAGGGAGGGAGTATATTGGATCTCTAAGATTAGGCGTTCTTTTTATTTTTGGGAGTTTCAAAGCCTTGGATCACGCTTCATATTTTTTAAGGCTGAGGTGCTGGCGCGCGGAAGGCTATACGGTAATGATTTACTGCGGACGTCCGTCCACGTCCAACAGACGGACAGCACGTGGACTCACGTAGTCCATATATTTTCTACCACACAAAATATCTACTCCCACGACGCACGTATACAGATGAGAAAGCTTATCCTCATGTGAAGCTTATCATCTCTATTCCCCCGTCTCTCTCCTACGTCTCTCCATTCAAAGCGACAAGGGAGCAAAGAATGCCGTGGAGTCGCATCTCCTTCACCGCGCTGCCTGCTCAGACGTCGAACGCCAACGCGCTGCTGCCCCGGCCTCCTGCCGGCGCTTCCTCCCTCCCTTTCCTCCCTCCCCTCCCTCCTTTGCGACCTCCATTGCTACCGCGCGCCTCCAGCAACCGGGCTCCCGCTTCCCCAACCGGAGACGAGGACGACGGTGGCGGCTTCCGGTGAGGTAGGTGGGTCCTTCTCTGGATCTGAACCTTCCTCCTCCTCCTCCTCCTCCTCTAGATCTGAGCTATCCTCCTCCTCCTCCTTTCTCCTTCTCTGGATCTGGATCTGAGGGACACGGCGGTAGTTAGGGTTCCGCGAGCTCTGTTTGCGATAGGCTTAGTTTCTTTGTTGCAACAAGCAATATTTCTTTGTTGCATTAGTCTTTTTGCGTTTTTGTTTCATATGCTTGGCACAAATGTTGCAATAATACTTTCGAAATATTTTAGTTGATTCAATATCACGTTTGCGATAGCTGTTCGATGTTGTTGCAGATGTTTTTATTCGGCGTTGTTTCATATGCTCCATACCCGGTGTTGCGATAATATGTTCTAAATGTTTCAGCTCCTTCAACCTATTTTATTGCAGCAGTTTGTCCTGTGTTGTTGCAAAAACAGGTTTCATGGTGTTTCAGCTACTTTTAGGCTAATGTTGCAGCAGTTGTCCCGTGTTGTTGCAATAATATGTTCATGTTGTTTCAACTGCTTCAGTCTAATGTTGCAGTAGTTGTTTTCATGTTGTTTGCATATGTTTTATTCTAGCTTTCTATGTTGTTGGGCCAGGGGGCGAGCCAGGCAGAGGCAGCGGGGGGCGCATGGCTCGCTGGAGGGATAGTGGATAGAAGCGTGGGGGCGAGCGGACGGGGGTGCTGTTGTCATGGGGGCGATGGGGCATGCTCGTCTCGCATCTGGGGCGGTGTAAAGGAAGACGCGGCGGGCGTGGGGACAGGTTGCGGGGGCGAGCTGTGCGTGCAGCAGGCGCTAGCGCTGGCATCCAATGCGTGGAGGGTGTGGGAAGCAGTGAAGAGTAGGTGTGTGTGGTGCGGGCAGGCCCTCTTGTGTGTGCGGCAGGCGCTGGCGCGGGCGTCCGGACGTCCGAGCGCCAGGACGTCTGAAGGCTATATCCAACAACTCCTCGGCAATATCCAAGGCCCAAGGCAGCAAAGCCATCGTCGGCCACAAGGCACGTTACAGGCGGGAAGCCAATGGCACTGCTGGGGTAGACGTTGGCATTAGCAACAGCCACCGACCCCGAGCTGGCATTAGCAACTGTTTGCTTCACGCCGTCACAGACAGAGCACCTGCCAAGCAAGAATCATGGCTCCAAGCATGAAGAATCCGGATGCTTAGGAGTGCCTCTAGTGCCAGATAACTCTTAACTGTGATAAAACAAACATGCCCTCATTGTTGGTGGCATGAGGCGCTCGAGTCCATGAGGTGAGTGTCTGTGTTTCTCAAGGAAAAGGGAAAAAAATGGTAGGCAACAAATCAGCGCCAAGTGTAATGACAATCTCTCTATCGCCTTTGTCGTCTACTTCCTTCGTCCCTATTTAAGTGTCGTCATCGGATTCAAACTTAATCAAAATGTTAGCAACATTTATATCTCTAATCTAAATAAATTTATTATGGTAATAAATTAAATGATCTATCTAATGATACTAGTGTTATGTACTACAAATATGAATACTGTATTTGTATATTTAGTTAAATTTAAATACGTTTAATTTCTGAGAAACAAGAACAATAGATAATACTCCCTCCATATTAAATTATAAATATTCCAAGAATTTTGGAGAGTTAAACTTTTATAAATTCGACTAAATTTATATAATAAGATAATAATATTTATGGGATCAACTAAGGGCCCCTTTGGCATGCGGGTGAAACACGGTGAAACGCTGAATCGGCCCTGTAGGGAAACGCCGACGTTATCATTCCTTTCCTGTCCTTTGGTTCGCACGAAGAGCGGAGGAAATTTTCAGGAGGATGGCGTTCCTACGCTCCATTCTGGAGGAATTCGAACATGAGCTCGAGCTCTTGGAAAAAAATCCCGCGCGAAAAGCAATGACGCGGCAGACGCGGAGCTGCCCTGCTCTCCCGCGGCTCCGATGGCGAGGTCCGCCGGCGACCCCCTTCCTCGCCCGGACCCGCCGTAGCACCGGCAGAAAGGGGAGAGGGAGCTGGAGGCCCGTCGCTTGCCGGCCGGCGCCAAAGGGGGCCAGAGAAGGGGGTGGGGAAGCGGAGGCTGGAGCGCGGCGGCCGTGCGCCCCGACCCGCCCTAGCGGCAAAGAGAGGCAGCGGCGGATGTGGGGCGCCGCCGTCCACCGGACGGCCAGATCCGGGCGGGAGAAGCGAGCAGATCCGGCGATGGGTGGCGGATCCAGGATCGAGGCGGGCCGCGCCCCGGACGGCCGGATCCGGCGGGTCGAGCAGCTCGAGGTCGGAGAAGGCCGATTGGCGAAGCCCAGGGGAAACCATCGGCGCCGGCCCTGGGGACAGGGCGAGAGCAGGGCCCGCGGGGGGCGGAGCTCTTTGGCGTGGCGCGGCCGCCCCGCCTGCCGCGCCCGCCCGGCCGCGCCCGAAGGAGAGGTGGAGCTTCCGTAGCGGCCCGCCTGCGGTTCCACCGGCAGAGCGAGGTCGAGACGAACGGCGACTTCGGGGCGAGCAACAGGAGTAGCGAAAGCAGCACGGCCGCCAGGCCCCCTCCATCGGGCGGGGCGGAAGGAGCGCCCGCCGTCCGCCTTCCCTCGGCGCCCGGAGTGCGCGGCGGGCCCTTCAGCCAGCGAGCGGAGAGCCGGTGGAGACGCGGTTGTGGGGGGGGCGATGAAGGCTTTTTTTTTTTTTTTTTTTTTTGAATTTCTGGCGATGGATCTCGCCTGGGGGCTACCAAAGGCACTCGTAACGCGTGGCAACGTGGCCTACGTTTGTCCTTTGGACAAAGGAACGATTCCTCTGGAATCGAGTTGGTTCCTTTTCCAGCGCCGGACCATTCCTATACTTTTCCTATACTTCTCCAGGGAGCCAAAGGGCCCTAAGTATCATTAGATTCTTCATTAGTCATATTTTCATATAATATAACTATTCGATGTCATAAATCTTTGTGTTTTTCTCTATAATTTTGGTGAAATTTTAAAAAAATTAACTCTCCAAGATTCTTAGAATGACTTATACTTTAAAATAAAGGGAGTAACAGTGAAACCGCATTGGCTACCTTTTTAGTGAAATGCCTCGTACTTCCTTTTGATGATGGATGTCTTTCTGTGTCTGATATTTTTTTTAGAAGGCGGATGCCTTGTGCACCTGTCAAGAAACTCAGGGTACGCTAGTAAACCCAGCAAACTCAAAGACGAATGGTCGTCTTTTTGAAAAAAAAAGAAATGGCGGCGCACCCGGCGCCGGCGGTGAGCTTCTGTTGCTAGCACACGAAGAGCTAGCGATATCAACATGACCCGTTGGGATCGGCGGCAGCAAAGTTAAAAGAAGGGCCACATATGTTGCGTCCTTTTGGAACGTAAGATTCTCAAAACAAAGACATAGAAAAAGAGATACATGATTAAAATCAAATGAAACTTAGAATCCTATAGGAATTCAATATACATGAAAAGTTTCTATTGTGACTTTTGAATACATCTAAGAAAAAAATACATGAATTCCAAGAGAGATATACACAAAGAAAAGTTTTCATCAGGTTTAATTCTATTCTAGTTTGCCCCCGAAAATTACTATGGTTTTACACATCCCATTGAAATCCAAAGGAAATTCACAGGATATATCATTTACACGTTTTTTTCTTTATGATTGTTATTTATCCCTTCAAATTTTTTATGATTTTTCTTTGTTCTAAAAGGGGCCTTATGCATGCTACCCCCTGTCTTAAAAACATTAACATTCTAGTCTTGTCCAAATTCAAATTATTTTAAGCTTAACCAAATTTTAGAAACACCTATATTTATATCACCAAATAAGTATCATTAGACTCATTATCCAACATTTTTTTGTAGTTTTTATTTATCAGAAAATTAAAAGCAAAACTTTGCAGCTGGTCGGGCAAACTGATTGGATCACTTGCTCCAACCGTGGAAGAAAATTGCATGGATCCTGGGTCCAAAACATCATCCATGAGCCCATAGTTTTGATGGCTGCCACGTGGTGTATCAACGTCAAGTGCACCAACCACCCACCCAGCCACCAGTCATCAGTCCACCCCGGTACAGAAACAGAGAAAAAGAAACCACACTAGTCATGGTCATGGCGATACGCGGCACGAGGATGATGACCCAGCGCGCCAATGCAGGAAAACTGCACCCAGTTTTTTCCTCAACGGGGACCTAAGGTAACCCACCCAGCCACCAGGCAACCCAACCGAGGCGAGGAAACAGAGAAAAAGAAACAACGTACACAAGTCATGACGATACGGGGCATGAGCATCACCCTTGTCCTCGTCTCCGTCGTGACGATCGGCGCGGCAAGCGACGAGGCGGCGCTGCTAGCATTCAAGGCAGGGCTGAGCTCAGGCGCACTCGCCACATGGAACAGCAGCAGCTCCGGCGGCTTCTGCAGGTGGCACGGCGTCACGTGCAGGGCGACGCGCGTGGTGGCGCTCAGCCTGCCCTTCAGCAACCTGGCCGGCACGCTCTCGCCGGCCATTGGAAACCTCACCTTCCTGCGGCTGCTCAATCTGTCCTCCAACAACCTCCACGGCGAGATCCCCAAAGCCGTCGGCCGTCTCCGGCGTCTCAGGGTCCTCAACATGGGCCACAACTACATCTCCGGCGCGCTCCCGGCCAACCTCTCCTCCTGCGTCAGCTTGACGGACCTGCGCCTCCACTACAACCAGCTCGGCGGGCGCATACCGGCGGATCTCGGTAACACGTTAACTCGGCTCCAGATGCTTATGCTGCGAAACAACAGCTTCACGGGACCGATCCCGTCATCGCTGGCCAACCTGTCGTCGCTTCAGTCCCTCGTCCTGGATGGCAATTACCTGGGTGGCCCGATCCCGCCGGGCATCGGCAGCATCGCCGGCCTGCATCAACTCCTTCTGGGACAGAACAGCCTCAGCGGCACGGTGCCACCCTCCCTGTGGAATCTGTCATCGCTGGTGAAATTCCAAGTCAACTATAACATGCTGCACGGCAGCATCCCTCCCAACATCGGTGACAGGTTCCCCGCCATACAGCTGATTTCACTGAACGATAACTGGTTCAGTGGAGCGATCCCTTCCTCTCTCTCCAATCTTTCAGCTCTCAAAAATCTGGACCTGTCGGAAAACAACTTCACTGGCCTTGTGCCTCCCACCTTTGGGTGTGGGAGTGGGGGGTTTCACTCACTTGCAATTCTCTACTTGGGAGAAAACCAGCTTGAGGCAGACAACAGCAAGGGTTGGGAATTTATCACATCGCTAGCAAACTGCAGCCAGCTCCAACAACTCACTCTCAGCGACAATTACTTCAGTGGGCAGCTGCCACGGTCAATTGTAAACCTGTCAGCGACACTGCAAATGCTCTATCTGCACAATAACATGCTCTCCGGGAGCATCCCTGAGGACATGGGCAACTTGATCGGCTTGGAACTACTCTCTCTGGGGTTAAATTCCGTATCTGGCATGATACCTGAGAGCTTTGGGAAGCTAACGAACTTGGCAACGCTTGACCTGCACAACACTAGCTTGTCAGGCCTCATACCAATATCTGCTGGAATCTTACGAGTCTGGCTTTCCTTGATGCACACAACTCAGATTTCGGAGGTCCAATACCAGCGAGCCTTGGGAATCTACAGAAATTGTACTATCTGGATCTGTCACACAACCGTCTTAACGGCTCCATTCCCAATGAGATTCTCGAGCTGCCTTCACTTTCTTTGTTATTGGACTTGTCAAACAACTTTCTCTCCGGACCGATTCCATCAGAAGTTGGTGCCTTGGCTAACCTAAACACCTTGAGTCTGTCAGGGAACCAGCTCAGTGGCAACATACCTGACAGCATAGGAAGCTGCGAGGTGCTGGAATTCCTTTTGCTTGACAGGAACACGTATGAGGGAGGCCTGCCTCAATCTTTGGCCAAGCTGAAAGGGCTCAACATACTTAACCTAACCATGAACAACCTATCTGGTAGGATCCCTGATGACCTGGGTAGCATTGGCAATCTGCAACAGTTGGGTCTAGCGCACAACCATTTCTCCGGACCAGTCCCAGAAACCCTACAGAATCTGAAACTGCTGTGGAACTTAGATGTGTCATTCAATAATTTGCAAGGCAGATTACCAGAAAAAGGTGTTTTCCGAAACCTGACCAACGCAGCGGTTGAGGGGAATGACAGGTTGTGTGGTGGGATACCAAGCCTTCAGTTGTCTCCATGCCCCACTGTTGCTGCAAGCATGAGCAAAAAACGGTGGCCCAGGAGTCTTAAAACAGCTCTGCCGATCATAGGAGCAGTAGTCATGGTATTTGTTTTGGCTGTTGTTCTTATTCTGGTACGCCAAACCAAGCTGAAACAAAGACGAAATAGACAAACGACATCAGCAGTAGTTAATGACGAACAGTATCAAAGAGTTTCATATTATACACTATCAAGAGGAACTAATGGATTTTCAGAAGCTAACTTGCTTGGCAAAGGAAGATACGGTTCTGTTTATAGATGCACTTTAGAAGAGGAAGGTGCAACCACAACCGTAGCTGTAAAAGTGTTCAACCTTCAGCAATCAGGGTCTTCAAGGAGTTTTGAGGCTGAGTGTGAGACTCTGAGAAGAGTACGCCATCGCTGTCTCCTAAAGATTGTCACTTGTTACTCGAGTGTTGATCCACAAGGTGAAGAGTTCAAGGCGTTAGTTTTTGAGTTCATGCCCAAAGGTAGCTTAGATGATTGGATCAATCTGCAGTCGAGAAATCCCACTCCAGAAAATACCCTCAGTTTTTCACAAAGACTTTGCATAACTGCTGATATCTTTGATGCACTTGACTATCTTCACAACCACAGCCAGCCATCAATCATCCACTGCGACCTGAAACCAAGCAATATTCTTCTTACAGAAGACATGAGTGCTAAGATTGGTGATTTTGGCATATCAAGAATCCTACCTTTAAGTACAATAGCACAAACTATGCAAAATTCACAAAGTTCAATCGGCATCAGAGGTTCCATAGGTTATATCGCACCAGGTAATTGAAAATATTGCGGCATTGCTGTCTTTATTCCCTCCTCTCACCCTCTGCCATAATTTTGGCAAAGGCGACACTCTAACTATATATATCTTTGCAAATATTGCAGAGTACGCTGAAGGTTGTGCGGTTTCTGGACTAGGTGATATTTACAGCCTAGGAATACTGTTGCTTGAAATGTTCACAGGAAGGAGCCCTACTGATGACATGTTCAAGGATTCCCTGGACCTGCACAGGTTTGCTGCAGCTGCTGTTCCTGACAGAGCCCTTGAGATAGCTGATCAAACAATCTGGCTGCATGAAGAAGCAGATGATAATGAAGACGTGATCCATGGAAGTTTGGTGTCTGTCCTTAGGCTTGGCATATCCTGCTCAAAGCAACAGCCCAGAGAGCGTGTGTTGTTAGCAGATGCTGTGACAGAGATGCATTCAATCAGGGATGGGTATATCAGATCTCGCTCAATGATTGAGAAATGAGCAGGGAAGCACTCAAATGAAAGGTTCAGCATGCAATATTTGTAGTAATTAGTAGTTATTGAATTGGAGGTATATACCTGGCTGGTGTTGTTATTAGTTACTAGTAATATTCATCAACTAAAGCACTGATGACTGCCTTTGTCAAAGATTTATGTACACAGAATGTTCAACAATCATGTCCATCAAAGATTAGTAAACTAAGGCCATGTTTGTATTTTTGTATGGATGGAGTAGTTAAAGGTAGCTGAGACTTAAGACTGGCGGCAGAAAAATATATAAAGACTAGTATAGTGCCCGTGCGTTGCTACGGCTTCATCTAGAAGATACATATAAAAATAATAAATGGCAATATTTTTTTTCATGATTGAAAAAAAATAAACGCAATGAAAGAACATCTATTTGAAAATGTATCATACTCAATACTCTCGCAACAAATACAAAAATTGGTAACATAGTAGAAGAACAAAGACTCAACACTCTAAAAAAGATCAGAAAATCATGCAAGACCTCTTAACAGTTTTTATTCTTAATGTCAGTAGTGACATGAAAGTGCTGTTGATGCCATGCCACCAATAGCTCCAATTGTGATACTACCTTGCATACTTACTACAATTAAAATCTGATTTTCTTAAGTAGGTCTTTAAGTTCTCTAGGAATAATGTCTGAACATTCATTTTTTTGTGCTCTTTAAAATGTCCACCAAGAATTCCATCCTCAGAAAATCTGATAGCTGTGAATGAAAGATAACAACAAATAAATTGTTAATCTACTATCTAGTATATATCTAGTATAATAATAATTTATATTGTATATAATAATAATTTATATGTAGTGTATATATAGATGCTCACAGGGTTGATCGGTGGCAATCTTTTGCCATCCCACAACTTTATGTAATTGTATGTAAGAAAGCCCGCCAATTTCCTGAAGAAATGTCGACGTTTATGTATGTATATATAACAAAGATGAAACATATAGTATAAGAAAAATGAAGCATATTATAAATTATTACCAGTTGAATGTTTTTGGAACCCATTTTGGCAATTGACGAGGCCAAACAGAAATATCATCATTCCACGCAGAATTTGCCATTTTCATGGCAATGTTGAAATGGCTGGCAATATTTTGTAATATAGGTAGATATGGCACACTTCGATCATTACCCGTGCACTCCGAGTTGGAGAAAGTGGATCCATAATGTACACAACTTTGTTATCATTGTCTACTCTTATTATGAATAAAATGTAGATTCTATCTCGATAATATGGCAATAGAATCTGTAAAGAAATACTCGGACTATAAGCACAAAATAATAAAATAAGTTTTTAAAGGAGTTTATAGAGATTTTCTTACAGTGTTACAATCTTCAATATCGTAGCCTACATCAGGCCAACTTTCAAACAATTTTGCCAGTGCTTTGTAGTCTACCGTGTCACAACACCGCATATCCCGTCCAAGCTGAGTTACTTCCTGTTGATTTTTTACAAAATTTATAATTATATTATTTGATTAGTTATTAGTTATATAATAATCTACTATATAAGAGAACAGTTATACAAACTTACACAGAACTGGAGGTCCATGAAGTGGTATTTTTCTTCTACAATCAACCGAGCTACGTTGCACGCAACCGTTCGAATAGCCATGTTGAAGCAATCTTGATCCATGGGGTTTTTTTCATCTAAAATGTCTCTAATTGTTCTGAGACTTATAGATATTGGGTATGGTCCGGTGCTTCAGACCCATTCTTTGCTACAAAAACACATGGAGCATGAACGAATTAGTAGATCTTATCACTTTATAATTAATTAGAAAAAAATACTTACTCTAAGCACTCTTGATCATCTATCGACCATATATAGCTGCTGACATAATACAGTAGTTCCGCTCTGGTGAATATTGGAACAGGTGGATTAGGCGCTTCAGCCGTAGCATCGATAATCTCAACATCACTTGGACTGTCTTGGTCCTCATTTGCCAATTGAACTTCTTGATAACTGTTCCTTATATTTAGTCTAGAATCCCACAAGATAGCAGGTAGCTTGAACCTGAAATTACTTATATCATCCTGCAAGTATGCTGAAATTACTTATAATAATAAATAATAACAATAAATAAAAAAATATATAACGTTGAGATGATCCTGTCCAATATGCAAGCCCTCAATGAATCACCTGAGTTAATCTATCAGAGAGGGAAGATCCTGTCCAATACTCCATGAAATTTACCATCCACAGACCGCAGGATGTCCTGTAGATTAAATAATTAAAAAATAGCATGGAATTGCTAAGTATGTAAAATAAAAAATAATCAGTTTTGTAAAATGCAAGTAGCGTGGTATTTACCCATCCTTTTGCATTGGCTCTTGGATCTTCTCAGTAATAGGCCATTCGAAACATCTAGGTTCTTCCACTTGTCTCGTTTAAGGTCCTTATAATGTTCCAATACAAACTTCATCTGTCTTTCTAGACCTTTTAACTGTTTGTGATAATTATGTATCATTATTTTTAGAATTAATAATAATATATAATAAGAAAACATATCAACAAAGGCGAAATTACTCACTATAATTTTGAGTTCTGTGCGGTCCTCTAGTGTTGGTCCTAATGAATCAAGTACATGTACCTGAAATATTTCAGCACAAACAACTGCCAAGTACCAGTGGAATTCTGGTTTGTTAATTGGAAGGAAAACCTGGACCAAACATTAATATTTTTTAACCATTGACCATCAATATATCTCTGCACTACTGGAAGAATTCAGATATTATTATCTAACAAATAGGAGAATTAAGTTTCACCATGTCAGCTTGTAAATAGTTCTGCACCCTTTCCTTAATGGTGTCTGTCTTATAGCTTAATGTCACCTTATGGTCACCATCACGCTCGAGTAGGCTGCAAATGAAGGTATTCTCCAAAAATACCTTTCCACCTTCTCTATGAAGTAGATGGTCTTCATCCCTAATACAGTGTATATATGCACTTAAGACCTGCATAAGAAAAAAAAATAGTAAGTAGATCATATATACAATTTTAAATACCACTAATTTAAACAGTACATTGATTCTGCTGTAATCTTCAGACATTGATTCTTTATGCTTATCCCATAGTGCACTAATCTCGGTGGCCTCACAATGCACCAGAATAGTAGCAAATAACCTTCTGAGAGCATATGACATCTGAAAGGTGGCTGACTCAAACAAGCAATCATCAATAGTCTTATCTGTCTCTATGAGTCCTCTCTTCTCACATGCTTCTCTAAAAGTAGGGCATATGATGCCTGCCACGGTTTTCAAATCCTCAAATGAGGTTGGACCTCTCACATGGTTTAGAAGCACTCTCAGAAAATACCTTTCTCCTTCAGCAGGGTGCGCATACACTATCCGCCCAATTTGTCCTCTTTGCTTTCTTCGCTGCCAAACCTTTTTGCCACTGATCCACCGGTAGTATTCTGGTATATCTTTGTATAATAATTTCCTTGCTGAACTGTCCACACAGTTAAGCTTGAAAAATTCTGTTAGTGTAGTCATAGAAGAAGCAGGATTGTTCACTATCTGTTCTAAACTTTTATTCTCATCAATAATAACAGATTGCATGTTAGGCAGATGGCATTGGAGCTGCAAAACAGATGGGTAGACCCCGAAAAGGTGGAACCCAAAAATCCTATGTACAGCTTCTGGCGGTGAGATGTATCTAGCATCCCTATACTGACGAATCTCATTTATTACCCCAGCATCACCTTTACCATCAATGACTGAGAATGAAGCACAATCATGGCCTTTGTATACATATTTAAATAAATACTTGCAGGCTTTGATGCTTGAACATGCTTCTACGTTGATGTGACAGTTATATCTCATAAGTAGTCCAGGATTGTATGGGACAACCCACCTGTTATCCAACTCTGCACCTCTTATTTTGACGCGCTGTCCATCATCTCTTCTCCTATACAAAGGATATGAATCTCTGCCTTGTTGTGTTGAAGGGCAAAATTGCCGAGGATAGTGAAAGCGACACTCCCCATTGATCATACACGCACACTTCCTATTCAAGACACCACATGGTCCATGGAGCATGTGCTTAATGACCAAATTATGCAACACAGGGTACTTGTTCTTGTCAGGAATCTCTGCAGAGATGTATTTGTCATAGTCATCTGGGCTCCCTAACTTACATCCCTTCTTCATAATCAATAGGATGTGCTCATGTGGTAAGCCCCTCTTTTGAAACTCAGTGACATGCACATATGCTGCAACCTCCCCAAAATATTTCTTCTTTATCAATAAGTCCTTGACGGATCGTAATTTGGCTCGGTAAACTCTTGACACCAGATCTGGACGATCATGGGGTTTCTGTCCAGGTTCAAGATTGCTTGTGATCTCCTCCCAATATGGGTTGCAAGTCATTGTGATAAAGTAATCTGGCTTACCGAAACGTTGGACAATAGCCATTGCATTCAGAAATCTCTGCTGCATGTCGCGGTCACCGCCTGGAAAAGAACGTGGCAGCACAATTCTCTTTCCAACTTCTGAAGCTCTAGTCTCCCCAGCAGCCCATACATCATACACACCCTATGGTTACAGACAAGTAAATATTTATTTGCTTATATTAGTCAAGTAGATGTCATCCAACATTAATAATAGGAAAATATAGCAGATTATCTTGTACTCACTTGGTACAGTTCAGCCCTTATGAGTTTCTGGTTTTCAGGGTTAGAATACCAGTCAAGCCTCATCGACTCGATTTTTATATACATGTCGACAGCCCACTGTTGGAAAAGCCTCCCTCCAAATAACAAGATGTTAAACAGGCCCTTTCTAACTTGCATCATAAAGCAATAGTATTCTCTTGCTGTCACAAAGCGTGCAGATTGAGCTGTTTCTACAATTCTACTTATGTAATCAGCTTGCTGGACGTCATTGTCTGATTCACCATCCTCTGCATTTAAAATTGGAAGTAAATTATTAACTCAGTACAATGCATATATTACCTGAGTGCATATTATGCATCTAGGACAGCAATACTTGATTTAGTTTGTGTTGGCATACCTCTAGGTGCAGGTACTGAGTGATCAACACTGGTAGTAGATGGCTGATTTGTGGGACTATCATTGTACGGTATGAACTGATTCCAACCAGTCTCTCCTCTAGGATTAAATATAGGATATGCTAATGGGTCATAACAGCCATGATATGCCTTGACATACCGCATCTTTTCTCCTTTGGGGTATACAATAACACTTCTATCAAAACATTTTTGTGGATCATTTCCATGTGTCCAGATAGCAGCAACTTGGGAGGCAGTAGGAGCATTATACCTTAAAAAATATTTGGCCAGGATTAAACATCACAAAAATGTATTAAAGCAGGATATATGAAAAATATAAAGAAGTTGGGTAATCGAGTAATTGAAAAGAGGTTGTACCTTCGCTGATCAGGTGTCACATTAGTGTTCAGCTCAATTACATAGTCATCAAGATTTGGGATAGAGCCAACTCTATTAAAGGTCTGTACATAAGGGTTATCTGCTTGTAGTATCCTGAGCACCTTTCTTATGAGGTTTATATCAAGATCAGGCGACCTCTTCACTCTATGGGCCAATGTATCATCTTCATCTGTATCGTAAAAGTAGAGCTGCAAGTGACGTGGCCCTTTTGATCCTGGCACCAAATGGTCAAGACGGTGATACATCGCACCCTGTACTCGGAATGTATATATGCCAGTCCCAGCTGCGGTGCTGTATCTTCGGTCCAGTGTAACTCCGAGACTTGTGAAGGAGAAGTGAGAGTTGAAGTACCGTATGTGCTTTCTAAAATACTTTGCATCAGCATCCACTTGACTTGTAAACAACCTCTTCAACTCATCGGGAACATCAGGAATATGCAATTTTATTTTTCCCTTTCGACAACAGAATCCAGGTGGCTCACCCTCAAATCTGATGGCTCCACAATACCGGGCAGTCGGGGACCTTTTTTAAGACATGGTGACTTTGCGGCAAGTTATGGTAGACGAAATCATAAGGGTCATCAGCGGCTACATGTCCGGTGCCATCATCATTGACACGGTATGACTGGAATGCACACTCTGTTTTGATTGATATACAAATGTGTGAACATGGTAATCACTTGACACGAACTAAAATAGCAGGGTCAAAGGAATGTGTAGAACCCACCTCCACCAAGTAGCTGCATGGTCTCAAAATCTCCAAGAGTGTCTCCTATGTCTGCCCCTTCTTCCTCTTCTTCTATGTGTCTTAGATGATCTGTTGCATGACATGTGAGAATAACACGATTATTTTAACATAATTACCATAAAAAATGATAGTGTTGAAGGAATGTGTAGAACCCACCTTCATCATCGGAATACTGGTCGGTAGGCTCGAATAAAGCACTATCAAACTCGACGTCATTGTGCCCTACACATGTCATTTGTACAGGTGGCACAAGCATAGGATCAACAATTTCTTCTTGGACAGGAGTAGGGCATAATCGCTGCTCGTTTTCCTTTGCTTTTGCCCTCTTATATTCCCCGTCTCTCCTGTAGCAATTTTTCCTTGGCTGATGCATCCAAATTCAGGTACCAGTTCCGGATTTGCAGCTTCTTGGTAGTGCTTGAAGAGCCACCTGGTCAGGAGTATCATTTAGTTTCAATGTGTTACCATAGAAATTCAAAAAGTCTATATATTAGGTTATATATATGCATTGGACCCGACTCAATTACGACGCTGTTTGAACTCTCGGGCTGCAAAGGCCTCAACAAAGGGGCCGTTTCTGCCTGACGTATTGATCGTTCCTATGTAGCCAGTCACTGGACTCATATGGATCATCATTTTCTTTGCCTTGATGATGTATTGGTTCTTGGTAGATCTCAGTAACAACACTCTCCAGTGGTGATTGTCCTCCCATCACATCTGTCATTTTAACATCTGTGCAACCGGAGTCCGGATACGTGGCTAAAAAACAAGAATGTTAATCCTATTTGATGTGTATAAACATAGAATAGGATATATGAACAGATATAAGCAATACCATGTGATGGGGTCGTGGATACTGTCAATTGTTTCCTCATTGCACGGTATTCACGTTGCTTTCTATTCCGTTCTTCTCTTTGCTCAGTGGTTTCCTCGGCCCTTTTTTCGTGCTCGGTACTCGTTGTTGTTTTCTATTCCTCTCTTCCTTCTTTCTCAATTCATCATCTTGTACAGATGTTGCTCCTGTTTTTTCCATGTTAGGCCGTGTGTCAATGATGGCAAGGAACATTTCTCTTTCTCAATTCATGTAAACAACTGAGTGGTAAGCAACATACCCGAGCCAACGATGTTTGTTATGTCACTAAATGCAGCACGCGTTTCTCGGCTATCCTCCATGCTTGATAGTCTTATCTCGAAAGCAAAATTGCAGTACATCGTAGTGATGGCATCCATGTTAATGTGCAGAGCAAATAGTATATATATGTGTATAATTACTGACCTGGTGTTGTTTGCTGGTGCTGGCCATCTCGTTTTGATTCATGGTGACCGACGCCCAAAGTGCAAGCACGCTGCTGTGTTGGTCCTCACCGCGACGACGGGCAGAGCAGGGACGGTGGTGGATGACGTTGGTTCTCAGCCGCAAGGCTCCACGGCGGGGGGGGGCCGCTGGCGTGCCAGCCGAGGCCGCGGGGCGGGTGCTGCCGCCGCGCTTGACGCCGGGCGCTTACCGCCGGGGCGTGACGGCGAGGCGCCGGGTGCCGCGGGCGGGTGACGGCGACGGGCGAAGCTGGTGACGGCGGCGTGATCGCACGGCTTGACGCCGGGAGGCCGGGCGCCGGGGCCGCGGCGGTGCTGCTGTTGCCTTGGCGGGTGACGGGTGCCGCGATGCCGCGCGGCGCCGCTGGTGCCGGGCGGGTGACGGGCGCCGTGGCGGCATCACCGCAGTCGGGTGCCGGGCGTTGGGGCGCCTGCCGTGGGGTGGCGTCGGCGGCGGGGGCGGGCGTCCGGGCGTCGCGGGCGGGCGGCGCTGCCGCTGCTTGACGCCGGGCGCCGGGGCTTGCCGCCGAGGCCGCTGCTTGACGCCGAGCCGCCGAGGCCGGGGCTTGCCTCCGAGGCTTGCTGGATCGACTTCCTTGCTTGTGCACCGGCTGTTCGCCTCCTCGCCTGTTTCGTCTCCCTTCTCCCTTTCACGTAAATGAGTGTCCTCGTGTATTGTGCTTGGGGAGGTTTCAAGGTACCGAATGTCTTTGGAGGCAGCGTTGCGTGCGTGGGGATGGGTTGGATGAGGGTGAGTGATTAGTTTGATCCAAACAATCTTAGCCATTGGATGTGAGTGAGTGGGAGGAAGGAGGAGTGAGATAGATCTGGTACGTTCGTTTTGAAGATGTGTTATTTTCTGGGGGTAATTTTCTGGGTACACTTAGTTTAGTTATTGACTGTGGGGGTGATTAGATGGGGTGGATTTAGGAAAGTTTTAACTGGTGGGTTTTATATTGGTAGAGATGAGACCATGCTTGAAGATATACATATTTCAGCATGCAAGTATTGGATCCTAGCCTATAGTAAAGCCCAGGTGGCTAGACAAGTTATTCGTACTTCACCAAATAGTTATTTTTTAAAATTCTCAGAACAACAAAAAACTTAAAATATAAATAATTAAAAAAATGAATCTAGCTTGCATGCATATTAATTTTTCCTTGCCTAAATGGTAACTCATGAGCTGCATAAAACTTAATAAACAGGTATCACCCATGCTCCAATAAGCAATGTACTATTTATGTTGTGAGCTCATTAATTACTCCTAAATGTGAACTATTAGTAACATCACTAGATCACTAAAATGGATATGTAATCAGCTTAGATTGTTCTCACCAATCCAACAAAGTCAGGACACAATAATTGAGGAGAGGTGCATTTGCACCTGAGAAAGAGGGCAAAAACAAGATGACGAGCACACCATTTCTGGACTGAGGAATGAGACACCATGAGAAGCGGTGCGTGGAGAGACGGTCTGTGCATCAGCTTCGATACAACCTCGATGTCCAGCTGCATGGCTGATAGTTAGCATCCCAAAGACTGCACTGAAATAATTCAACTCATGTCAATATTTGTACAACTGATAGAGATGAGGACTATACAGAATCAGCAACCAAACACTGAAAGGCAAAAAAGAAAAAGAAAGTGCATACCTTGTGCCCATTTCACTGAACACATTGAGGGCATCATCCAAGAAGCATCGGACATCGGTGTGGACTGTGGAGGTCGATGACGGCCGGCAGCGGGGAGCAAGAGCGGAGAGGGCACGGAGGCTGGAAATGCCGTTGCTATCGGATTTCAGCCCTTCAGGCTTTTGGCTGCCCTTTCCACATGACGCAGGCGGGATGCACGAGGAGCCGTCCGCAGCATTCATATAAGCTCCGCCGCTCCGCCGCCGCCGGCAGGAGTAGGGAGTCCTTGGTGGTGGCACGGGAACAGGGGCAGGGGTTGAGGCGGAGGGGCCGAATCATCCGCTGTGGGGCAGGCGAGGATTTCCGAGCGTCTGGTACTCTGGTTTGCCGCCTAGCCGCAGGGGAAGGCGGCGGCTGGTGGCGCAGGAGCACGAGCACGAGCACGCGCAGATGCAGCAGTCCGAGGTGGAGTGGCCGTTTAAAAGCCTTTTTTTTTTTTTTTTTTTGAGATGAAGCCGTTTAAAAGCCTGGTCACATCAGTTCTGTCACTTTCCACCTGGGTGCTGTTGGGGCCGGCTTGCAGATGGCCGATAGGGCCCCGTATCGGCCCACCAGCTGATACCTGGGTCCGTCGTCTTCCTCCTCCCTCCCACGCTCTCAAAACAAAACAAAAAAAAAACAAAATTATTACTTAATCGTTTCAAATTACGAAACATTTAATTTTTTATAAAGTTTAACTATTTGTCTTATGTTAAAAAAGTTATATAAAATAGTATTTCTTTTATTATGACTTGTTTTATTAGTAAAAACTATTTAAGAATAATTTAAATTTGACTATATATTTATATAATTTTTTAATAAAACAAGTGTCAAATTTATGATAAAAAAGTTAAACGTCTAATAATTTAGAAATGAGAGAGTATTTGTTAAAAAGCTTGGTAAAAGACCACTTTGTTCCTTACTCTTTAGACGGCATCAAGTCTAAAGGGAATCTCTGTACTTTTACACATGGAAATATTAATGTCAAATTGAGACCAACTCTTAGAGACAATAAATTTTAATCTCTATGTCTCCATTTTTAAGAGCTATTCACTGAATATTGTCTTTGAATATATCTCCAAACTCTAGACTCTCATAAGAAAAAAAGATCAAAAGAACATTTCTGAGTCTTTTTCAAACTTGCACTCTAAATCATTATTTAGAGAACCATTTGAATAAAAATTGCTTTCTATGTTTTTTCTCTAACAATTTTTCTATATCTCGTGTGCATTTTGGAGAGTCAATTTAGTTTTCATCTTTAGCTAGCGAGAAATCTAGTAGAATGACAACATTTAGAGATTCATTTTTAAACTGTTAAGGAGCACTTTTTTCATCGAAATCTATATTATATTAGTAAGAAAGGATATAAACAAACCTTTTGAAGTTGCTTTACAAACACTATCATATGTCCATACATTGCATTTTGAGAGCCATGTAGCCTCTCTAAAATTGGAGAACGGGAAGGGTGGTTTTGGAGAGCTGAAAGATGATAAGTGCCCTAAAAAGTGTATTGGAATTAATTTTTTTGTTTGTTTTCTAAATGTTTGGTAGAGGTTGACACCAAGCCATACTAAATGGCTAATAAAGTATACCGCTATTATGCGTAGGCTTTACTTACGCACAAAGACACAAGATGTCTATACATTGCTATAAGGTTATAAGACCAATGTCCAAATGTAACATCGTAGAACCCACAAATGTCCTCAAGTCTAAAGTGCTATTACCTTACTTTATAATGTCACTATAATATAAAATTTTAGCAACAACAATTACAGTATTACTACATATAGGCAGAAATAAACAAGATATAGATAAACAAAAACCTAAAATCGCTAGTCCTCCAACTTGAAAGCTCGAGCTAGAAGAGACAATATATACAAGAACTGTCCCTAAAAATTAGAGAGACAAGTTATTATAAAAGATCATATTTTCTTAATAATCATAAAAAAGTATTTTTGGTAGAGCATTGTGTATCACTGTTGGTAGGAGTTAAAACTCTTTCTATCACTCTATTGTGTGTACCATCAACTTATAATTTTTGATCTACCATCTTCTACACTTATCTGTGTATACGATACAATTTTTTTTTCCTCCTCAACAGACCACGTCGCGGGTTTCCGTAGAGGAGGACGCGGCGCGCTGCGGTTTGTCGCCGGCGCCGTTGACGGATTACCCCCGCGTGCGCCGGCGCGCACGCCGTCGTGATCCACTCGGCGGTCACCAAGGTCTTCGTCCGGGATCTCTCCTCCGGCGGCGCCCAGCGACGACGGCGGCGGGGCCGCCGCCTTCATGCTCAACCGCTGGCGCTTCCGCCTCCCGCCCTGCACGCGCCACTTCATGGCCACTGCCACCTTCGCCGAGGGGCGAGGGCGAGCTCGTCGTCACCGTCCCCAAGCGGCGGCGACATTGGGGCCGCTGTCTTCGGTTGCATTATTACCATTTGAAACATCTTCATTTCAGGGAGCTGGCCAAGATTATGCTGCCCAGTTCCGTAAGGATTTGTCTATCCCTGACATGGAACGGCTGCCTGCGCGTCTCTGTCAAGCTGGTAATTTAGTGTATTGCATTGTATATATGTCAGTAGAATTTGATGCAATAAACTGGATCGTCGCACCTTTTGGTTCCTGTAAACTATTTCCTTGTGTTTAGCGTCAGAATACTGTCTTGCATTTCTACTTTGGGATATTTGAAATATTTTGGCTCTTTGTCTAACCTGAATGACTCGAGCATTCAAAAGCTACATTTTCTGCAGTGATGAAAACAAGAGAAGTTCATTGGTTGTTCTTTATGAAGAGGCATCAGAGAGACTGCTTCAGCAGTTTACTGCTGTGCTGTGGGGTGCTAGCAGATGTTCCATGCATGGTGTTCTATTAGTACATTGATAGCACAGAGGGATTTCAACCTAATGATTTGCTCTCACCAGGTAGAATAACAGCTTTCTTCAGTATGTTTTCCCCCACAAACTATGAATTGCAGTCTACCAAAGAGGTAATCACAATGTTTTTTCCCGCTTGTTTTTAAATGTAAATAAGTACATAAATATATAAGTGAGCTGCTCTGTTGCATATTTAGTTTTCTAGTATATATCTACTCATTTTACAAATACTTTGTACCTTACTACCTACTACTAGTAACAAAAAAGAAAAGAAAAGAAAGGCATTCTTCAGAATCTGATCCAGCCATTTATTTTACAAGTAGCGTGTACCTACTACTACTACCGCGTAATCTGTAATGTAAGGTACGTTTAATTTAGAACATGAGATGATAATGGAGATATGCAGTCAATTATTGTGCTATTGTGCATAAACTAGGTACATTATCGTGGTGTTGTGTATAAACTAGGTACATTATCGTCATTCTTCAAAGTTCACTTCTCTGTTTTTGGCATTAATTGAAGTTGGACAGTTTGTTTGGGGCTAGTTTTGAAATCTGTATTTCTTCTTTCTTTCATCTTTCCCTTGTGCTAAGTTACTGCATATTTCTTTACTTTGCCTGAACACATGGCTAATTTCTTAAATATGGTTCATAGATGCTCAATTCGAATTGAGATCTATGTTAACAACTGAATTCCTAAGAAGACATTTTAAATATAACAGCCAGAGGTTTCTGTCAGTACTGTATGGCTGAACTGAAAGACTAATATTAGAACTTGAGGCCGAGTTAGAGACAGAATAGAAGAAATGCATTCAGAACCTGATTCAGCTATTTGTTGAGTATCACACTGAGTAGAGGCAGTTGGTTTCCGTTGTTGCTGGTAACACATCATGCGATATTTGGTATAAGAGAATGACCCTTGAAAATTAGAGTTCGGTTCCCTTATGCCAAGTGCCTAGTAAATTTCCCATTTAATGGGATGATCATATATAAAAATCGACATTAATTATAGAATATATATAAATATTGTAACAAAATTATACCAAAAATAATGATAACATTAGCAGTGGATAACATCATATATCAACCCAACTACTAAATATGGATTACAGTGGAGATAAAGTATTTACAATTGAAGTAAAAAACATCAACACAGGATGTTCCTAGAAACAAACATTAACATGGGAAAAAATAGTGTTTCCAGGGCAGATCCTCTTATGCAGCCATCCCTGAAAATAAATGGATTTCCAGGGATGATCCGCAACTAAAGCCTAGCTTTAGCATTGCTAGATGTGGGTTGCAATTCAAACCAGCCTTGAAAAAAATATAGCTTCTATAAAATCATTTGCGTAGAAGTTCCCAGGTTCCAGGTAAATATGGTGCTGACTTTTCAACTAGCAAGCCGTATACGGTATACCAGATCACAGGCTAGGTCAAATCTCCTGTCTACCTTCTCTGCTTCCGAGTCACGAAACATCCTAATGACTACTACTATTCTTTTAGTCATTTTTGCTTTCAATTTTGGTATCAAGCCATGCTTTGGGCAGGACTGCAATATATTCTAGAACCAGCTTTATTTTCAGTGAAATTATTTACAACTAAAGCTCTATGGTGTGAATTGAAATGTGTAACATTCATCGGACATCGTAAGCTTTCTACCTTTCCTTGCCATAATGGTGTGTGTTCTCACCGACGACGACTGCTTATTAGGAGTAGCATGCATTCATGGGTTGGTCTAGATGATGTTAACACAATATATGGCTGGGAAGATACATTTAGTAGGATGACTCATCACAGGTCATGAGGTCCTCATCAGTTCCTATCCAAAATAAATCCTTGGTTTGATTGGTTTCACTTGACTTGGGGCACTTTTGAATTCCAAGACAACTACTGGATATCAAAACTCATCCAGTCATCTCAGAAACGATGCAAATATCTTTTACTACAGACCTGACGTATCTCTTTAACACACCCAATTTGAAGCAATTGATGATAACAATACTATATTGTAAGAGTAATCGATAGTCAAAGCATATTTTTTTTTCTAAAGAAAGACCACACAAATATCCTAGTATATGCCAGGCAGGTACTTCCAAGAAAGCAAGGAGGTTCCCATTTAAATTTCACAAGGGTGAAGGACCTTTGTGACGATTTTTCCAACTATATACTTAGAAAGCGTGGGACTGCAGGAGCTACTTGTACCCTACGATCGCTATTTCATCAGTGCTTCCATACCAGGCCTGCGTAGCTTACAGCTCTCGGGGACGATGATGCTCAAGGCCGTGCTCCTTGTTTCGGTGCTGCTTCTCGCTGCTGCTTCTCTACCTCGGGCACAGCTGCAAAGTACTCTCTCTCTCTCTCTCTCTCTCTCTCTCTCTCTCTCTCTCTCTAAGTACACAATTAATCGTCTAGAGTCATTTGTTCGCGCATGGAATTGTTTGGTTAATGCATGCTTCCCAATATCCTTTGAAATTTATGTGGAATAGTGGCCATTCTAAAGGAATTTTGAAGGAAACTAAACATGAGCTATAACTTCATTGTTTTATTTCCTATTTTTTCCCTGCAATGTTTCCAAAGGCATCTTTTAATTTTTCCTTTGTTTTGAAATCCTATAGGATTTGTCATCCCTATTTTTTTTACTTCGTATTGTAAATCATTTTTTTTCTGAAGGAGACATAAATTTAAAGGTGTTCTGGTCCTCTTCGATTGCAGTTTGTGATCCAAGGTTAATTGGATTTGTCTTGGTCCATCGCACAAACTTTTGCCTGCTTGCTATGGCACTGATGATGTGACATGTTGCCAATTGGTTTTGGTCCAGTACTGTAGTATAAATCGTGCAAGATATTGTTTCTCTGGTTCTCCCCCTTTGTTTATGTTTTTCTTTGGGTGAGAGAAAGAAAGCTAGAAACAATATGATACCTGGTTTTCTTTTTTTTTTTCCTTGGCACATTGTCACAGTTTTCATCTGGAAATATGTTTTGTTCCAGATGGTTCACTGGCCGTAGGGCAGTCTTTGCAAGTTGAGCAAACACTAGTTTCAGCACAAGGTATTTTTGTGTTGGGTTTCTTCACAATTGGGGCCAACACATATCTAGGAATATGGTACAATCACATGAAGCCTCAAACAATCGTCTGGGTGGCAAACCGTGACAAACCAATAGAGGGAGGCAATGCAAGCCTTGCCCTCAGCCAAAACTCTCTTGACCTTCTGGATACAAGAAAAGGAAAAAAAATCCCCATATGGTTTACTGGCACACTCACCAACAGTCCACAAGCCTTCCTTCTTGACTCTGGCAACTTTATTGTCAACGATACCATGTCTGGGACTAGTCATAGTCCACAACTACTTTGGCAAAGCTTTGATTATCCCTGTGACACATGGTTGTCCGGTATGATAATCGGCTATGACACATTGGCGCAGAGCAACTTTCAACTCAGATCATGGAAGAGCGATTCGGACCCGTCTTCTGGGGACTACACCATAGGGCTGGATCCGAGCCGACTGCCTGGACTGGTCTTGCGCAAGGGCGATGCTTTGGAGTACAGGACTGGTCCATGGAACGGCCAGGGGTTCAACGGCCAGCCATACCTCACTTCCACAAGCAATGTGAAGTTCAACATGGATGTGCGCAAAGGCAGCGCATACTACTCCTTCACGTCTTTGAACACATCAATCCAGTGGCGCACTGTCCTGACGCCAGATGGCATCGCCAATCGCTGGTACAGCAACGCCAGCAATGAGTGGGTGGACTTCTGGCATTATCCTCAGTCTCAGTGTGATACCTACGCGTTCTGCGGTCCGAACGCCATTTGCTCCACCGCTGTCTGCCAATGCCTGCCGGAGTTCTTCCCCAAGTCACCAATCGATTGGAACCAAAGGACATTCACCGGTGGCTGCATGAGGAGTGCGGCGCTGTTTTCTTGCTCGTCGGCGAATGGGTTTAGCAGGATCTCACTTGTCAAGGTGCCTGACACACAGAACACCACCCAGGTTCAAGTCAAGAGCTTGGATGACTGCAGGGAGCTGTGCTTAAGGAACTGCTCGTGCAATGCTTACGCTTACGCCCTGCTTGGAGGGGGCGACTGTGTCATGTGGTCAGGTGATCTGCTCGATACTGTTCAGCTTACTTTAGGAGGGATAAATGATCTGTACACTCGGATTTCCCATAATGATGATCCATCTCACACAGGTATGTTTTGATGATCATTCCTATTAGGAGAATGTAAGAGTTTATTTAGTACTTTTATTATACTATAAATATGGATCCCTATTCTTTTACAGCTAAACAAACTGCTATCATTGCCTCTGTCTCTGTTGTTGGAGGGTTGCTGCTTATTTCTGCATTGCTAGTATTTTGTTATCGTCGAAGCCAACGAAAGCATTTACCACTAGCACTTGGTACGCACGATTAATATTTATCATTCGTGATTTTTATGTATGATCAGGACTATATATCATTTCATTCGTGAAAAACTTGTACAATCAGAATTGTTTGTAACAGAATATGAGCATGCACCAGGGCCTAATAAGCTTACAACCCACCTTGAGAAGAGTTTAGATCTGAATGCTATCAGAGTCGCCACCAACAATTTTGCTGAACAAAATAGTATCATTTCTACCCAATCTAAGACAATCTTCAAGGTACTTAATTATTTTTCCTTTTGGAGTTTTGGTTGTGAGTCTGTTAAATTAGTATATATGAAGAATTTGTCATCCTTGGCATTGCACAGGGAACACTAGCGAATGTTGGTGATTTGGCAATCAAAAGAATAAACACAGAAGCGGGAATTGAGGAGCTCAAGAATGAGGTCAAAATTCTTGAGAGGCTTAACCATTCGAACATCATAAGGATGATGGGATCTTGCATAGGGAATAATGGCAACATAATATGCTATGAATATATGCCTGGTGGTAGCCTTGATGAAGTTCTGTTTGGTATGTTTTTCTTGTAATATGAGTGGTTCCTTGCAGACATAATTATCATCAGAATAGAGTCATTTCTACAAGATGAATATATGATGGTCATCTTACCAGCCTTGAATTGAATCTGAGGCGTGCAGCTGAAGATGACAATTGTGGAGTCCCCGACTGGCCTTCACGTCTTCACATCATGCAAGGGATTTGTGAAGGATTACTATATCTGCATGAGCAGTGCAGAATCGTTCATCGCTATATAGACCCTAGTAATATCCTACTTAGCGATGATGGATTGACTCCCAAAATCTCAAACTTCGGCCTTGCAACTCTGCTTGATCAAGGCCAATATGAAGGGAAGGCGGAAAGCTTCGAGGGAACACGGTGAGTTCATTTTTGCAGCCATTATTGGACTCGCCTTTACTGTTTTGTTCCATGCAGTTTTGTTTTGACTTGTGATGACTGATAGAACCGATAAGTGACAGTGTGCTTACTAACTAGTAATGAATTGTACTCAGTGGATACAGCGCTCCCGAGTTGTTGTACCGCAAATTGTACTCGGTGAAGTCCGATGTGTACAGCTTTGGCATAGTACTTCTGGAGATGGTAACAGGCTGCAAAGCAACATCTTTTCATAGAGAAGATGCTGATGACCTTCCTACATATGTGAGTACAACTTACTCTACCTTGTCCTCAGCAGAAAAAACCTAGTCTATCAACAATACTGCAATAGAACCAAAAGAAGCTGTTGCACACTCAGAAGAATGAGTTGCACATTCCAGATTTTAGATATGATGAAAATGTGAGGTTTCCATTTATAAATATTTGTGGTTATTTCCTTCTCACTGTCGACCTTAATTTATTTTTTTTCTTTCGATGAAGGTTCGACAGCACTGGACTCAGGGAACTGCTGAGCAGTTGAAGGATCCAAGAATGGGTGATGCTTCCAGAGGAGAGGTTGGCAGATGCATTCATATAGGCCTCCGTTGCGTTCAAGATGATCCAGACGTGAGGCCTACCATGTCATACATCAGGAACACGCTAGCAGCAATTCGCTCTTAGTCTTAGCTATGATGGAATCACTTGGACGATTCTAATGTGTTCATTATCTATTGTTATCACTGTTTCACTTTGGCTATGTACATGAATGCGGAGGGTGGATTTTTCCCCCTTCATCTAAAAATTATCACTGATTCACTGGTGTTTAATATTTATGCAAGGTGATCCAAGCGCCACCATAGTTATATTATTTATTATTACACTATTTTTGTAGAATCTGTTTGGCTGCTTATCTCTTTGCTTTTCTTATCGAGAATAATTTGAAATTGCACTATTTTTTTGTTTCTCATTTTTTAGAAATTATTGTTTACTATGGCTTTGTTCTAAGTCAAACGTCTTTGACTAAATTTTTAGAAAATACATTATCTATTGTTTTTCTTATCAAGAATAATTTGAAATTTCACTATTTTTTTTTGTTTCTCATTTTTTAAAAAATTATTTTTTATTATGTCTTTGTTCTAAGTCAAACGTATTTGATTAAATTTTTTGAAAAAATATATTAATATCTAGAACAAGTAGATATATACGAAGGATACTCTGCTTAGATAATTTGGCCGCCGCTAAGGCCGAGGCAAGCACACTAGCCTAGTTTCCCACCTCGATGACAATCGGGAGGCTTCTTGGCTCTGGTCACACACCACTGTGGAGCTCCCCCCTGGACCCCGCCTAAGTTCTTTTCGTAGTGGTGTCCCCTTACAACTTTATGAGGGGAGGTAAGGATCTCACTCTCTGATACACACATCGGTAATTTCACATTTTATAATACCTATTGTGAACTTCGGACTCTAGAGTTTAGGAACACGATTAAACACAAAACCCCTTCCTTACTAGACGTACAAAGTATTACTTGAACTATTATAATTCTTGAGTCCTCAAGATCCAAGCCATTCGAACAATACATATACCGATAAACTTACTAGACAACGCCACAAAATGATCAATGCTATCAAAACATATTCCATGGAATATTTAGTGGAACTAATTTGATGACATAGATCCTAGTACAATTTTTTTATAAACTTAGGTAAAGAAAAATGAAATAAAAGTGAAGTGACCTATATTTTGAAGTAGAGGTACTACCATAATCGTATAACTGGTCATAAGCGACTCACAATCGCTTGGTGGTCTGGGTCTGATGGAGCACTGATCACTGAACACCAGGAAAAATCACTCCTGTAACTATGTGCAAAATATGCAGCCACACACTATCATGGGCCCTAATCACCAAACTAAACTAAACTAAACATAGGTGCACTTGCCTTGTGTGTACACGAAATTGTGCCATAGGAATGCTTATATAGTGAGATTTTTAGGTTGAATCGCTATTTTTATATTTTACTTATTTATTTTGGATGCATTTGTATTGTACAAATACATTTTTTTTAATCATTTGTTGAAACCAATACTCTTAGACCTTTTTTAAAAACGAACTTTTTGACAGACTCGAAACCAAATACTACTTGCTCCATCTAAAAAATATATAGTTTTTGAGAAATAAAAAAATCTATGAATCTGTTCGGCGGACTTATAAGTCGGCAAATAAACTAAAATACTTGAGTTGATTTTTTATAAGAAGAAATACTATTGACTTATGTTTTGAAACAACTTTTTTTTAAAATGAAACTTGAAATGGACTTTTTCTATATTTTAGCTTTTATATATATATATATATATATATATATATATATATATATATATATATATATATGACAAGTTATTATTTTTATATAAGAGCTCTAATAAGAAAGATTCTTTTGACTTCTGGTAACACCGTTGCCTACTGCGGCTGCCAGTGCCAGGCCCGGCCAGGTCGGATGAACCGTACGTTTTTAATCGTGAACCGTACTCCGTACGTACGTACTAGTAGTAGTGTAGTACTACTTGGTTTGGTAGTGAGCCGAGCGTGTGTGGGGAAAAGCCGGCTGGCTGGTTCGTGACGGTGAAATTCCACCGAAATCCAAATCCGACCAAACCCACTTTAACTCAGGCGGTCAACTTCCACTATCGGATCCAAAATTATTTGATGTGTTTTCTTTGCTAAAATAAATAAATTTGACAAACAAAACAAATCTCGTCTCGCATAAATCCATCCACTCCTCGTTCTTCTCAACGCAGGCAGGGAGGCACCAGCGAGCGAGCGGGCGGGCCGGCTCGCCGACGACGACGACCCTCTCGGCCTCTCCGCGCTCCGCCCACGGCAGCACATACAGCGGAGATGGCCGCCACCCCTCCTCCTCTCCTCCTCCGCCTCCTGACCCTAGTCCTGGCTCTGGCCGGGGCCGCCGCGGGCAAGATCTCGGCCCCCCGCACCCCGATCTCGCGCGACATCTACCACTCCAGGTGAGCTGACCACCCCCCTGTCCCCACCTCCCGTCCTTCCCGTCCACCGCAGCTCGTGTCCCGCTCGCTTCCCCGCCGAATCCCGCGCCGGTTCGTCTGGCTCGCGGCGGCGGTGCTGCCTGCTCTCCTGGCCAAATGCCTCGCCAGCCACTGTCCGCGTCAGGTTCGTCTGGTTCCAGTCGCGGATTGCTCTCGGCTCATGCGCGATTTTCGTCTCACTGGGAGTTAACTGTCGCCTGTGCGTAATTTGGCTTTGCTTGCTGCGGATTCGGCTTGGTGCATGATTGCTCCTACGCGCACTTCGACTGGACTGAACGAATGAATCCGACACCGTTTCCTCTTACTACCAGTTGAGACATTACAGGCTATGCTTGTGTAGAAATGGCATGCCTCGACCTTAGCTTAGCTGGTACTCCCTCCATTCCAAATTATAAGACGTTTTAGGGACATTGTTTTCACTATGCATCTAGACATAGTGTATATCTAAGTTTGCAGCGAAAATCATGAGTCTAGAAAAGCCAAAACAACTTATAATTTGGAACTGATTGGGTGCATTGCAGGCTATGCTTGTGTAGAACTGGTACGGTTCGACCTCATTTGTAGTGGGATTTGACCTCCCTGAAGGACGGTCTTGGCGTGGTGGTAGAGTCTACTCACTTGTGGCCGGTGTCCAGACCAACCTCATTTTTTTTTGGCAACATATAAACAAAACTAAGGCTATGAGCTATGTATTTGTTAGATTGACATTTTTCTCTTGTGGGAATTGGGATTCAACCTTGCTGCTGCTATGAGCTATGTATTTATTAGCTTGACGGTTTCTGGCGATTTCACTTTTTGGATTTTGGGTGTATAGTTTGGTGGTTGGGACTTGGGAACCCTCGGCACTTCACTTCTGTTTGATAACTCTAGTTGAGATTCCTATATGATGGCATAGTGATTATTTTCACTTTTCTTGCTAGTGATTCTCTTCTGCGTGAAATCAAGGCCTTGGTTGCTCGGCATTCCGACAAATTGAGCGTGAGTGGTTTCCCCTGTGCTTGTGCAATTGTCTTTTGGTCAGTCTGCTTTGTTTCCAGCAGTCCCTTTTATCCGATTCTGAAAAATATGTTGCAGATGGACACTATCAGAACAAGCAACCAAGGCTATTCTGCGGAGCTATTTGTAGTTACGTTTAATCACATGAAGGAGAGAGCAGATAATGGCTCAAAAGTTCACATCCTTCTGGTCAGTTTCCAACTAAGATTTCTTCACTCTTCCCCCTGAATCTATGCTTCACTTTCGAAAAGTTGCTTAGCAGATTGATCCAATATCTCAGGATCGTTCCATTCAAATAATTCCCACCATTTCGGTTCACCTTTGTTGAGAGGCTGCACTTCCCAAAAAAAAAAAAAAAGAAGAAAAAAACTAATAAACACGTCTTTTCATTACTATTTGTGTGTTGGTTAGTAAATTAAATTATTGATACCTTGCGGTTTTGACAGAAAGGTTCATTGTCTTCCAGAGCTTTGGGCAGCATGGCAGAGAACTTATTACCTCTGAAGTTGCATTACATCTTCTCTATATTTTAACGGAGAAGCCTAAGATCGCTGGTGTGGATCTTTCATCCTTTGAGAAACTGCTGGAGAACCTTGTGATCAAAGTGAGTCCTTATTTGCATTCAGCTCTTAAAATAATTTTTAATAAATAGAACACATTATATAAATGTGCCCTTTGTTCTGTTATGCCCTGTTTTGGACTAGCATAGCATTGGGCATGATCTTCTCTTTCAAATGTTTCCTAGGTGCATATATATCAGGTATTTAAATTCATGGTCCTACCCTTTTTCCAGTATTTTGATCATGAGCTTCATGTTGTCATGCTTGTGTTGTTAAAATTGTAGTGCACCACGATTAATTGCTATTACTCGGTCTAAGTTGCAACAAGTACAGAAGACCTGATAACTAGTATGGTGGTTGCATGGGGTGGGGTATTAGGATGACGATTATGGTCTTCTAGTTTAAACAGTATGGATTTGGCCTTGAAACTAAAAACATTGTCATTACATGTTGATGACATGCTTAGGGCCTGTTTGGATACATGTGACTAGTTACTAGTTGGGGGCTAAAAACTAATCCAAATTAGCTGTGTTTGGCTACCTAGTTGGCTAACAACTAGTTGAAGACTTGGCTAAAAAATTAGCCCACCTATTAGCTCTCCTGTTTGGATGCATTAGAGCTAATTTTGGCTATCATTTTTAGCCTACCGATTAGACCTTTTATCCAAACACGCCCTTAGTCTTATCACCTTTACTTGTGTCCTGTTTGTTTCCCCCTCGCACTATTTGTTTATGTTCTGTATCAATACATAATCACATCTTGGTGTCAAGTTGTATTGTTTTTCACATGTGGCTTTCTCTTTTAGGTTGTGCCAATGGAAAATATGAATGGCCGCAAACGTGTCGAGGAAGGGGAGCTTTGTGATAGGAGAAATGGTGATTGTTCCATTTCTCACAAATTCATCACTACAAACAGTTTTTATGCCAACATCTTATTTATCTATATTTCTCTGTGACAGGAAGAGGAGTTGATCTTAACAGAAATTGGAGTGTTGACTGGGGAAAGAAAGAAAAGGTGAGTATCTAAGGTCACTGGTTTTTGAGTCAAAAATTAGATTTTGCCCATGCATTACCGTCTATATTCCTTGGTCATTTGTTGTTTACTTGGGTTTAATCCTGCCATCCTTTTTGTCATCTGTGGATTTTGAGCTAGTGGACTTTTATATGTGTCAGCTTCATTATTTTATTTTATCTTACATGTTTCTTGTTGGGTCCAATCAGTCAGTCATACAAATATGCATGCCATTAGTCTATTGAATTTTTTGTTTGGATTTTTATGTATTATAGGATTATGACCCATATGAGGAGAATCCTGGTATTGCTCCTTTTAGCGAACCTGAGGCTCAGATCATGAGGGAACTATCTAGCTCGTTTAAACCTCAAATTTGGGTGAATGTGCATTCAGGAATGGAGGTAACGCAACCCTCTTATATTCTGTTGACATCCTGTACTTGATGCATAATAACAAGTTTGATCATTGCTTATGATGCAACTAAGCCACCAAAAGATGACAAATTGACCCTTCTGGAAAGAAGCTACTTTCAAGCATGTTTCCTGTCTTGGCACTTGTAAATCTTGATTTACTATTTTTTTTCTCAACTTTCTCGGCTACATCATACAAAACACTCTTTATCATCATGTGACACATGCTAGTTTGTCATGAACAATGCCCAAGATATAATCAGAAGAATATGATATGTATGAGTATTATAGATACCATTTTCCCTTTATAAATGGAGGAAGCAAGAGCGTATGGTTTATCTATCGGGTTGTGATTCATGAATCTTGAATCATGATATATTCGCCTAGCACAGAATGCTATGATGCCTGGTTTGTTCATGTTATTTATGGAATACAGCTATTACCATGATTATTTTTTGGAGTTCTGAAAGATGAGCAAAACGCGCGTTTCATTAACTCTCATAAAATAGAAAAATAATAACAAAGAAAAACTAACACATAGAAAGAGAGACCTATTCCTTGTAGTTTGCACAATACCCCCCTTCTGATACCACTGATGCTGCTAAAGTGCTAATTTATGTCTGTCTCATCCTTTTTTTTTCTGTTCATCAACCTTAGGCCTTATTTATGCCATATGATCACAAGAATACCACACCAAATGGAGCGTCTGCCCATTTGATGCGGTCAGTTCTAGAGAATTTGAACCACCGCCATTTCCAAGATAGCTGCCTAGTTGGGTCAGGTGGTGGATCTGTTGGGTATGTACATCTAGCATGTTCCCATCTTCTCATATTATTACTTGTATTACTTTGTTGTTTGTCACCCCCCTGAAGTTCTGTCACTTTTGACATGACAGTAGCATTAAGATAACTCTCCAGCAAATCAAGTATATTTGTATTTTCTTTTTATCCTTCCCTTACCAGATATCTTGCACATGGTACAACAACTGACTACATGTATGACGTTGCAAAGGTGCCAATGCCGTTCACCTTTGAGGTCAGTTAATCTATTTTCTGTAACTATCTATTTTGGAGCTGCACAAAGCTGTATATATAGACATAATAGCACTGAGCTCATGTTGCTATTATTCAGATATATGGAGATGAGAAAGCATCTACTGATGACTGCTTCAGAATGTTCAATCCTGTTGACAAGAAAACATTTGATGTACGTAAATCTTACATTCCTGTGGCTGTACTTCAGGCTTTTTTGGTGGCATTGTTTCTGTCTGATCTCCGGTGTTTTTTTCCCCTCACCAGAGTGTCATTAACAAGTGGTGCATGGCATTTCTCATTCTTTTTGAGGAAGGCCTGCGAAACCTGCGGGATGCGCAGGTAGTACCACAAGGCACACTAGAAAACTGGGTCCCAATTGGAGGAGACATTGTCGAGATAAATGTGGAGCGGAAGAGTAGCCGCGAGAGGAAACTAGAAGGCCTCGACCTTGGAATGCAGGAGCTAAGGACGTACTTCCGGCTATTTTTGCTATCAACATTCTTGTTGATGTTCATGTTCTGCACACGGATATCAAAGAACAGAAACAGAGACTCAGGTAACTTGTTTGATCCTTGAAATGAGTACCAAAGAAAGCATCGGTTGGGTCCCTCTGAGCTGAATTTCGGGTGCGAGAACAATCTCCGTTTGTTGCCACAGATCAAATGAACAAAGCGATGGAACATTCAGAGCCAGAACATGGCTCTGCTTCTGCACCCTGGTATTCGGAGTTGGCAATCCGTATATTTTGGACATGACGATTGTGACAAGGCTTGTAGGATCAGAATGATGTCAGGCAGTCTCTGTTTAGATTACAGTAGATTCCAGATGATGTGGCTAATTGTTAACAAAGTTGTAACTGTAAGCTGTAAAATTGTCCATATCAGTTTTTGTGATGCATAGGCTTTTTTTAGTGCACCCAACACTGGCTATGAAGGCTTACATTTGGTGGCATGAATTAATGCAACATCAGCCTGGTGTAGTGATTTATGATGCGGTGGATATGAAATTGTGATGGCCTGAATTACCTCTGGATTCTCAAATTGTCACGCTGGGCTCCCTCTCGCGCTCAATTGCTCCAGCCCTTGACGACGTGGGGAAGGAGATATGAATAATTCCTGGAATGAATTTGAAATGTGGGCTCCTCTTCGAGGGATCCATCAGGCATTAAAAGAAAAATGAAACCGTGATGGTGTAGAGGATATTTTAGGGGAAAAAAAGGCATACAGATCATTTATGTATCGCCATCGCAATAATAATCTATAGATAAATGTGATTCGAGTAGTAGTGGACTGGATCAATCCATCAGAACGTACCAGTACCACAATTCGCCCTTCGAGGGCCTCTTGCGGTCTTGCCTAGCTCGCCACCTGCGGGAGTCCAGCCCACAGAACACGTGGAGAAGAAACCTCACCCGAGCCTCACTGTGGGAAAGAGGCACGGTAGAATTTTATCAGTAAGGCGTTTCCCAGTGACGGAGCGTGGCCCAACATTAAGGGGGGGCTAATTCATGCTAAACACTACAGTACTGTAAAAAAATTCTACTGTATAAGCATAATTGCATATCAATTTATGGAGCACTGAGTGATTAGAACTATAGGATTTTCTAGCACCAAGTATAGGTTTTAAAAGCCTAAATATAATGGCTACATGTGAGATAACATGACTCTAGCTAGCAAGTCATGATGACAAAATAGGCACGTATTTGACTTCACCAGTATGTTGCCTAGTAGTATTATGCCTCTTGCTCTTTCTTTGCTAGGTTACGGGACAGAAGTAGTAGGCTTTACATACTCTTCATAAGCTGACATGCTACTAGACCTTCATGATTTTGCTGAAGACAAGCAGGGGCCGGAGCCCAGTTTCGCCTCCACTGAGCTCCGTCCCTGGTGTTTCCATCAATATCATGTCGCGTATGGTGACTTTGTTAATTTCATTATGAGAATTTGCCGATGTGGTTTTCGAAATTGTTCATAGGAGTAGGATTTGTATACGGCGATGAGTGTGTTGTGGTGTGTAATATGAAAAAACTTACGGAGCCGTGGGCCCCGTATATAGTATATTAGCTTACGAAATAATAAATACATGTGCAGTGTGTATTTTACGCTATCCCAAAGATCTGGTTCAACTCTAAGCCGATACATAAAATAGTAAGCGCTCCATGGTGTTTCCCGGAACTGTATACAGGTAGGTTAGGTAGTTGCCTGATGCCTGCTTGTCTTCCATCTATCCTCTAACAAACTGTCGGTTTCCAACTTTCCGTAGAACGATCGAGGAGCCAACTACGTATAGTACGACTGTACACAAACTCTAATTAAATTGGTTGATGACTAACCAAACTCGCATTAATTATATTCGAGTCAAGAGCTGCTGACAAGCATGCATCCGTACGTGTGGTCCGTCCGATAGAAAAAAAAAAAATCGCACATAGCGGCGGCCGCAGGCAGAGGCTGCATTGTCACACAAGCTGGCGTGCAAGTGCAAGCAACATTTTTACATCTCCAATCTCCAGGCAGAATTGCCTGAAAACAATGCATGGGTATAATAAGTTCTCAGTTGACCAAGCAACGCAGTCCGATGCATCAATAATCCGTATCCTTCGACGGCATTATTTTCTTCTCTGAAGGTGCCCGGCCAGCGCCCTGCTTGCTGCCTGATCTGATGCATGCGAGTCAGGTTTTTGGTCGTCATTGGTTGTTTTATAACGAATTGAAGAGCGGAAGCAGTTAACATAATGGCTAATCTACTAACTAATCTACCCACCAGATTCATTGGAAGAAGGAAAAGGATTAAAAAAATAGGTAGTTTTAATTTGTTTGGCTATGTACTCCCTCTATTCCAGAAAGAAATTCGGATAGTATAGGTCAAACTTTCTCAACTTTGATCAAACTGGTAGAAAATGTGTGCAACATTCATACCTCCAAGTAAGTTTCTCATAAAAAATATATTTTACGATCCATCTAATGATACTAATTATATATGAGAAATATTGATATTCTTTTATATATAATTGGTCAAAGTTTAAAGAAGTTGGCTTCTTCGAAAGCGATAACAGACTTGTACTTTGAGAAATTAAATAGTGAGTACCTATAAAGTTGAAGTTGAACTAACGACCAATAATCAAAGGATAATTTGTTATTCATCGACATCGAGCTACTGTTTATTGGTGTCGTCATTTACAAATATAAGGTCAGGAATTATGGACAGAGCGCTGTCAATGGGGAGGTGGAGGTGGAGGAAAGAAGCGGAAAAACCAGCTCCCTCGATTCGCTCTTACTTCCATCCTCTTCGTTGTTCACACTGCCACCCCTCTCCATGGCATCGCATGAGGATTAACGTGGCCTAGAAGACTAAGGTCGATTCGGGAAGAAAGAGCTCAATTCATAGGTAATTGATCACGATTTGAGGGAGTGATTCACGGGTGCTCAAGACTGATTCGAGGGTTGTTGATCTGCTTATCGACCACAGTACATACTCACTAGAACCACGCCTTGACCCAAAGATGCTATGAACGCCGTTGTTGTCAGCTAGAGTTAGAGCCTCAAGAAGCCCCCATCAAATGCTAGGAAGGTACTAGCTAGTAGAACCGAATCATGCGTATTAGAAGGGACCTAGAGTAGGGGATGCTGAGAGCTAGGTAAGAGCTCCACCAAACAAGGCCATAGCATATCCTAAGAACCATTGCTCATCGTGGGGGATTCGATATATATCCCTCCAATCCAATTAAAGGCTCTACACATTGATTTCGGCGTATACATGTCCCGACCTAAATAAACATGCAGGTACTCCCGTCATTCCAAATTATAAGATGTTTTGGCAGTGCATAGGTTTTATCTCAAGGCTCGGTGGTCGTCAGATGAACCCTAAACGACACATGTGAGAGATACTATATATCCAGTCCGTGCTTGCTCGGAAACAACATGGTGGCATACTGGCATCATGCACTTTGTTTACACGCATATATGAACCGAAGGTTAAATACACGCATGTTGAAGTTTAAAAACGAAGAAGAACATGTGTGTTGCCTGCCGTGTCGGTACATTTTTTTTTAGATAATGGATAGTATATATCCGGCTTCATCTACCAGAAGGTAGAATCAGGCCAATTATTATAAAGTTCACACACTGGACATAAAACCCAACGTTCCAATCGTTACACCATGAAGAAAAAAATAACAAGTTCGAAGGAAAAATATTGACTAAACATGACCGATACTCCTATATCGAGAGCCATCCATTGGAGCCAAAGAATTCGAGGGGACGCGTCTCCAAAGAATCGGGCAAAGATGTAATGAAGCTGCTCCAAAGTAGACCCTCACGCCCGCTGCAGTAGTCTTGTCCATTGCCGCAGCCCGGTGAGTACCCCGAATAGAACCCAAAAAAGATTTCGGTCGCATTTATCAAAAACCACCTCATTTCTTGTTATCCATATTGTCCAAAGATAGAGCAGATGCTGCAGTTAATAATAATGCCTCACGGGATTTACCACCTCCCTTAGACCAAGTAGAAAATAAATTCTGAAAGTCAAGTGGAGGGGCTAAACCAAACAGTAAGTGAACAGCACGCCACAGAAATTTAGCATAGCAACAATCAAAAAAGAGGTGATTAATGGTTTCCAGGGAATGGCAAAAGGAACAACTTGAGTCACCATTCCAGTTGCGTCTAACTAGATTATCTTTAGTTAACAGAACACCTCTCTTTAAATACCACAAGAAAATCTTTATCCTTGAAGGTATTTTGATTTGCCAAATATCCTGTGACATCCTAACCCCATTATTAATTAACACAGCATACATCGATCTAACTGAAAAGGTACCAGATGAATGTAAATCCCACACAAACCTATCTCTTCCCCCTTGTAAGTTAACGTCATGCAGTGATGCTACAATTCTATGCCAATCCCGCAAATTCCTTCCCACCAAATTGCGGCGGAAGGATATATTCAGGGGAACTGAAGCTAGAACTGTGGCTACCGAGTCCTGCTTTCTGCGTACTATGTTAAACAACGAGGGGAATTTATCCTTTAGTGGTTGCTTCCCTAACCAAGTGTCCACCCAAAACCGGGTCTGTGTCCCATCATTCACACGGAATGAGCCATATCCCATGAAAGTGTCTTTTACATTCATCAGACCTTTCCAGAAGTGGAAATCTGTGGCCTTTTTAGAACACCCGCCTATTGTTTTGTCCTTTATGTATTTGTTCCGTAGTAGTTCCTGCCACAAACCATCCTCATTGCACAGTTTAAACAACCATTTGCTCAGCAAGGCCTTGTTTTGTAGTTCTAAATTAATAATACCTAGCCCTCCTTGATTTTTTGGTTGACATAAAATTTTCCACTTTGCCAATCTATACTTGCGTTTGTGTTGGTCGTTCTACCAGTAGAATCTGGATCTGAAGCAATCAATCTTTTGTAAAACCCCTTTTGGGATTTCAAAGAAGGACAACATAAACATCGGTAAGCTGGATAGCACCGAATTTATCAGAACTAACCGTCCTCCAACTGACAGTAATTTTCCTTTCCACCCACTAAGCTTCTTTTCAATTCTATCTTCAATCGTTCTCCAATCTTTATTAGATAATTTTCTCGTGTGCATAGGGAGGCCTAAATATCTAAAAAGGAACTTTCCTATCTTACATCCAAACAGTTGCGAATAAAATTCTTCATGGAGCTTCGCCTCGCCAAAGCAAAAAATCTCACTTTTGTGAAAATTAATTTTGAGACCTGAGAGTTGCTCAAAGGTACACAATATAAATTTCGTATTTATTGCTTTGTCCACATCATGACTCATAAAGAGGACTGTATCATCCGCATACTGTAAAATAGATAGGCCATCCTGAACAAGATGAGGAATGAGTCCTTCAACCTGTCCTACCTCCTTGGCTCTAGCAATTAGTATAGCCAACATGTCTGCCACTATATTAAAAAGTATTGGAGACATGGGGTCACCTTGCCGTAATCTTTTTTAGTTTAGAAATAAGGACCTAGGTTGTCATTTACTTTAATATTTACATTTCCTCCCCGAGTGAATTCTTTGCACCCAATAACACCATTTTTGAGAAAAACCTTTCATTCTCGAGTTTGTTGCAAGAAATCCCAGTTGACCTTGTCATATGCTTTTTCAAAATCAATTTTAAAAATTATTCCATCTTGTTTCTTAGAATGAAGTTCATGAACTATCTCATGAAGGATTACCGCACCTTCCATGATATTCCGCCCGGGTAAGAATGCAGTTTGGGTCGGTCTTATTATCTTTTGAGCTACTGTATTCAGTCTGTTAGTCGCTACTTTCGTAAAGATTTTGAAAGAGACATTTAACAAACATATAGGCCTGTATTGTTGGATGACTTTCGCATCTTGATTGTTAGGTAATAAAATTATAGTCCCAAAGTTGAGGCTATTGAGCGGTAAATTCTCTTCATGAAATTCCGTGAACAGAACCATCAGATCATGTTTAATAAGGTCCCAAAAGACCTGATAAAACTCTGGAGGGAAGCCATCAGGCCCTGGAGCTTTATTATGCTCCATTTGGAACACCGCTGATCTCACCTCGGTTTCCGAAAAGTAGTCTGTCAAGAGTTCATTCTCTAGGTCAGACACTTGCGGAATATCATGAATAATGTGCTCCTGTAACTGGAAGTGAGATGGTTCTGAAGGCCCAAACAAGCCCTTATAATAATTAGTAATATGATTTTTTAGCTGCATAACCCCTTTTATTGTATTGGTCCCATCCTCTAGTTGGAAGATTCTCGTCTTCCGATGTTTTCCATTAGCAACCAGGTGGTAGAATTTTGTGTTAGCATCTCCTTCTAAGAGATGCTTAACCTTCGCCCTTTGGTACCACTTGAGTTCTTCCTCGCGTAGTAATTCCGCTAGGCGCTCACCCAGCACATGCTTAAGGTTGAGTTCTACACTACTAAGTGTATAATTCTCAGCTTTTTTATCTAATGAATCCAGCTTGTCTAACAAGGCCTTTTTCTCTTTCTTATAGGCCCCACTAACATTCTTCGCCCACCCTCTAAGATATTGGTGAAGTCTCCTAATTTTAGCTTGCCAAATCTCTAGAGGGGAACCCTGAACAGTAACACTATTCCAGACTTGTGATACAATCTCCCCAAATCCTTCCCTAAGCAACCAACCCAGTTCAAACTTGAACTGGGGTTGGTAAGCCGAGGATGAGTCGTTTGTGTTAAGAAATAAGGGAGTATGATCAGAAATCTCTCTGTTCAGAGCCTGCACAGTAGCTACTGGAAATTTAGACTCAAAATCTGTACAAACAAATACCCTATCCAATTTCTCATATGTCGGCGTTTGCAGACGATTAGCCCAGGTGAACTGTCTCCCTGACATCTCTAGTTCTCTCAGATTTAAAGAATCAATAACCGCATTAAAAAGAAAAGGCCATCTATCATTAAAGTTGGCATTGTTTTTTTCGTCTGGTCTTCGAATAATGTTAAAGTCACCACCTATAATCATAGGTATGGTGTCTTTTGAACAAACCCGTAATAGCTCAGAGAGGAAAATTGATTTATGTTCCATCTGCGCAGGACCATAAACCGAAATTAAATTAAACTTAAAATCATCTTCCTTCTGGCGCAGCATAAACCGGATATAATACTCACCCTCATCAATTAGACCAATATCAAAAATCGATAAATTAACACCTAGAATCATGCCACCTGACCGACCCTTAGGAGGCATACAGTGCCACAGAAAGTCTCTGCCCGCACATATATTATTCAAAGTCGCCTGTGGAATGTTGGATCTCCCGGTCTCAGATAAGGCAATAAAATCTAGGTTTTTTTTCCTTTGTCGGGTTCGATAAAAATCTAAATTTTTAGGATCCGCAAAACCATTGCTATTCCAAAAAATACCCCTCATCTTGGCACCGATTTGGACTTTTTGTTATTTTTTTTCGATTTGGACTTAGGGATTTTCTCTCGTGATACAGGGTCTTGTAGACACAATGGGTCACATCCCCCATCACCGAGGTCCTCACTAATCTGGGCACAGATTAAATTTAGCGCATCCAGATCTAAATCTACCTTATCATCTACAGACTGTACCGAAACACAATCATCAGCAGATCTATTATTCCCATTCACTAGAATATTGTCAGCTAATCGACTTGATTCTAGCTCCTTTAATTTTTGTAAAGATAAATCAACTTGGTGCTCATTAGAACCAAGAGAAATTCCTAAAGCTGAAGAGGATGCTATCAAAGTAGAATCATCAAAGGCATTAAAAGAGATGGGCCGGGTATCGTTACCTTTATTCGAAGGAGTATCTAAATTCCGACGCGCTTTCAACTTTGTTGCTTTCTCCATTGAATCTTGGTCCGAGGTGGCGGCTGGACCTTACTGGCGACACTGCTCCACCACTGATTGCCTTTGAGCTTTTGAGAGTCCCAGCGTGACCCATGGACGGCAGGATATTGGCCTTCCACTGAGGGACCCCATCCGAAGACAAGCTAGACTGAGTAAGCAGGACCACTGGTTTTATTGCACTCTTAGTAGCCTTCGCTGCCGTCTGCTGTTGTAGGACCTCCCCAGAATCCCCGGCATAATCATGTATGGTGCTATCCACACCAACAGAATCCATCGGAGTACCCGAGTCCAATCCCGTAGCTGTGTGTGCACCATCAACACCCTTGTTTTTCTGCTGATCACCGGCTGCCCCTGAGTCACTAGTCTTATCTCTTGGTTCATGACTAGCTGGTGGTTGCTGAGATTTTTTCCCATCCAGCTCCATATCATCTGCATCTTCCTCCTCTGGAGGTGCATCGTCACCTGTGGTCGAGTCCATGTCAATGACATACGGCTCACCATCGATCATATCTTTCTCCACCCGAAACTACAGCTCGTAAACAAAATCCCCGATAACCACATCCACCAGATTTGGGATGAGTTCAGGATCAAGCACGGCTACCTTCAATCTAGCCCTTCCAAACTTAATAGTAAACTTGGTGTCCTTTGCTCGCGGAACACCTAAGATTGAGCCTATTGCCCAAATAATAGGAAATTCCCGAAGCTCTTTGGGTATGCCACGAAATTGCACCCAAACCTTGTCAATCTCATATTTAAAAACATCCTCAGTTTCCTTTTCAAATCGGATCTGAGCTTGCACTGTCTTAGTGTTCATTGGACCCAAGTTAACCATAGTGTTAAGCCATTCAGCAGAAGGGAAAACTGTAGTAAAGGCATCTGACCCTTTTAGGTCAATGACCCAACTGTTACCTGGCAGTAGTTTGTTGAGTTCCACTGCAAGCTGCTCTGCAGTAATGGAACCCTCCAAAACACGTACCACAGCTGACCTATCATCATCAATTATCTTAGGGTTCTGAGCAACAGGAATAAAATAAAACCCCAGCCCTTCTCTTTGCATATCCACATGGTATAGCTGTTGTGCGCAAAAAATTTAACATTGGGACAAGCTTTCTTGGCATGATCACCCATACAAAGTTCACGGCGTGCAGGCGCATGTAACTAATATGCCCTTTAGTGTAGCAACGATAGCAATAAGGTTTTCCTTTATTTTTTGGTGCATTGGCCCTCATGGATGATTCTGGAGCGTCAATCGAAAGCTCAGTGGCATTGAAACCTGGTGGAGCAGCGGCTGCAGCGATCATGGTCGACGACGGAGTTCCCTGCTGAGTTGTTGCCGGAGCCGAAGTTGACGTTACCGCCTTGCCGGTTTCTTTGCCATTGCTGCGCTTGGCCGAACTTTCTTGATCCGGCCGGCGGTCCAGCCTGCTGCGCCGCCTGGGCTGGCATGGCGGCGGGCGGACACCCTGCGCCTCGGCCAAAAGCCGCCCGGCGTCGCGCCAAGCCGCCAGCGGTGATGCGGCCTCAGAACTCTCCTTAGAAGGCTCCACAGGCGCCCGCCGGCCGAAGCCCCACAGGCGCCCGGCCGCGCCCGGCCGCGCCGGCCGGGCCACCCGAAGGCACAGGCGCCTGAGGCCCAAAGCCTGTCTTTGCGCCATATCCACCGCCGGAGGCTTTAGCCGATGCCAATGCTGGTGGCATTTGGCGACGCCCGCCGCCCTTTTGGTACCCGGCGGCGTCCACCATTGTTCCATCCCCTGGGGCGGCCGGAGTTCGGGCACCATCCGGCCCCATACCCACTTCGATGATCAAAGCCCCCCTGGTGCCCACCGTATCCGCCGCCGGTGACCATCGCGCCTTGTCCGCGGCCCCTTCCGCGAGGGTGACCGCGACCACGCCCTCCGTCGCCCATGCCCGGATTGAATCCAGGGTTGAACCCCGGATTGAAGCCACCGTTCCGACCTCCACCACGGCCCCCGAATCCGCCCTGCGCTGCCATCTTCTTCCCCAATCGCACTGCGTCAGCAAACGAGCGACGACCGGGGTTTTACGGCGGCGGCTGCTGCGTTCTCGCCTTGCCTCGCGTTCCAGTCCGTGCGAAGAAGGACACCAGGCCAGCTGTGGGCCGAAACAATCTCCCTGGGCCTAGGGTGATAGTGTTTCGACTACACACGGCCTGGTCCGTCCGTTTCATGACACGGAAGGAAGGTGAATGGCCTGCCGCAGCCTCGGACGCGGGGGGATGCGCGGTGATCGCGGACACCGGAGGGAATTCCGGATCGGAAACGATCGATTCAAAATTTGAAATGTTCTTCGCTTTCGGCTCGGCTGCTCCTGCCCCCGGTGGTGCTGGACGTTCCAGCGATGCCAGACTACGCCCATGGCCTCCGCCGAGCACTGAACGCCGGCCAACACTGCCCCGGCCACAAGACGCCATGGCAAGGACGTCACCGATCGTCCTCTGCGGAGACACCCGAGGAGGAGGTAGAGGTCCAAGCCATGGCCTTGTAGGAGAGCGCTTAGGGGATCCTTTTCCATGGACCATCTTATGAACTATAGAATTGGCGAGAGCAATACCTCCTGGCGATCCGTTCTTACCTGCGTTCAACGCCTGCTCCGCTTTAATCAATTGTTGAATCGAGAAACCTTGTTCCTCCGCCGCCAAGACGAAAGCGTCCGTAGGCGGCAGATCATCGTCCTCGTCGGAGCTGTTCTCGACGGCGGTAGGTAGCTCGTCGTCGGCGTCGTCATCGTTCCCCCCCGGCTGCGCCCAAAAACGCCCATGGATCGGCTTTGGCCGACGCGTCGCAGCGGCCGCCCACTCCACCATCCTTGAGAGAGCTTGCCGGCCTTCGGTGTCCCGGGTGCCGGCGTCGACGTCGTCGTCATCCTTGCCATCCGCCTCCTTCGGCCGGCGCGCAAGGCCCTCCTGGTTGCCGGCGCCAGCGTGAGCCGCCTGCGGCGGCCGCCGTCGCCTCCTCCCACTCTCATCTCCCTGTCATTCTTTGAGATACCCAGAGGCGTTCCGAAACGAAACAAGCTTGAGAAATCCAGAAGCGCCACCAGTGGAGCCGGATCCCCGCAGGCGCAGGGATGAAGCAAGGCCCGCCCCCGAACAAGCAGCCTCACCTCGACGAAGCAGAAGCACCCGCCGCTAACCGTGTCGGTACGTAACATGTCATAGAATGCTTCCATGTCCGATCCAGGGGACAGGTCAGAGTCAGAGAAACCTTGCTTAGTCTAATTACGCAGGGCAGGGTTATTATAATACTCATAATATCAGATCAGATCAAAGAGTCATCATCAGTGCAGGAGGAGAAGAGAGACGATATATAGATAGATGTACTCACCAAACTGATGGGGTCCATGGGCTGGTGGGCCCTACTCGTAGGTTCACCGTACGTACACTGAGAGGTGGTGGCCCATTCAATTCAATTCCATTCGGAAAAAAAACGAAACAGAAAAAGTTTGAGAAAACAAAACCAAAAAAAACAGTTTGACAAGGTGGTGGTGGTGGCCAAGGAAAGCTAGGGAAGCTCGCTCACGCCAAGTCGTCCGTCGTCCCCTCGATCACCAACGCATCGCATCTCAAATCTCATCTTCCCTCCCTCCACCGCCACACCCCCCCCCTCCTCGTCGTCCTTCGTGCCACCAAGTCGTCACCAACCAACCAAGCGCGCGGCCTTGGCCTTGGCCTTGCTTGGCAACCGCCGCCTTGCCTGCGTGCGTGCGGGATCGCAACGCGGGCGGCACCACCTGCCCACCACCCCCTCCCGTCGTCGCCGTGCACCGTGCTGCGCGCGGGTGCCGCCGCCGCCGCCGCGGCGCTTCCTTGCTTGCTTGCTTCATAACCCCCTCCTCCTCCCTCCCACTACGGCCAAGTAATAGCTAGTAGCGAGCAACGTAGCCTCTCCTCCTCTTCTGCCAAGCACATACACATACATAGTAGGCAGCAGCCCGGCCCGTACGTGACGACGAAGATGAAGCCCGACGGCGGCGGCGGCGGCCTCGTCACGACGACGACGATCCCGCCGGACGACCTCCGGTCGCGCCGCCGCCTGGCCGCGGTGCTGGCGCCGCTCCTGCTCTTCCTCGCCGCCGCGCTTTCCTTCCCCTCCACGCTCCGCCTCGCCGCCATCCCGCTCCCAACGCCGCTGTCGCAGCGGCCACTGACGACGACGACGACCCAGCAGCAGCCCATTCGGACCACCGCGCCACCACCGCGGGTCGCCGTCTGCCTCGTGGGCGGCGCGCGGCGGTTCGAGCTCACGGGTCCCTCCATCGCGCGCCACGTCCTGGCCAGCGGCGCGTTCGCGGTCCCCCTCCCCGTGTCGGCGGCGGACCACCACCACCACAACACCAACAGCAACCAGACGACGGCCACGGCCACGGCCGTGGACGTGTTCCTGCACGCGCCGCTGGACGCCGACTCCTACAAGCTGTCCCTCTAGCGCGCGCCGCGGGCACCAGCAGCAGCAACAACGTCAGCGTCGCCGCCGTGCGCGTGTTCCGGCCGGAGCCCCTGGACGAGACGACGCCGCCGGAGCGCGCGCAGGTGCTCACCGCCGACAACTCGCCCAACGGCATCCAGGTCAGCCGCGTTCTCGATCTCTTGCTCGCCGACTTGGGTTTTCTTCTTCATTGGATTATTATTATTGGTTCCTTGCGTTGCTTGCATGCCATGCTCCGTAGCTTCTTCCTCTGTCGTGTCACCGTCATCGAGTAGATGAGATTAGATTAGTTTTACTTTTCAGCTTAGGTTCTCCGATCCCTGGTCGACTACCATAGTATAGCATCTTCTAAATTACTACTTTGATGAAACTTTTGCTTCGCCAACAAAGAAAAAGATCGTCACGCTTTTGGCAGTTTCTTTTTTATTTATTGTCTTTCTATTTACACACGCGGAAAAAGCGATTTGGGCCGGTTTCCTTTTATGTTCAATCAAAATCACTTCGTGCTCTTGACATGTAGATTTGTACAGTAGAAGATTCCGATTACTCGATAAACACGTACCTGCAAATGCGGTTTCCCAACCACCAATCCATCAATGCAACTTCCTACTAGTATTGATAAACCGGTGGTCCGCTGCATATGCAGATTTTTAAATAAACTGTTCATTGAGTACTTCCTTAGTTTAAAAAATAAACCAAATTAAAAATAAGTAAATCTGATCAAACAAATTTATAAACAAGAGGACTACTAGAATCGTGCATGCATGGGCCCACGACCACGAAGAGCAGGTAGCTGTACTAGTTAAGTAGTTAGGTAGCGGGCGTTACCGATGCCTGGAAAGGAAAGGAAATTTCTTGCACATTTGTAATGCATAAACAATAAAAATAATTACTATGACTAGGCTGCCGATGAAAAGGTACTTAAATGCATGCATAATGAACGCCGTATGTTTGGTAGACAAAAAAAAAAAATGCAGAGAGAGATTAGACTAGACAGCAGCCACAGTTAGTCAAATTACGTGTGCAATATTAACCCAAGCAAGAAGCAGTCAAGCCTCTTCTTGGCTCACACGCGTAGGGAAGCCCCTCTGTTTCGAGCAGCGTGCGTATCTATCCATGCGTCGGCGCCCGTGGTTCAAGGTCACCTGAAAATGAAACCAGCGGCCTCTCGCCGGCCGTCGTCGATCGCCTCGTCGGAGGAAAGGAGGAAGAAGAAAACGACGACGGCGACGAGTACTACCGGCCAGACGACGACTTTGTCGCATGTGGCGTACTTAGTCTAATTGCTTGTTTGATTGCTCTGCTGCCATTACTATCTAGTTGCGACTTGCGACAGATCTAGCCACAGACGAGTAATTAATTAATCATCGTCAAAAGCTGGCCAGCCAGAGCGACATGCCTGACATGACGCTGCCGTGATCGATCCATCCATCCACATGCGAGGTCGTCGATCCAAACCATCCATCCATCCACATGTCATCCCTTTCTAATAATATATACTTGGTGTATTTGTTATGGTAAATATTACTAGTGTATTTGTACATAAAATCTTAGTAAAGTTTAAATTGATTATTAGCTTGCTATTACTTTGTGTTGTCGTCTCCTTTTTCCCCCTAGTACGTAGAATTGAGGAAATACCACCTGCTGCAAGTTGCAACGCTAGTACCGCCGAACTCAGCAACGTACTGTCCATCTCTGCTTAACAACGTACCGTACGTTGGCCGGCCATGGTACTACTGTTACGTGTCATTACCACGATCAGGGCCGGTCCGGCCATGCCTTTTGGTCAACGGTGTACAAAATTGTCGGCCGCCTAACTATCTTTGCCCCCAGCCAATTGAAGAATTTTTAACTACGTACCTACTAGGTGTATTAGTATTATATTATACATATATTACATACTTGTATATATTATTGTGTGATCATATCGATCGAATCAAACTGCCATGCACATGTTTTCGTCCGTGATAAACGACACACTAGCTAACCACGCAATTACTTACTATCACATGGCTTTTGCAAGTTACGATTCTCTTTATGTGTTCATCATGCGTCGAAAAATTCATTTGGTTTGTTTTTCGTTTTTCTCTCTCTGCCTCCTTTGGAACAAAAGGAAAACCCATAGGAATTTTAAGATTATTTCAGTCCCATAGGAAAGTTTTATGTACACCTCCTTCGAACAAAGGATTAATTTAACCCATAAAATTCCTTAGGATTACCATGTGTTGCATGAAAATATAGGAATTTTAGTGGGAAACTAACATGAGGTTGGTCCTCACATGGAACTTTCATTTATGCCTATCTCTCTCTCTCTCTTCTTGTTCCTTTATCTTTTCTATGTACCATCCAAAGGCTATGTCCATCATAGATTCCTGTAGGATTACAAATTTTATGCAACTCTAATCCTCTGTTTTTACATCATGCAACGAATATTAGATGAATTACTCAAATAAACTAAAATCGAGTGTTAAGTTATTCCGGCCCGGCCGGCTATCCACTCTTGTAGTACTAATAGTTCACGAAGAAAACACAATTAGTTCAGGAAGAAAACAGCAGACACACGTGAAATGAAAGCAGAGAAAGGAAAGAGGAATAGTAGCTGCTTTTGCAAGGCCCATCATCTCATCACCTTTTGTATTGAAGAAAAGACATGAAAAGCATTTGGCCACCGAATTCTGCTGCATGCACCCTTTCAAGAAAGTCGACGGAGTACTACGTGGTACCGGCACCATGATAGAACAGATGCACGACCGGCCGCTCACCTAAATTTAGTCGCATTTTCCTTCTCACTTTTGTGTCTTCTTCAACCAGCGACCAGCAGTACCTTGATTATTTTTCGGTGGTTTTTGTGTGTGTTTTTAAGCCACATTTTGATCCTAGTAGAGCGCGGTCAATAAATGCTACGAAGTGTTTCTTCAAAAGCTAGTACAACCAAAGAAAAACAAGCTTAACATAAGCTACTTTGATCTGGTTTCTGAGTTGACTATATTTTAAGGACAGAAAAATAACATGTTGTTTAATTTGTTATGAACCGAATCATCTCGGGACAGCTTTTCTTGCTTGAAATTTGTTATTTTTATATCTCATAAAAGAAGTCGAGTTTCGACAAGATATTTTACAAGATTGTATATCATCATATCATCTACATGTGTGTGAATTTTTGGTGAATTTAAACGACTTTTTATCGTGGTTTGCACGGGTTTTCACGGGAATTTAGTTTACACTAGATACGTTCCCTTATTTTTATATACACTATATCTAAATATATAGTAAAATTGTAAATGTAAAAAAAAAAAAACCAACATGACTTACAATTTGGTAGAGGTCGCATTTCACATGTTTTTACTTCCCAAAAAATGCATGCATGAATCTTTTGTATTGTAGCTAATCACAGTTTGCTTGATCCTGAATTCCTGATTCCTGACCCTGATCTTGTCATTCAACTGAGCGATTACTACTGAGTACTGAACATGCGCTGCATTGCAAATTTGCAATTGCAGGGCCTGCTGCAGTACTTCCGGCTGGTGGAGGGGTGCCTGGACCTCATCCGCGACCGCGAGTCCCGAGGCAACTTCACCTACGCCGCCGTGCTCCGCACCCGCCTCGACGGCTTCTGGACGGCGCCACTCCACCTCGACGACGACGACGACCTCCTCCCCGCCGCCTCCGACTACTACGTCGTCCCAGAGGGCTCCCGCTTCAGCGGCCTGAACGACCGGCTGGGCTACGGCGGCCGTCGCGCCACGGAGGCGGCGCTGTCCCGGCTGTCCATGCTCCCGCAGCTCGCCGCCGCGGGCTACGCGGGCTCAACTCGGAGGCGGCGTTCGCGGCGCAGCTGGAGGTGTCCGGCGTCGCCGCCGTGGAGCGCCGCCTCCCGTTCTGCGTCCTCAGCGACCGCGCCTACACGTTCCCGCCGGTGCCCGGGTACGGCGTCCCCGTCGCGTCGGTGGGCAGCGCCGGCCCGCTCAGCGGCGCCAAGTGCCGCCCCTGCGTCCCCGCCTGCGTCGGCGGCTGCGCCGACCGCAGCGTCGCGCGGCTGGAGACCGGGTGGAGCTGGACCGAGCACCGGAACGGGACCGTGGAGCTCTGCGACGCGTCGGGACCGTGGGAGCGCGGGTGGGAGGCGCTGTTCGACGCCGCCGCCGGCGACGACGCCGCCCAAGCCAGGCGGAGCGTGAAGCGGATGGGTGCCAGGGGAGTGCGTCGCCGAGATGGAGAAGTTCAAGGCCATCGCGGAGCGGTGGGACGCGCCTAGCCCCGCCGAGATCTGCCGGATCGGGTTCCGAGCCCGGGCGAATACCTCCGCCGGCGGCGACTCTTCATGATGAGTTGTCGGACCGACAGCGTGACTGACACCATTGCCGAGGCAGACCAACCTTGAGTCCATGGACCGTGGGACCGTGACAGTCGTTGGTTGTCTTCCCAAATTGCCCTCCCTCTCATTATTATCATTAGAAAAACACAGGCAGCTTTACAAGATTGATTAGTTAGGAACACGAAGGGCAATTAAAAGAAAAGGCTAAGGAAGAATTGATTGAGATGATAGTGGTACATATATACTGCTTATAGAGATACACTTCTATCTTAATTCTTGTGTACAAAATTTTTTACAGCAGATAGCTCAATATATTATAAGCCGTGTTGATTGATAAACAAGATGTGCAGTGTGGAATATGCCAATATGCATACATATACAATTGTTATTCACTTTTTGTGTCATAGCACAGTGAACATACATACATATACCACCAAGGCAAACGTTATGCAATGTTTGCAAGGGATCGGTTGGTTAAAGGATGGATGGATGGTTAGTGTTGGTCGGTGCCTAATCACTCGTAGGATGAGGCATCACATCGGTCTTTGGTGTACCTAGTAGCAACTAGCAAGGCTGCCGACGGATGGAAATCGTTTGCGATGGATGGAGGGAGAGATGGACGAAAAGGGCGGCAGCTGAGTTTCCCTTTTTGTTGCCCCGTCACACTCACACCAACATGGATCGACCGAGATCGTCTCGATCTCACACATCCCCCATCTTTCTTTCTCGCATGTTTACGTCTCCTCCTGGATGTTAGTTGTTATACTTACACACGCTCAGGCACTTTAATTATCTTCAGCTCTATGACTATCTATAAGAAGAAATGTGCATAGTTAGTAGAGTAAGCACAGTAGGTGTGCCTTTGGCTTTCTTCTTCCATGGAATTAACACATGGGGGGCAATGGTCATGCATGATGGCAAAGTGGACTGACTGACTGATCTGTGACCGAGCAAATAAGCACCGCTGATTTCTTGAACTGGAGCAGCAGGACGTGCTGTTACCTGTCTCCTTTGGATGGAGATGGATGTGGGAATTATGGATGGGTCTTGCTTGCCTCTTGGATCCCAGCTAGGCAGCTCCCAGGGGCCAGGGCGGCCGGACAACGAAAATGACCAACATGGCTGCTCATCTGCCAACAGCCCAACAGAAACAAGGACTGCTAGTACGTATACTCCTAGGTCCCAGCCACATGGTCCCAGCAGCAGCAAAGGCTTTTTCTCCTCGTGAAGCAATCGCTTCTCCTAGATCTGTCTTCCTGTCCTTGGCTGCTGCAGTGCAAAGCGTCTCCTTGACTGTACGTTGCCAGCTGCTTGCTGTTGCTGCTAGGGGCGCTGCCACGGCCCACCGGCAGCACTGCAGGGATGCTGTTCGCGCGACGGCGATGGCGATGCGGTGACGCTGACGCCCTCCACATCAGTCCAGCTTGCTCATTGTCATGGGTGTCCGGCTGCCTGCCAACGTAACTTCAGCCAGGCCAAGACACGGCGATGATAGATAGATACGGGAACACTCTTCACAAAATGCTTCAGACAGGTCTTGTTTGAATTAACGCACTCATATTTACCTTGATATATATGTGTTAAAAGTGAGTTAAGATAGAACTTAATCTAATTTCCTATCAAAATCCACTCCAACACACGAATTGAAATAGATACGATCACAACTAACAAGCCCTCAGCATGATCAAGTACTCACTGCTGCAAGCCTGGAAGCACGTCTCCGGACTCGTCCGAAGGTGAGAAATCACAAACAAAAAGCCTAACACACCACGGCACCAATAAAATGCGAAAAAGGTAAAAGTAAATGCAATGTGGAATGCTCATCACGTCAGACTCATCAGTCATCACACTGTTCGTCTTTTTCCTCAGCATTCCATTTCTCATCTCATTGTTGGTACCTCAGAGCATAAATTATTATTAACACATGATGCCTCATTACACGAAAAATCGCAATGCACCCCACACACACTCGATGTCCATGCTTACAATACAACGTGCTAGTACATGAGCGTATCCAATGGATATACTGAAGGAAGGAACAGTTTCTAGATGTCACGTTCTGAGTCGCGAGCTCAGGTCTAGTTAGGATGCAGTGAGAATTTCACTCTTGGGCGCCACAGTTAGCTTTGGTGCTGTTGCTGCTACTTCCTCTGCCTGCTCCTGTCAAATGGTGCACAGATTCTCCCCATGAGTTTGCTTGTGAAATGTTCTTAAAAACACTGACAAAAACATGCCAAAACTTACTGTTTCTGTGGGCACAAAATATGCTTCCAGCTCTCTCTTCGCGAAGGTTGGAAGAACAAACGCTGCCCTATGCATCTGTTCAACAATGCAAATTAACCGGGGTGCAGTAATCTTTAATGGAAGCAATCTAACATAAGGGTTCCAGTTGAACGGGTTTCAGTGCAGTGGTGAGCAAAAATAGGGACAGCAGGTATACGAACTTTCCCATATTACAATGATGAAATGAAACACGACTAGACTACTACCGAATCATACAAGCTATTAATGTAACCCCAGCCCTGAACTAGTTGGTATGGAGGAGTCGTGTGTTACACTCAGATTTCATAGCATAGAAGGGTAATTAACGAAAATTAGAATTTCTGGATCATGTCAATAAGATAAAATCGTGCATACTAGCACAAAAGACAGCACATATATCTGCACAACAATCATATGTGATTGATTAAAGAAAATTGACCTCTGAATTATAAAATCTGATCTCCCTTCCTGCTTTAGTAGCTCCTTCCACTTCTTCAATTGGATTTATAGGATTCAGAAAGTTGACCGGTGGTCCTTCTTTGGCACATAGCAGAAACCCAATCACCCCACTGCAAAATTCAAGTAAACATTCTGTAAGAAAAAGGTAAGTTCCAAACAGGAAAAATGCTGAACACAACTAAAAGAATTATATGCCTAGAACTGCAAAACCTAGAACATTTATTTGTCACAGCTCACAACTACTAGACACAGAATGTCAAAACAAACAGAGCTTCCACACTTAGCCCTGCTTTCTAAACAAAGGGAAACCAAGGAATTTTGACGGATTATAATCCTGTGGACAGCTTCTTATATGTACTCTCAGAACAAAGAAATAAGCCCTTGAAACTCTTGCACAAACTTTGGAGAAAACTCAACATGAGGTTAGACTAGGAATGCAAGTAGGTATCCAATGGATAGTTATGGGTCACCCCCTTAGTTCATTTTTCTTGCTTTGAAATACAGATTAGTTCATTTTGATGTTTCTTTGCTCAATCAAATGATATGGCAAATAGTAAACTTTTTACATTATTCACAAGTACAATGCATTGAACTCTTCTAAAAAAAACCATACATCCTGTCTTTCCCAGTAAAATAACATTCATCTTCAAGTTCCAATTTCTTTTTCCAGGAAGCTCAATATCCTAACTTTTAGCAGCAAGTTTCCTTCTAATGCACAATGTTAAGTAAAATGTCAAGTGATTATTTTCCTTTCTTGGTAATTCTACTAAAGCCTGCACAAAATAAGGATTTCAAGGAAAAATGAAAACTATTTGTAGCTCCAAAAGTGTGGTTAACATACTTAAATTGACAGCTAGGATGGCTTGATCAGGTAAAACATGTAGATAATGTTGGGAATATGCTCACTAATGGTCTGTCAGGCTATGGAGTGGTTCCTTGCATGAGTTGAGCTAAAGCCCGAAATATCCTATGACTGCCAAATGAACCAGCACTGCCACCAGTATACTGTCAACAATAGTGACATTCATGAGGATCGCAGTATGAACTTCTTGGTACAAATAAAAAATTAGTTGAATGTAGAACAAGTTATACTGCGGTCATACCCAACCCAGGACCCATATACGTCCACCAAGGACCTGCCATCAAGGAATAAAAACTAGAAATGTTCACAGAAAGTATAACCCCCAAATATGCATCCATTCAACTAAGCACAGCACAAGACAGACTCTGAAGCTTGCACTCCTGAGCCAATCCTTGGTTTTACCAAGAAAAAATGTAGCAAAGAAAGACAACTCAACTCAATAAATGCTATTTATGTATTGCCTCTGTTCCAAACTATAAGTCATTCTGGCTTTTCTATGCACCTATGTATACATTATATCTATACCTAGAAAAGTCAGAATGACATATAATTTGGAATGGAGGGCGTAAATGATTTTAATAATGGGACCCATATTTGTTCCCATGTCATTTAAGAATAAGAACAATACTATACAAAAAAAAAAAAGCTATCCATATGCATAGTGCATGTATATAAGAAACAAAAAAAAATTCACACAAATAGGTGGATGTTAGGTTAGGACACGTACATGCATGAAATAGAAATAGTTTATATAGTATTGAAAATAATAATGATTGACACTGTTCAGAGAGACCACAACTATGAAACTACAAAAGTGAAACTATAACTTCATTTTAAGTATGCACCATTCCCTCAATAATTTTTTTTTTAAAAAAAAACTTCGACCAGCGTAATACACCAAACTTAATAGTAGGATGTGAAGTGCAACAGCATGTCTAAATTAATCATATATACAGTTAAAATGAGGGGGGAAATGAAAAAGGCAAGGGGACCAGAGAATACAGAATGTGAAGAACCTTGGGTATGTTGGGACACTGGTCCATGCATAGCGTACAGAACCCTTGAAAGTGTCACGGCAAATTGAAAGCATGTCCTGAATCAAATGTGTATGCAACCACATACTCTCAGCTTGATTACAAAGAACACCACCAGGCCGCAAAGCTCTAGCAATGGTCTCAAAAAAAGGCTTCTCCACAAGTTCCTGAGCAGGCCCTGCAAATGCCAAATGTAACATAAGAACAGTAAGATGTGACTGAAAATTTGATATATCAAAGTTCTTTCTGCAAGAAAATCTGTAACTTTTTAATCATTAACCCAGAAACAGCTACTGCTGCAGTAACCTAGTGAAATAAAGAAGCATGGAGTTCAGGAAAAATATAATAGGAAGCAAAGAAAAAAGGCCACAGAAGAGATGTACAACATCAAGACATAGCTAAAACTTTCCATGGCACTGTTCTCAAGAAATTCTATGCATTGCAGCATAAGCTCACCTATTGGGTCTGATGAGTCAACAATGATAGCATCATATGTCCCTTCAGGAGCATTTCTCAAGAACTCCACAGCTGAAAATAGAAGAAAAGAAATACTTATGGAATTAGAGTTCACAAACTGAAAGGATTACCAATATCTAAACAGTAGGAAACTTCAACAATCAGCAGATATCAACAAATAACGAGTGCTCATGGCCTCATGGGATTATCAACATACCGTCACCAACATGAAGTTGAACACGAGGATCTTCAAATCCAACAGACAAATGTGGGAAGAAATCTTTGGAAATCTAAAGAGTTAAGATGTATATCAGCAAAGAATATTAAGAGATTGCACTTGAAAATATTAAATGCATCAAAAAGAGAACCTTACATCAATAACCAGCTGATCAATTTCACATATGTCAATAGACTCCACTGAATTATGTCTGGAAATCTCTCGAAGAACACCTCCATCACCACCACCAATAACCAAAACCTGCAAAGTAGTTCCTAAGAACATAAGTCACTATCACGCTACAGTTTCCATGCAAGTGCAGGTAAAAGGAAATATTCCATGTGAATCAATTTCTGTTAAGGAACACAGCAATGACTGTAATTTTCACAATATTGAGAAAAAGCAAGGATCAAGGTATACCTTTTTAGGGGATGGAATTGAACAGAGCGGGAGGTGAGTAATCATTTCCTGGTAGGCACATTCATCCTTATCAGTCAATTGAACAATACCATCAAGCACAAGGACTTTCCCATAGGTTGACGACTGTATAAAAAAATTACCAGGTTACATAACAGAAGTCAAAGGCAGTTCATATTTCTAGTATCAATAAATGAAGAGAACCTCAAAAACTAGGACTTCCTGGTATGGTGATTTCCCCTGGTACAATATCTTCTCCACTTTCAAGGAATGGGCCTCTCCTATATATAAGAACCAAGATGACAAGACATATGAGAAAGTACAATTGTTTCACTCTACAGCTAATGCCAGAGAAATAATGCAACGGAAAGTAACTGCAATTTTGGTTCAATGCCAAAATAGCATATTATAGGATGCCAAACAACAGTATTTGTACAAGGAAAAAATAACACACTTAGGGAGAAAGAGTCTACATTGAAGTATAGCAACACACTGATTATCAAAATTGAAACATGTTGGGTCAGGAAATGGAACAAAAAGAGCATAGGCTTTCTCGTGGAAACGACAAAACCATCCACACTAAAATTGACGATAAAAAAAAGTAGCACTCAGTTGCATATGCACTCTGTTATGTTATGTGTTATCAGCTGATGTAAACATGCACTATGTTAGCTCAACTTCATGTACCGAGTTTTGCAACTATAAGGGTGTGCTTGTTATAACATAGGTACCATCTTAGAAATATTGAAAACCATTCTCTGTACAGAAGCTAGACAAGATGCATGTCTACTTTGGAATAATACTAGAGTTTTATTTCAAGAATAAGCCAGGTTAAACCATTTTCTCACATATAAATAAATTCTCGTTAAATCATCATTATTTGAAAATTCAGTTGCAGTTGCAATAATTTAAAGCATTGCTCCATTCAGCAATGAAGTTGCCCAGCCAATAACTACATCTCTGTCAGAAAATCATGTTGACTTTGGAAATTTGGATTACCATTCCTCTGTTAGACAATGGTTAAGAGGCATAACATAAGGTAAACAATATTGGCAGGTGGTGGACAAGACAAGTACCTGGCCACATCGGGTTATTGTAATACTGAACTTTGCTGGCTTTACCTGCACAGGCAGCAATCAGGATGAAATAAAATAACCTGTTAACTATGACAGTAGCAATAAAGTAGTACTCCTACATGTTACTACAAAGCAAGAGAACCAAAGGGCTTACCGCAGCGTGACCGCGGCTCGGTGAACCATCCCGAAACCACGGTGGCATGGCACTTGGCCTCAGACTCAGGTGCCGCGGCCCTCGCCTTGACACAGCAAGGAGGCAGCGGCTTGGCGAGGCCATCATCCCCACTCCCCTTTGTCGGCGCCGCCCCATTCGAACCATTTCCTGCGCCGCCAGCCTCCATGGACCCTGTTCCTCTTTGGAGTTCCCAGCCTCTGGACCAAAGCAACAGGCACACACACACACACAGATAAGGTCAGCGAGCCATCGCCGGTGTCATGGACACTGCCCTAAGAGGTTGCGGGTGCAGGGAACGTGGGAGCAACAGGCGGCGGTTGGGGAGCTGATCCTGAACTGAATACGTGTGCAGGAAACGTGGGCGGGCCGCGAACATGGGAGCAATAATTTCTTTCCGGCAGGAGAATCGAAGGTTGGTGGGCGTGTATGCACTTGTACTCGGATCAGATCCGAATGGTCGGCTTCGCTCGACAGTAAGGGAAGGGGAGGGGAGGGGCGCGGTCATCCCGTACCTGATGGGTGGTGCTCGTCGCCGGCGGATTGAAGGAGCCGACGAAGAGCGAGCGGGGGAATGAGCCGACGAAGACCTGGCGAAGCGGCCGGCGAAGACCTGGGCACCTGGCGCAGGGTGGCGGCGGGGGAGCGGCTGTGTCGGCGGCGGCGGTGGCCCAGTTGCCGCACGAGAGAGAAGAGGGGGAAGAGCGCGCGCAACACGAGGCGGATGGGGGAGGATTAAGGCGAGATGAAAAAGTACAGACTGGTGTGTTTGGTGTGAGATGAATGGCTAACAGGAACTCCAACTCCAGAAGGTTGTAAAAATTTTTTTTAAAAAAACCTCCAACTCCAGAAAAGCTTTCATGGAAAAAAAACCTCCTCCAGTATATCAATTCAAAAGAAAAAGAAAGAAAAAATAATCAACAGAAAAAGGAAAATAAAAAGAACTAACAAAACCACGTTTTTACAAGATCAAATAAAATACTGTGGTGTCCCTTTTTCTTCCCCGGTGCAGCACATGTGCCTAGAGGTTTCCTGGTATATAGTATATAGGAAACTTAAATGGAGATGATTTCCTTGTCTGATTTGGCTTTGCGTAGTAAAGGCTGACGATTCGGTGAGTAAACAAACATTGGCATCTTTGTAGTCTTGGTGAGTAAAAAAGCTGTGTTTTTCTCGTTAGCTTTTCTGCTAGAACATCTGCACATGATCAGTTATTGATGATAAAGCTAGTCTCCAGTAATTAGTGCAATACTATGCAAAGTATTTTTTTTGTTAGATTATTTTAAGTAGGCCCATGTAATTATGGAAAATCTACTACTCCTATATTGCTAAGACCCACTAAGGGGTTCCATCCAATCAAATCACTCTATTTTACAAAAGTGATGTCAGCTGACATCATCAAAGGAGTTACATGTACTAAGCCTCATTTATCTCCCACTAGCTATGTCTTTTGAAATAGAAAAAAAATCGTAGCACTAAAACCAAGTATCGTAATTAAAATCCAATTGCACCATGGTGTTCCTCGCAATAAACTCTTCAAAATAAGATCCTACATAGATATATTTAGATAACTTTTTTGGAAACGTTTAAACTGTTTCTAAGCAAAAACCCGTTTCTAAGGATAGACCTAGCAAAACTGCATATCACATGTATTACACGAGGTCCTCTGAAACATTCTTGATTTTGTGAAGGAAAACTTCCAGAACTTTTGGAAGGAGGATGACCCTTAGGTATAATAAGGTTGAGGAGCTTAGGTGGATGAGATTTGAATGATGCCCATATATAAATCCATTTCTAAGCAAATTCTAGCAAAACTTTATATCACATAGATTACATATGGTCCTCTAAAAGATGCATAATTTTATGAAGAAAAACTCCTAGAACTTTTTGGAGGGGGAGATGACCCTCAGGTATAGTAGGGATAGGGGTTCGGATAGATGAGATTTGGACAATGTCCACATATATTTCTATTTGACGACCTGCAGCAACGCGCGGGGATTTCATCTAGTAATTCTTATATTAAAAGATCTATGTGTGATGGTTGCAAGACTAATAAAAGAATAAGAATTGTGGGTTTAAATGCCCTCTTCTCTCTCTTCAACGTGGATTTATACGTGCATTATTGAATTGAAATAGCCCAAAGGTCAATTTATAGCACATAAACTGAAAATTATCGTGTATGTTAGACAAGCAAGCGGTAATATGAAGAGACATGCAAATCATGAACTTGCATGTGTGCGTTACACATGTTGTAACATACAAGAGCACTATTGCTTGCACTGTTGTTTGCTTAACAGGACTACGGCGGCGTGTTTCACGAATCACGAATGGTACAATATCATAAAGACGGAGTATCCATGCAATATCAAAATTCAGTAGGCTCCCGTGTGTCTTTTATACCATCAAATTCAGTAGTTCCCCGTTTACATTATTCAAAACAGACAGCTTCAGACCATTTGGCATTCAACCATAGATTCAGATGATATTGACAATAAGATCACTTGCTCGTAAAAGGGAGTTCAATTTGCCACATGAACGTTGTTTGGTAACAGAATATGAAAAAGATGACATTTCTTCAGCAAAAAAGCTAGGTTCTGATGGCTTCTGTAGTTCTGTTAGGGCGTCCTGTTGCAACTTGCAAGCCAAATGGGCAGCTTTAGCCAAGACTGAGAACTAGAGACGCCAGTCACAATTGCTGCTTTGAACATCGTCATCCCAGACAAACTATCCACTAGCTTCTTTCTGCAATACATGTGCCAAGCTGCCTGTATGAAGGGGGAAAAAACCATGCTCCACATTGCTGGGAGTAAAATCTGGAGGTAAGTTCACCATGCTGAAGGAAGAATTGAAAACACTAGTATAGAGCCAAGAACCAGCATCTTCGAATCAGAACCAAGGATCATTGTAATAGAGTAGAAAGCTGAAGTACTCAGGAATCAATGGTGTTCATATTTGGCCAGTCAAGCAAACGGATAATTCTTTATGTGAACAGCCAAACCGATAAACTGATGCTACAATTAGGATTTATAAAGTACGGATAGTTGCTTAGACCATTGTTAATTCATCATGGTATAAAAGCACAAAAAAAAGGAGTGGTAGCGATCACGATTTGCAAGAACAACTGCAATGAGCATGATGGATAAAAAATGGGTGTGCCATGCAACATCCTGAATCAGTGCTCCTTATCTGTCTGAGCAAGCAAACAAGCATCAAGTCAATGAATGAGTTTCACCTCTGTATACAGAGCAGCAGGTGGCCTAAACCACATCCATCGACTACAGAAGTTGAACATCAGGAACGACTTCTAGGTTGTTATTGTTGTGATGCAAGTTAGGGACAAAACCAAGGATGATAGTAGCGTAGCTGCTGGTTGGCAAAAAAGCAGCAACCTCTAGGTCACTTTACTGGCTTCCTCTACTGCAGTGAGGTGAACAGCAGGCAAAAGGAACGGCTTCCAGGAGGCCATACGGGGCTCTGAGATGTCGGAGGATAGTGGTAGCAGGCCACGAATAGGACTAGAGATGACAACGGTGAATTGGCTTGTCAGCAGAGAAATGGCAGATCCAGTGGCTGGTGAGCCAGTGTCTAAGCATGCTTGCTTTGCACACCGGAACAAGTGAATGAGAATCCGCTGGCTCAGATTTAGTGGCTCACTTCCTTGAGAAGGGTTTTCTATACCTAAGAAGTAAGAATTGTTGACCCATATGATCTCAGGTCAATAGAGGATGAAGCTGACAATCTCATTTACACTTTGAGATTGAGCTCGTCAATGATTCCAACCCCGCCCCCCCAAGACAGACATGCTTTGAACATGATATTCATACCCAATGAAAGTTTTGGCAGGCACTACTATGATCTTACGTCCTTGCTAGGTTATCTGAAGAGATAGGTCTGTGGTGGTGATGGATAGAGATGGGGGAGATGAGCACCGGAGCGGCCATATGTAGAGTCTGTCAATGGTGGCGGGATTGGGGAAGCAAGTAGTAGGGGGGAATGAGACGATGCCAGACAATGAAAGTGGGTGGAGGAGGCAGTGTAGGGGGTATAGGTGACAGCCGCGACCACGAGGGGTCAAGAGCACAAGATGCTAGGGTCGACCTTGTGCAATTTCTACCTCTAAACGAATTCCTGAACTTAAATTCTTTGGCCCATCCGTACTATTTTCAGTGAGTAAACATCATCATCATTCCACAGGAACCAGCTTATTTGCTTTTAATACTATTGTTTCTATGAGTAAGATATCCACGGTATCACAACAAATCAAGCTTGAGGATGTTTTTTTTTTTTTTTTTTTTTTTTTTTTTTGACAACAAAGCTTGAGGATGTTTGAATGAACGAAGGCTGAAGCAAGTACCAGTATCAAAGGAACTGCCATATGCATATGCTCTCCTTGCAGTTTGTGTCATGACTTCATCTTGCGCAGCCACTTTAGAGAGCTCTCAAGCTCAGAATACGCCGTCACCTCTGTGAAACTCTTGGTTTGAATTGCATAATCAAACACCTCATACGCGTTGGCAACACTGCCCGATCGACACAGTGCCCTGACAAAGGAGGCATACGCCGGCGACTCAAGCTTCATCCCCGCCGCTACCATGGATTTGTACACCTCGACGGCCCTGTCCAGCTTCTTGTTCTTGCAAAGACCCATGAGCAGCGTGTTGTAGGTGCGCTCATTGGGCTGGCACCCCTTGGCCTCCATCTCCTCGAGCAGTTTGAGCGCCCCCAGCGCGTCGCCCTGGACGCACATCCCATTCATGAGCGAGGTGTAGGTGATGACGTCCGGGAGGTGGCCCTCCGCGGCCATGGCGTCGAGGAAAGCCCTGGCCTTGCCGACCATCCCGGCGCGCGCGAGGCCGAAGATGAGCGTGTTGTAGGTGACGAGGTCGGGGTCGACGCCGTCGCTCCTCATCTGCCGGAACACGCGGAGGACGGCCCCGGGGTCGTCAGCCGCGACGTGCGCCTTCATGAGGGCGTTGTAGACATGCGCGTCGGCGCGGACGCCGTGGTCATTGAGCACCGGGAGGACGCGGCCGATCTCGCGCGGCCCGCCGCGGTAGCACACGGCGTCGGCCAGCGCGAGCAGCGCCCCGCGCGGCGCCGGGTTGGGCCGCGGGCAGCCGTCCTCGTCGGGGGGGGTGGAGCTTGTCGAGGAGGCTCCGCGCGGCGAACACGGAGCGGGTGGTGGCGAGGCGGCGGAGGAGGAGCGCGAGGGAGTGCGTCGGTAGCGGCACGTCCGGCGGAGCCGAGAGGGCCAGGGCGGCCGCCGCGTCGACGTCGGCGTCCGCCGTCGCGCGGATGGCGGCCGCGAGGTCGGCCGGCGTCCGGATGGGCTTCCGCTCCTCCTGCAGGGCCGGGGCGATGGCGTCGGCGGCGGTGGAGGTCAGGGCTGTGGAGGTTTTGGAGGTTCCGTGGGGCTTCTTGCGGGGTTTGGCAGGACTGGCGGGCGGAGGAGCCGGCGGCGGCGGCGTGGAGGGAGAAGCGGCGTGGGGTCTGGGCTTTGGCTTGGGGATGAGGGCGACGGGGAGCTTGGCAGCGTGCCGCACCTTTCCCCATCCTGCTCGTCCCCTTGACCCCTTCCCGTGTGGCAGGCAAGGCAACGGCGGCGACGAGGGCGGGCGGGAGGGAGGGACGATGGATTTGGGCGGCGGCTTCGTGGAGCGGAGGAGCTGGCGCCGCAGCGTGGAATGGTGGACAAGGAGAAGCTGTGTTGGGCTGGCCGGGATCGCGATGCAGTTTCGGCCCAAGAGACTTGGAGTCGTGGGCTCGCTCGCTTGTCCTAATACTGGGCCGGCTGGACCTCCTTCTCTTGGACACAGTTTCAGGATTTCGCAACATGCTCGAGAATTATTTGGTTTTTTTTTTTTTGAGACGCTCGTACAAAATGAAGCGACATTCTCAAATCATTTACCTTTGGTATATGTGGAGCCGAAGCATCAAGGAACTTCGACTATAGGAGGACTCCGGCCCCAGCTGCCAAGGCTGGGGAGGCGATCCAGAGCTGGCTCAAGCTGGTTGATGAGCAAAAATCTTGCAAAGACGAACGTTGAGGCAAGTCGAGTTTGCACATCCATGTGTACCAATTACTTCTCAAAGTGTGAAATGTGTTTATTTTGAAATCTAAGAACGATCGAGGCTTGCAGTCAGCTCGTTAACAGCAGAAAGGTACACACCAGAAGAGAGGCGACACAGGAGTTGCACTGGTGGCTTCCATAGATAGGGTATTTCAAGATTAACGTTGATCGGGCGTTCTCGAAAAAGTGCAAGTTTCTGAAAATGGGCTCTTTTTGGGATGGAATTCGAATCATGGCAGTGTAGTATATCTTGTTCAGTTAAGCTACAACTATGAAACATTCCTGACTTTCAAACCCAACAACTTTGAATAAACCTTCCGGAAAAATCGTCTCAAGCTAAAAATGTAAAAGCCATTGGGAGTCAGAGTTAGTATTTGCATTTTAGTATCCAGGAAAGGTAGTTTGAGCTAACCTAACGTTTTCTGCAGCGTAGCACCTAACCTGAGCAGTAACATCTTTTCTGTAAGAATTTAAGCTAAGATGACCTGATAGGGATTTCAGATGCAGTACCTGCAAAGCAAAGCAATAGGTCCAAGGGTTTACCCATCCTTGGAGCATGGATGTATGAAAACACACCGCTTCAGAAGTAGTCATGTGTCATATTTGAACGCTGATTCATTCTTAGCAGCAGCTCGAAAACATAGTTCCTGTTTGGATATCTACTATCTGAATTTTGACATATAACAACAACAACAACAACAACAAAGCCTTTTGTCCCAAGCAAGTTGGGGTAGGCTAGAAGTGAAACCCAAAAGAGACACGAAATAGAGAAACACATAAAGGACACAAGACAGATGGAGTTAGGGTCACGGTTCAGGCACGTTGATTGCTAATCTCCAAGCGCTCCTATCCATAGCTAAATCCTTGGAGATATTCCACTACTTAAGGTCCCTCTTAACCGACTCGTCCCGGGTTAGTTTAGGTCGACCTCTACCGCTCTTTACATTATCAACCCGCTTTAGAACCCCACTACGCACCGGGCGCCTCGGGGAGGTCTCCGTTGAACATGTCCAAACCATCTCAACCGATGTTGAATCAATTTCTCCTCAATTGGTGCCACCCCAACCCTATCCCGAATATCGTCGTTTCGGACTCTATCCCTTTTGTGTGCCCACAAAACCAACGCAACATACGCATCTCGCTACACTCAATTGCTGGACATGTCGCCTTTTTGTAGGCCAACATTCAGCACCGTATAACATCGGGGGGCGGATCGCCGTCCTATAAAACTTACCTTTTTAGCTTCCGAGGCGCCCTTTTATCACAAAGGACGCCGGTTTTTGACGCCATTTCAACCAACCCGGCTGAAATTCTATGTCTAACATCTTCATCAATGTCTTCATCCTTTTTGTAGCATCGATCCTAAATACCGAAAGGTGCCCTTCTTAGCCACCACCTGCCCATCTATACTAACTTCTCCCTCCTCATGCCTAGTCGCTGAAATCGCACCTCATGTACTCGGTCTTGGTCCTACTAAGTCTAAACCCTTTCGACTCTAACGTGTGTCTCCATAGTTCTAGCTTCCTATTAACCCCCGCCCTACTCTCGTCAACTAGCACCACGTCATCAGCAAAGAGCATACACCAAGGGATATCACCTTGTATGTCCCTTGTGACCTCATCCATTACCAAAGCAAATAAATAAGGGCTCAATGCTGACCCCTGGTGTAGCCCTATTTTAATTGGAAAGTCACCGGTGTCGCCATCACATGTTCGGACAAACGTCACCGCATCCCTATACATATCCTTAAAGAAAAACTACGTTAAGATCTTTTGATTGTTGTATCATAGGTCTTATTTGGAGGAAATCACGGAGAACAACTCCCCACATATTTGTATGCACATCAGAACAGATACATAAGCCCCAAAAATAGCTTTAGCTATCTACATCGTCAATCAACAATCTTCAGGTCCCACTATCATTTTCCAGCCACTTGATCACCAACGGTACTTCCACATGATGGTGCAGCTAAATCAATTTGTATGCAAATGATTTTGATTAAGAAATTCTTAACCCAAGGCCAGGTCTAAGATGACCGCCCATTTTGCCCTTAGATTTCTGTTTTCTACTCCGACCTCTAAAGGGTAGCAACAGTAGGCAAGTAACTTCTGAAGAATAGCAAGGAACATGATTACATGTTTATAATATGCATGGAAACATATCCTCAAGCCACTTGTGATAGTGATTTAATTTTTTTAGATAAAGGATAGTTTATACCCGGCTTCATGTACCATAGGTAGAATCAGGCCAATTATTACAAAATTCGTCCTCATCGACCATACATATTGTCATAACACGCTTAGGTTTATAACTAGACTTGGATAACACAAAACGTAAGATAGACACTTGACTAAGAAGGACCGATAAACCTAGTAGATAACCACCTATTGGAACTAAAGAAATGCAAAGCTGACAACTCCAACAGCTGTCCAGCAGACAATAGCTGATCCTTTAGAATATTATGCCGTTGTAGTCCTCCCTTTATGCGAGCCGAGTGGGTTTCCCTGAATAGTACTCGTAAAAAGTTTTCGGTCTATATTTGTCAAAGACTATCTCATCTCTTGTTAACCAAATTGTCCAGCCACAAGCGTCGTTGCTACTATTAACAATAATGCATTATGAGTACTACCCCCGTCTTAGACCAATTGACAAATAAATCATCTACGTTCTGGGGAGGTGAAATCCCAAATAATAAGTGTAAAATACGCCACAAGAACTTGGCATAATAGCATTCAAAAAAGAGATGACGAATTGTGCCAATTCAAAAAAAGAGACAATGAATAGTCTCTGGCAGTTATGCCTAACTAGATTATCTTTGGTTAAGATAATACCCCTTTTTAAGTACCACAAAAATATCTTTATTCTTGTAGGTATTTTTATCTGCCAAATATCTTGTGGCACCCTGACCCCATTATTATTAATTAACGTAGCATGCATTGACCTAACTGAAAAAAGATACCCGATGAATGTAAAGCCCATATAAAAGCATCCCTTTTCCCTATAAGTTTACATCTTGTATGGATGCAACAATCCTATGCCAATCGCTTAAATTTCTACCCACCAAATTACACCGAAGGAATTTATTTAGAGGGTTTGATACAAGTACTGTTGCCACAGAGTCTTACTTTCTTCTGATAATGTTGAACAACGATGGGAATTTATCTTTCAATGGTTTGTTCCCCAACCATGTGTTTATCCAAAAATGAGTCTGCGACTTCGCAAATAAACTTGGAAAGATGCTTCCCTTGGTCTCACACAGTCAAGCTTCTAAATGTAGCTAGTAGACTATAGTCACCATATAGTCACCAATCCACCCTGCAAGTCAGCTTTCAGCAATCAGCAATTTCAGTTGAATTGGTTCTCATCTATTGATTTCCACTCTCATCTGGCGAATGCAAATTGCGTTCTGTTGCCCTTAAATTCCAGTTCTAGTACCATATCCAACATTTATAGCAAACAACAACAGCAAAAAAAATGGATCAAGCAAATTTAAGCATAAATAAAGGACAATATAGCGGAAAAAGGGTTGATGCACATTTGTATAACCCTCAACATGGATATCTATAGACTAAAACTCACAAAGGGTCAAGACCAGTTCACATCAGCAAGTAAGCAAGCTGATGACAGTCCGTAGACAACAGGCATAAAACATCAGCTAAGTTTTGGCGAGCAACGTCTAAGTTTAAGTAAGCTAAAAATAGTTTAGGTTTTTTATGGATTTTTTAGACATTTCAGCAGGTGACATGCCTAGATCAGTATAAGACAATCTGCTAGTAGAAGATTCTCTAAAAGTTTTGGAGACTAAAAACTAATGGGAATCTAAAAGAAACTCAAGCAGTATCGACTCGGGACTCGGCAGAAGAAACTCTTGCTACTGAGCTTCCCTAGCATTGGCACCAAAAAAGCACACCTCCAAAACTCAAATTTTTTATCACCAGCTTGTATGACAATATATATTGTGAATAGGATTCCTAATGTTTGTACCTAGCATGATATCTCTATTTATCTGCACCTCGGGATCTAGGATCTCACCATATATGTTGCCCTGTGAGGAAATGTATGAGCGAAAGTATGAGTACCTCTCTATAAATCTGGAGTTACCTACTGGTATACCATAGTTAGAAAATCTAAATTTGGAAAAATATGCTGAAATTAACACGAAGTGCAATAGGCATCTAACAAACATGAAGAAAACCCGAGATTTATATGACCATATTCAGATTTTGTTTATTCCTAGAAACACCCATAAAACAAACATGAAGCAAACCTGATATCTATAGGGACCACATTCAGATTTTGTTCATTCCGTAAAACAAAGAAACCAACCCAATACAACAACATACTATCAGTAATTAAACTCTACCCGATCCATGTATCTACGATGAAGCAAGAAAAAAGTATTTTCTGTCCATCACCACAAAAGTTTGTCTTGAATGAATACCAAATAAGAGTTAAATTTAAACAACAACTGGACATACTGTTAAAAGTATCTCATGATAAACAATGTGTAATGTTTCATTTGTGATGTTACCATCTGTGTAGCAAATGTGACTGTCTTCCTGATCTACTCTTTGCAGTAAATACAACCGTCTTCTTGGTCTTCTCCCCTGTAACACACAACCTCGGCTTCAAGCTTCTTGATCTACAGAAAAAGAGGCCTACAGAAGTATAGAATGGTGGAAAGTAACATTAAATTACCAAAAACTGCAAGGAAAAAAGGGGAATAAACAAGATAGAGGAATGAGACCATATCAGTTATTGTTTGGTAGCAAATAATCAACAAGATACAAGAGAAATAAAAAAGGGTTAATAGGCAAGCAAACGATGTAATCACTAAGTATATTTGCCCAACAAAAATTAACACTCAAAACTGAAATCAGTGCCCCATATCAGTGAATGGCAATGGCATCTCACCAAAGTACACTTGCCAACAAAAATTAGCACTCAAAGTTGAAATCAGTGTCCCATATCAGTGAATGGCACCTCGACTCAAAGAGTTCAGACCAACCAGTTCCCACTGAACCCACCACCACCCCTCAGGTCTCAAACTCTGAACAACGACAGTAGAAGATGCCTATTTGAACCAACACTGTCCCCACCTAGGTGATAGAGGCGAGGTTCCATGCCGACCACATCAACTGCCACACTGCAGTCTCCATAGCAAGCTGTTGTGGGTGAGGTCACCGGCAAGGAGCTCGTCGCCCAAGGTCCCCACCACCACCCCACACCCACCAACCCAAATGCAGAGGAATAGGCTTTAATTAAGATTGCATGAGTTTGCGACAACAGTTAGCCCCACAATCTTGATTCCGTGGGGTGTTAGCCTCATGTTGGTTTTCCTTAGGTAAGCTTGTGAACAAAAGAAAAGAAAGCTTTCCATTTGTTATTGAAATTTAGCTAGCAATTGGCACCTCTCCACCCAGATCAATCAATCAACTAAAATAACAGAGAAAAAAACATTGCATGGACAGAACCTATCGATCGTAAGAGAACTGTTGCATCAATCTACAAGTGCCATCTTGAAAGAGAAACATCACTGAAGGTTTCAAACTGCTAACCATAAAACAACACACGAAATATTTTTAACTACACAACAAAGAAGACTGTTTAGCTGGAAAAATGATGTAAGCAAAATGTCTCTAGTCCACAGTTACCCCCTAATTACTAGCTCTTTTATATAAACTAGGAGGGTACGCGCGCGATGCCGCGCATGCAGTTGGTGGTCGCACCCGTGTGTTGTGTTGAACTGGTGTTGTTTTGGGCTTCATTCGTTTGTAGCGGTAATGGACCTAAACCTGTGTATATGGTTATGCTTTTTTTTTTCTTGAACATGATATAGTGTACGTATTTGTATGTAAAAGATAGTAATAACTACTCAAGTTATCACTAAGAACGATTGATACAAAATTAAAAAATCCACAATCGAATGGTAGAAGGTAGTGAATTTTAGACTAAATAGTCTTTTACATTTGAAGACAATATATATCCTCTTTTAGAATGGTAGATCCCATGAAATCATTGAGTCAGCCATTACAAAATATGGTGCATGCAAATTACTTATATTATGTTAAACAAAAAGAATGTGTAGTGAAGTGGGAAGGAAATAAATATAAATACAAAAAGAATGAATCGGATACGGGCGGATATCACTGATATCATATTTGTTTTCATATTAATATCTGGATTTGGATTCGAATACGGATAGTGTCAACCATGCCGGATAGGGTACGATTAGAATCGACATCATAAATATGCAATTTGATTATTTGGATGCGGATACGGTACCGGATGTTGAATGTCCGGACATGAATACGGACAGAGATAGAAACCCCTGTAAACGAATTCGGTCTCGAATACGATTAGAAAATATCTACATCGTTTTCATCCCTAGTGGGAAGGGAACAATAAATATAATATATTTATTGAACCCAAGTACATAAACAAAAATTATTACAATTTATATATATAGCACAAAGAGGCACGCTACACTGTGCCAGCTTAAGAGAGGAGGAAAATAAAAACTAAACAGAAAAAATAAAACAATAAAAATGAACAGTATACGTAAACCCCACATGGGGCTGCATGAACAGTGCCATGCGGCACTGTTTGTGCGTGAACAGTACCACGCGCTCTAAGAGGCCGGCGTTTCTTTGCGCGATAAAGAGTTAGATATGACAGAACCAACTCTTGGCGAACATATTTAGATCTAAGGTCCAATATAATGGCTAAATTCAGCAAGCTTTCCAAAAGCAAGAGTATCTTGTTTAAACCATCGTTAAAACATAGGACAATAGGCATCTTCCTACATAATATCACACTTGAGCGAAAACGAAGGGTAACACATGAACAACTAGCATATGGGAGGGGGAGGGGGAAAGAACTCATAAATAAATCAATCAAGTAGCACAACTTTCCAGCAGGAAAAAAAAGTTTTTATTGATTTGTTTCTGTAGCTCACAAGACAATGCATGCCATGAAGCAGTGACAATCAAGCAAGGGATTCAGGAGGCATAACATATCGCAGCAAACTAACGAGCTTCTAGATCCAGAATGCAATAGGACCAAAGTGATTTCTATGCCTAGAGGCTATAAAGGAGCGTGTGGTCTGGTGGTGATCTGTGGTTTGAAGCTCTCCCTTGTGATTGTACTTGAGGCCAAATATGGCCAAATGGAGAACACAGCCGTCACAGTCTCCCAAAGCTCGACCCTCCTCCACTCCCTCACGTCTCACGCATTGGACAATGCAGAATCTGTTCTTGCCCATAGAGGTGAGAGAGGCCCTCATGTGCCTCCGCGGGTCCTTGTAGAAAAGCTTTTCCTTCGTCATCTTCCAATCCGGAGCAGTGTCGAGGCAGTCAGGGGAGACAACTTTGCAGGAACAAACGTAGCCATCCCAGCGAAGGCCAACCCACGAGTTGGTCTCGCCATCAAAATGAGCTTGGCCAACGAACGGCAACGCCCACTCGCCATGCCACCTCCACTCAGAATCCTTGGTGTTGAACGAGTAGGTGCCCAAGCGGCCATGATTCGCCGAGGTCGTCGTCATGAAGATGGTGCGTCCGTCGGGGTGCAGCGCGTAAGAGTTAACGCGGCTGCGAAACGTCGACGGCGGCGGTGGCAGAGTCTTCCAGGACCAGCTCTCCGTGGGATGCTCCCATGACATGGCTTCGAACGAGTGCTGGCCGTCGGAGAAGCGATACGTCAGCGCGTAGATCACCTCGCCGACGGCCACCGTGATGCCGAATCCACACAGCATTTTCGCAGGGGCGTGAGCGCCGACGGCCAGGACGGCCGTCTCGGAGTCGAAGACGAGGCCGCAGCGGTTGGTCATGAAGGCGAAGATCTTGGTGCCCAGGGCGGCGAAGGACATGCCCGTGTGGGGCACGCGGCCAGCCGGTGATTCTAGCCGCAGCGCCGGAGGTTCCGGGAGGTGCCGGCCGGCAGCGGCAGCCCCGCTCTGCAGGCCGTCGTCGCAGGTGTCGAAGCTGTCGGAGTCGATCTTGTGAACGCTGAACCCCTTGGCCCAGTCATCCAAGACGAGATAGAGGTTCTCCCGGCGACCACGCCTCGGCTTCTTGTCACCGCCGCCGGCGACGAGCGGGTTTTGGCCATCCTGTCCCCGGCGCTTATTAGACATCCCGACTGCGGCGTGACCTAACAAAAACTGTAAATTGTGATCTAATCCTCCTTTGTGTTCACGAATCAATAAATATAAATCAACCAAAATCTGTAGATGCAGCCTTGGAATTTATACAGCCAACTACGGGAAGGTCTTGTGCCCTGCTGCATCTGAAGTGTTCGAATCGGAATCAAGGGAGTTAGTAGGCGACTCGGATTCGCACAGCAGGAAGGGAAGAGAAGGGGTGGGAATACCTGGTGCTGGGTGCTCGTCGCCGCCGGAGAGACGAACCGACGAAGGCCTCGGCGTCCCTGGTTTTGGTTGGGCTGCGCGTCGGTGGGGGTTAGGCGGCACCAAGGTTCGTCTCTCCGGCGGCGGCACCAATCTGTTTGATCTATGGCTGGTAGCTGTAGTTGATACTCCGTATATGGTACTGGGTACAAAGACAGTCTTGTTTCAATATGTCTGATCTGCATTTAGTTTTGTAACTGAATTGTGTGTCATCTACTCATCTGTATCTTCAGTTTCAGTATATGTTGGGCAGGTTACCTTTCCAGTTACACTCGTGTATGCCTGCATGGACTTGATACCTGAGTAATAAGCTTTAATTAGGATTAATGATTTGCGTCGGTGGGGGTCAGGCGGCACCGAGGCTCGCCCTGCGCTCCGCCCCGTTCGACTTCAACTCAGATCTTACCGGCGTCCTCACCCTGCTCGGCGCATCCACCAAGGTTCCTCAAGCAGTTCATGGTTTTTGATCTTTGAGCAGGACCTCCCCGGAGTGGTGGCCCGCTTTCAGATGAGTCTCTACAGAGCAGGCCTCTTGCATGCCTATCTTCCGCCTCGAGATTACAATGGCCTAGTCTTGCTTAACATTGTATGTAGTCTTCCTTGCTTACTGAAATTCAATCACTGCTAAACCCAAGAATGTACAGTTTACCTTTGCTAAACAGTGTCTTGCTTAGTCTTCCTTGCGTAGCATTGCTTGCTAAGTGCAAATGCATTTCAGTGTTGCATTGCATTGACAAATATTTTGGCAGTAGTCTTTGACAGGAAAACTTTCATATGATATGGTTTCAGTGGTTCTGTGGAATCCAATCACTGGTATAAACTAATAAACCCCAAAGTGTACAGCATACTTTTGCTATCGATACCTGTAGCATATTTTGCTGCACTTGATTGACATTGTTTCCTATTAGTGAAACATTGTATTGTGTTGGGTTAATTCATTCAGTGAAACATTGTAGCACCCTCATCAGTTCATTCGCTTCCGGTCTGTCACCCTGTCTTGCTTGTTCAGTGGATAAATGCATTTTATATCAGTCAGTGTTGCATTGCATAGACAGTTTGTTTTATATGACACCTGGCAATAGTCTTGACTGGAAGGACTTCCTGAACTTCAATTCTATGGATGGTTACATTAACATTACTCCGTCCATACCACTACTATTAAAAAGAAAAAAAAGGAAAGTATTCATCATCAGCACTCCACAGGATTACAGGAACCAGCTTGTTCCATGGAAAGGGCATTGTCGTATGCATGCTCTCCTCGCAGTTTGTGTCATGGGCTCATGGCTTCATCTTGCGCAGCCACTTGAGAGAGTTCCCAAGCTCAGAATATGCTGGCACCTCCGTGAAACACTTGGTCTCAATCGCATAATCAAACACCTCATACGCGTCGGCGACACTGCCCAATCGACACAGAGCCCTGACCAACGAGGCGTACGGCAGCGACTCAAGCTTCACCCCAGCCGCTACCATGGACTTGTACACCTCGACGGCTCTGTCCAGCTTCGTGTTGTTGCAGAGACCCATGTTCAATTCATGCGCAACAAGAAAAATAGGCACTTACCAATGAAAGTTATAATAGATCTTTTGAAAAAAAAAAAAAAAAAAAAGAAAAATAGGCTACATCAACAGCCTCTGCAGATTACCATAACTGAATAAAAACTGAGACTTCAGACACATGCATTCCTTCAACAAAAAGTGAAGCTTAAGTCAGGTCCTGCCAAGATGCCTATTTGAACCAACATCAGGAATATCTAAACCCTATGCAAGAACCTGGAACAACAAAATAAAAACAGGACATTGATGTAACAAGAAATTATGAAGCAACTAGCACTCCCAAATGTTGATAGCATAGACAATTATCAATTCTGATGTCTACATGCTCTGAGTGCTAGAAAACATCCAACCAGACCAACAATTAAAACTTGATACTGATTTGGTTTAGCTGTTGCAGTAGCATGTATACTGGTTTGGCGCATGCAAACAGACCAAACTCAGCAAGACAAAACATGCCATAGATATCCATCACGTGCTTTGATTCGAATTCGCCTTGGGAGCAGTTAACTGGAAGGAAATTAAATATGAGTGCTCACCCGGCAGCAACAGGTTCAGGCTGTCAGGGGCTGCTGGCTCTCCTCCAGTTCTGAAAACAATCTGCATGAATTATTTTTACAATTATATAATTCCATGATAGGCATGCAATGGAGAAGAAAAGAATGTAGATTAATGTAGAAGCAAGTATCCTTGAAACATAGAGTTACAGGAACTGGAAATACAGTATATATAACTAGTGCTTAAAAGATATCGTCAGTTCCTAATTTATGTAATATAGCTCCTGGAGCAGTGTCTCTTTGTTTTCACTTGTAAGGAAAATGGATTGCCCTTCTGTTTATTTCAGTCAATTTCAGAAGGTGTGTCGGCAGATATCTGCTGCCACTAGTTTATTTCTCTAGCTACTCCCAGTTTCAGTTCAATCATGCACGGCGTCCTGATGGGCTTCCGCTCCTCCTGCACGGCGGGGGCAGTGGCGTCGTCGGCGGCGGCGGGGGTCAGCGCTGTGGAGGTTCTGGAGGTTCCGTGGGGCTTCTTGCGGTGTTTGGCAGGATTGGCGGGCGGAGGAGCAGGCGCCGGCGCCGGCGTGGAGGGAGAAGCGGCGTGGGGTCTGGGCTTTGGCTTGAGGATGAGGGGGCTAGGGGGATCTTGGTGGCGTGCCGCACCTTCCCCATCCTGCTCGTCCCCTTGACCCCTCCCAGGGGCGGGAAGGGCAACGGCGGCGACGAGGGCGGGAGGGAGTGGATGTGTTTGGGCGGCGGCTTCGTGGAGCGGAAGCGGAGGAGCCGGCGCCGCGTGGGAGTGGAATGGTGGACAAGGCGAGCTGTGCTGGGCTGCCCGTGTGGCGACGCGGTTTCGGCCCAAGAAACTTGGGGTCGTGGGCTCGCTAGCTTGTCAGAAATACTGGGCCGGTCGGAGCTCCTTCTCTTGGACACCACAGTGGAATTCAGGATTTTGCAACATGCTCGAGGATTATTTTGTTGGACAAAAAATGAGGTGACATTTCTCAAATCATTTATCTTTAGCGTGCAGGAGTGAGTATCTGCTCGTCAAACTTTCAAAGGGCATGCAAGTGAGTTAAGTAGTCCACGAACCCGCGTGCAAGTTAAGGCATGGTTTGGCCGAGCTCCTTTTCGGCTATGGCTACAACTTGGCTGCGTCTAGCGAAGCTTGAGGAGCCCTATAAACGCGGCACCGATGGCTCCGTTTATATTCCATAGGAAAACAACAGGGAGTGACTCCACATCTCATGGCAGATTTTGCTGTTCCTCACCGGGAGCCGGAGCTATTTTGATCTAAATAAATTATATGACCCGCCGAAGTCACCCCACCGATACACTAAGGGCGCGTTTGGATCATGCCCGTGAGATGCCGCCCCAAAGTTGCGTCCGTGCGAGAACTGCGGCGCCGAATTTGGCCGCTGGAACTTCGGCAGACTTTGGCACAAAGAATGAACTGCAGGAGTACGTTGTGGCCGTTGGCATGCCGTAACTCCGGCAGACTTTGGCAGTGAACCAAACGCTTGACTCATCTACGGCACGTAAACTTTGGCAGGGTGTGGCACGGTTTGGCAGTGAACCAAACGCGCCCTAAATTATATGGCCAACCAGAAAAGCTAAGCCCATTATTAGCCCATAATAAGTGGGCATATCTTCGTAGCCGCCTAGCCCTAGGTCAAATTTACATTTCAAATAAATACTCCCTCTGTTTCGAGAATATATGTCACTTTCGCTTTCAATTGTTGATAATTTTTATAATTATTAAATATCATCAATTAATATTTTTATTATTATTATTAGAAAGATATTTGAATCTAATTTTTTAATAAATTTATTTAGAGATACAAATGTTACACTTTTTTTATAAATTGAGTCAAACTTATAGTATAAAAATAAAAAACAACAAATATTTTGAAACAGAGAGAGTCCACCATAAGTAAAAGTAGAAAAAAATAATAACATTTATTTTGTCTGTATCAAATGTCTTCTAGTGTTGCCAAGACTGGGGAGGCGTGAGGCGATCCACCAGCTGGCTTAAGTTGGTTGATGAGCAAAAATCTCTGTAAACACAACACCCAAACAACTTGTCTGTTGCATCAATTACTCACCCAACTATACTAGGCAGTAGCAAAAAATCCAAACACGCCCTAGACATTCGCATGGCACGCACGCGTTGACTGACGGCCCAAGGCGCAGGATTTTAGTTTTAGCAAGCAGTACTGTAGTTGGTTGCTTGGGAATGGAACTGTTGACACGACGACACGGCAGCAGGTGGCCAACTCGAGACACTGACGGTGCCGGCCCTACCTAAAGAGGCGAGAGGCACTTTGCAGTTTGCACGCGCACAGGTCACCTCCTCTTCGCTTCAGATCAGAATTCAGGAAAAAAAAAAAAGTCAGATCGGCCCCGCTGCACCTTGTGCAATATATTCATCGGTTTCACTTTCACGTGGTTCACGACCCCACCCCATGCTGCCTCGTAAATCACGAGTCATGCCAGGTATATATTGTACATTTGTCGTTACTATTATATATTATTTATATGTACACGTTTCCTCTAAGAATTTGAATTTACTACTGCTAGTTTCGTTACATTTTTTTAATTACAAAAGATATATAAAATCTCTGCTAATTTCATTAGATAAATAAATACGACTCCTCTAACTAGATTAACCCGAACTTCGTACCACCTTTTCTCATTCCGACCGTCTATGCCCTCGTTCAGTTCGAAACTTGCGTGAATTCGAACTCAGAAGACTTTCGTTTGTATTTGACAAATATTGTTCAATCGTGACCCAACTAGACTCAAAAAGATTCGATCTCGTAATTTACAACAAAACCGTGTAATTAGTTATTTTTTACTAACATTTAACGCTTTCCATATATACGGGTAGAAATTGATGTGATGGAAAAGTTGCGCATTGAAAGTTGCAACTTTCATGCGTTTCATGCGAACTAAACATGGCCTATAATAAAAAGTTCGGGGGAAAACAGGGGCCTCACTGACGCCCTGACTGACCCTTTTGAATATTTTTTCCTGCTTGCCGTGGGTACTAGTTGCAGGGACCAGGGATTCTCCGACAGCGACAAACAGAAAAACCCCATCCACATCCATCCGCCTCAGAAACTGGGGAGCCCAAGTGGCAATAGAAAATCGCCTCCATGCTGCTGGGCGCTGGCAGTGGCCATTGACCAATGACCACCATTGGTCATGTCGTGTCCGCCGGGCGCCGGCGACCGGAGTGACTGCGGAGTCGCCCGCCGGTCACCGACGGCGGCGGCGGCGGCGGCTCTGCAGCCTCCTACACCTTGCTGCAAGAGACGAACAGACACAGGAGAGCTGCGATGGACTCATGGTCACGGTTACCAGTTGCGCTCACTGACACGGGGGGCCCCACGGCCCCCGGGACTAGCCAAGACTCACATTCAGCCGGACGGACGGTTGCGTCGCGCCCCCCTCGCTTTTCCACAATTTTCAATTCGGCTCTCCCGCTTCTCATAATCACATTCCTCAGGGGAAAAAAAAGAAAGAACACACGCGCACATTACTACTGCCCTTGCATATTTATTCCCTGAAAGAAACGGAAAAGCAGAAGGAGAAAGAAAAAAATAGGAAATCATGAGGCACGACACCGACTGCAGGGTGCAAATCTGTTCTCCAGTATTTCATCTATCTAAGAATAGACTCTTTATATTCCAACACGATACACTTTGCCTTTTTTATTTTCTCTACTATTGTGTGTATGTATAGATAGATAGATAGGTAGATAGAAAAAGATACGCTAATCCAAATTGCTAGATTTCTCTACAATAATAATAAAATAGAATTATCTATAAGGAATCCATGTCCTATCCATCTATTTGTGGAGTAGACGCATATATACGCATAATCTATATATCTGTATCCATCTTTATTTATCTATATTTATATTTATATTATATCTTATATTTGTTTAAACCTCACTAGCAATTTATCTTGCTATACAAAAGTATCCACATCAACATCCACTGGAACATGCAACTACCTTGTCATACAAAGTGTTCACGACATCACCTACTGACACATGACATTATGTCTTTATACAAGCTATTCACATTAGCAAATAACATCATTTACTAACATATATTTAGTTATCCATATTAAAATACAAAAATTTATGCACTCACATGTATTATGATACTTATTCATTCATATTAGTAATACAAGTAGTATAATTTCACCTGTGGTTCCCGTGCATGCGCGAGGCGTTCTTCTATAAATTAGAAAGCAATGACAACAACTACTCACACATCTGCTTCAATGTTTGGTCCCTCCTCCTCCTTCAATTCCACTTCTTTGGTTTCACAAATTCTCTTTTTTAAGTACATCCCGAATAACAGTTTTTTCCACTAATAAATACACATGTATTTCTTTATTAAGCTGTGATAACAAAATTATACTTCCATATTTCTTCTCTTTATATGCCTACTAAAAGGAATGGATACCCAAACATTCTTGCATCCCTCTCGAATACGGAATATGCACACTACTACATTCTGAGAATATGTTTTTTTTTTCTGAAAAGTAACGCGGAATAATAAATAGGGAAAGGGACATGTGCCTTGTGGACCCGACAACAGAGGGACGAAACCGCAAAAACACACGGTTCCCTTCCATTCATTCCGCTTCGTTTTCTCCTCCTCTTCTTCCCTCCCTCGCTCCCTCGTCCCAGTCAGAGGCCCATCCCCCACCCTGTGACCCGACCGGGCGCCGGTGGTCTCTCTTGGCCCCCGCTAGATCCCGCCAATCACCTCACGGCACGCCGCCTCCCACGCGCGCGTGCTCCTCTTCCTCGCTTCTTTCTTTCCCTCCCTCCTTCCTTCCGGGAGCCGAGCGGGGGATTCGGATTTGGGGATTGCTCTTCTGTCCTGTGCCAAGAAGAGGACGAGGAGAGGGGAGGGAGATGGGTTACATTGGCCACCACGGCGTCGCCACGCTGCGGCGCTACAAGTACAGCGGCGTCGACCACTCGCTCGTCGCCAAGTACATCCTCCAGCCCTTCTGGACCCGATTCGTCAACATCTTCCCGCTATGGTTCCCGTAAGCACCTCCCTCCCTCTCTGATTCTTGCTTCTTCCGCCCGTGTCAACCTCCAGCTCTCTCCCCTGTTGCTGAATGCGTCGTTTTCAGAATTCAGGCACCGATGGTGGCTGCCTCCACCATCTTGCTGCCATACCATTCTGTTCCTATTGGACTTGGCCACACTGTCCTGGTCTGGTTTTGATTCATTGTATGACCACAACTCCAGTTACGGCATGCATATTTGTGTGGCATCTGTCATCTGGGTGATTTGATTTGGGCAGCTCGAGCTTACCTGGCACTAATGGTCAGTAACGCCGAGTCCCAACCTTTAGCTTAGCCTGAGGAATCTTCTTTAGCTTTGGTGAGCATCCTGCCTCCAGGGACTGCACACATCCACAAAGCAACGGCTTTTGCTGAGTTGTTCCATCTTGCAAAGCTGAAAAAGTTTGGTTCGCATATATTCTGTAACGGTGTAACCCTGCTCTTCTGGATTGGTTTAAGAGCCATGCCTTCAATGTGGCATCTGAGCATTGTTATGGGCCATGTGCTTAAAAGCATAATTTAACTTCATAGGTTACTGACTAAATCAAGTGTTGCCATTCTTTGGTTTTACTGCTCAGTCTGCTTCCTTTACATGGTTACTGGAAATGGGGTATGCGTTGATTCAAAAAAAAAAAAAAAAAAAGGTATCCTATCGTTTGCTATTTACCTGCAAAGTTTACCACTCTGATCTTATGAAGTGATTAATTACATTTGCGTTCCTCCTTCAAGCTAATTCTGGCACACATCAAGTTGCTTAGTTTTCTTAGTTATTATCCGTGCTGAGTGCTAACATTATCTTTTTATTTATTTTTTGGTTGATGCTTGGATGATCTGCAGACCAAACATGGTGAGAGTTCAATTCATATGCTGTTACAATGAACTACGCTTCTTTTGTTGAAATCCTGATACAAAGTATTGATGCATTTTTTTTCCAGATTACACTGACAGGTTTCATGTTTCTACTGACATCAGCATTCCTTGGCTTTGTAAGTATCTTAATGCCGTAAAGTTTTTGATACATATGATACTGTATTGTTCTTACAGATATATGTGCTAGTTTTTCTTTGATGATCACAGTACTACAATACCAATAATTCAGAAAACTTGAGCCTTATTATTGCTTCCTTTCTATGTGCAGTTATATTCACCACATCTAGATACAGCACCCCCCAGATGGGTTCACCTTGCTCATGGACTGCTTCTCTTCCTTTATCAGGTTTGTCAATCTTTATGTGCTCACCCAAATACGCGTTGCTCTACTGCCATATTTTCCCTTCACAGTATAACACGTCCGGTATTCAGTTAGTAGTCTAATTTGTCGGTCTGTGCTTCTAGCACCTTTTTTTTTTTTAATTCAAGGCATCTACTCACCAATGGTTTCTAGGTTTTTGTAATCTATTTTGGGGATCTTAGGATCCCTGAATATCTTTCTGAACATCTGATCAGGTTTTCCTGGGATCTAGTAGCTTCATTTCTTTTATTGAAATATCATTTCAAACCTTCCACTTTTTTAGTTTACACGAAATGGTGTTTATGCAGACTTTTGATGCTGTGGATGGAAAACAAGCAAGGCGTACCAACTCATCAAGTCCTCTAGGCGAGCTTTTTGACCACGGTAATCTCCAGTTGGAATTTAAGCTGGTGTACTTAGTTTTGAGAAATCCAGTATGACGCTGACAAGTTTGCATCATGTGCAGGATGTGATGCGCTTGCCTGTGCTGTAAGGCCACCTGTCAATCTTTTTTTCCATCAAGTGCAATGCTTTTGAAATTGTTGTGAGCTGATTATTTTTACTTTATCTATTAGTTTGAGTCCTTGGCTTTTGGAAGCACGGCAATGTGTGGGAAGGCTACCTTCTGGTTTTGGTTCATTTCAGCTGTCCCATTTTACTTTCGCAACCTGGGAACAGTGAGTTTTTGTTTTCTTGCCTTGCCCACCAGTGATGAATGAAACATCAAGCCGTCGTAGGATCAGTCATTGTTCTAAACCAATTTGCACACTTAATACTTTTATATTATACATATCTTGCCAAATGAATCATAGTTCTTTAGACTAATGTCTCCCACCATTGCATGTGACTCTTAAAGTTAGTGGTTATTTGGTCCTGTGATGTTGTGCACAATATATCTTGTTGCGTGGGAAGTGCTTCAATGCTTTCTGGAAAGTGAAAACACACTTGTGTAATTATAAATAGGGATATAATGCAGCTACCCACTATCCTGCTGAGATTTGCACAATTTAGCTTCTGCAAGTGCAATGCAATACTGTCAAACTTCACAACTAGATACATTTTGTTGTTTATCATGAATTCATGATGCTTTCTTTTCTACTTTTCTTGAAATGATTTCTTGTTTTTTCCTGTATAACTTCATGCTTCATTGCTCTGTGCAGCTACTTTACAAATACACTTATTCTTCCTATAGTCAATGGACCAACTGAAGGCCTTATGCTGATCTACTTGTGCCATTTTTTCACCTTTTTCACAGGTATAATTTAACTGTCAATTTTCATGCTTATAAGGTCCCTGGTGTTCCTCTTCTAATTCACTGTGCATATGTATGAGGCCTTTACTGAAAGCCATGTGGTTTTTGCGGTATTTATAGCGCATCTTTACTTTGTAGGAGCCAGTGGTGGGCACAGGGTTTTCAGAAGTCAATGCCCCTGCTGGGTTGGGTTCCTCTTATTTCTGGTATGGATGCTACCATACTAATGATTTCTTTTTTGTATTTTATTTATATTATCATATGGTCACCAATTTCTTTTGTTTTAGTGCTATCACCTGTTCCTGGTGTTTTTCTTCCTCTTAAATCTTAATACTCTCTGATTGCTTCATTGTGAAATAGAAGACGAATTGACTTTACCTATTCTGACGTTTTACGCTCACTGCCTCTTCCCCAGAAATCCCGGTGTATGACATTGTGCTATGTCTTATGATTGCTTTTGCTGTAATCCCAACAATTGGATCTAAGTAAGTACCGTGTGACAACATGTATTACTTTCAAGTGGTATTTTGTGCTATCTGGTGTTCTATATCATTTTTTTTTTTGTATATTATATGGCCCTGTAATCTTATCTATAAAGCCATCTAAAATTACATTCACTGTTATATTGTTAGTCAGTTTTAAAGTCCAAAGAAACAGTAAGTATATTTTAATCTGTATTTCTATATATTTCTCATATATATGATTAATTTATATTTCTGATTAAAAAAATGGATAGTTTAATCTTTAATTGATGTCTGGCTATGAAGAATTTATTGCAAAATGGACCACCTGATAGGCTGGTGCATGAATATTGTAGTGTCAGAGCTAGTTAATGCTGCAACGAACCAATTGAATGAATTGATACCCTTTTAGCTGATACATGTTTCTGTACAATATATCTAAAACACCCCCTATCGAATCATTATCAGACTTGCGCAAAAGGTACCCAAGTTCAGTTTTTGTTTTTGCCTTTTCGTTTTTTTAACTTGTGTATAGATCTACGGATGGAAAGGCATAATAGGCCAACTGCTGAATTATGTACTCTTTTAGTGCTTAAGCATAAGCATACACATAGCATCTAACATCTAGGTCTTCGACTCTTGGTTAGATGCTCTAGTACCTTTTTGAATTGCTAGCAAAGCAAGTATTGCCGATCTAGTGGAAGAATACCTCATTTACTTAATGCTTGAGCTTATTATATTTTATATTTTTTGAATTTTGTATCGTTGAATTATAATATAAGGTTGATAATGTTAATATTGCAACTGTACAGCATTCATAATGTATATAAAGTCGTTGAAGCAAGAAAAGGAAGCATGGTTCTGGCACTAGCTATGGTAATCTCTAAATTTATCTACTTTTGTCTACTTTTGTGATTCTCTTTCATTCATCTGATATTCTTCATTTGTGCCAGCTCTTTCCTTTTGGTTTGCTCTTGGCTGGAGTTCTTATCTGGTAAGGTTTTCGAGATTCCTTGTTTCACGTATGTATGCAGTTATGCATCACTCTACCAAGAAATTTGAACTGGGCAATCTAATACCAGTTTAGTGGCCTCTAGCATATCATTGAAGGATATTGCATTTTTTATGCAGGTCCTACCTTTCTCCTTCAGATATAATGAGAAATCAACCACATTTGCTAATTATTGGAACTGGTTTTGCATTTGGATTTCTTGTGGTAAGGCCAATTGTTGTAACTGGTTTTGTATTTGCATTTGTACAATCAATGCCTTGTGTAGCTGTGTGTCCTTTTCTTTGTTTCTTTGTGTATATGATTGTTTGTAAATGACACTTTCCTGTTTAAGACTTTAGAGCATTGTGTCCTTATTGTGTCCTTATATCAGAAATATAGTTTAGACCCTGATCTCTCATGCTGATTTTATTTTGCTCTTACAGATGCCCTTTTTAGATACTGTAGTGCAGTAAAAATATGAACATTACTTTATATCTGCTTATATTGCTCCACAGGGAAGAATGATTCTGGCTCACTTATGTGATGAACCCAAAGGTCTGAAAACAGGGATGTGCATGGTACTTGCTTGGGAAGCCCAATCATTCTTTGTTCTTTTTACACCATTCTCATTTATGGCCTTGCTGAAAAGTATATTTATCCTTCTACAGTCCCTTGCGTATTTTCCATTTGCGATTGCAAATGCGCTGACTGCCCGGCTTGATGATGGGTTTGCACCTAGATACCTTCTCCTATTATCCTTTTTATAATAATAACTTCATAGTCTATCAAATTTTTATGTTCGTTGATTGTTGCAGAAATCCCCTCGTTGATGAGCAGCTAGTTCTCCTGATGTACTGCTTATTTACAGGTACTGCGTTAGTTGTTCTCATGATTGTCTTTTCTAGCAACAAGTGAGCAGTTGTGCGCTTAAGTATTTTTTTGGTGTGTGTTTGTTGCTCAAAGAGCAATATCCCTTTTGGTGTTCTATTTATGGAAGACTAAACCTGCTAAGTCATCGTGATTAGAGTGTTTCTGGTTTATTGTTTGAAAATTTTAGATTAGTAGCTCAAAGCTTACCATTACATCAAACTGACCACATTCAAAAATTCAATGACTAGGTTTGTCGCTCATCGTACCTTGTAAGAGCACAGGACTCTGATCGACTTTTTTTTCTTCTAATTTTGCAGTGGCTCTGTACATGCATTTTGCTACATCTGTTATTCATGAGATCACCAATGCGCTTGGGATTCATTGCTTCAGGTTTTTAATCCTCATGACCATCATCTTCTTTTGCATGTGTTGTATCATCAGTTGTTTGACACAAAGTTGTCTTCTGACAGGATCACTAGGAAAAAGGCATAGTTCTCCATCCATGGGCATCAGCGTTGCCCTGGATTGTAATCAATCACAAGTGGTGCCTGCCAGACAAGCAACTTTTCACATTTATCTCCACTATACATGGATGCTGCTTCCCAATCACGTTTGCATCTTCCATTACGGGGATAGTGCCCCCCTGAAAATTCACATCAGATGAGAAAACAGTGTATTTTTTTTTTGAAACAATTAGTAACAGCATGTTGTATCTCACCTTGACCATGTGCTCATGTAATGCTCGGCAAAATTTTTTTGTGGAATTCGTTGAGCTGACTGATAGTGATATATTGCAATTTAAGAATTGCTCGGGATTGTTAAAGGAATGTCCATGCATACATTTTGTGTGCTATCTAATGGTACAATAATACAAGTTTGACTTGAGTGTCCAATTTGAAAGCTTCAGGACTACAATGAGAATTTGGAACAAGTTCAGGGAGATAAATATGCAATTTGAAAGTATCGTGACCTGAATGATAACTTAGGATAAGTTCAGGGAGTTGATTGTGTTTTGAAAGTAATATTCAGGCCAAAGCAAGCACTGGGACAACCCTTACCAAGAGAATAGTTCCAGTTTTAAATTATTCCAATAAATAATAACAGTATCTCAATCCTCTGCAAAATTGAAGCGCAAAGGCTCTGGTAAACTAAAAATAGATCTTGCTGGTCATGTAAAAATCATTCTACCAAAAAGTGCAAAAGGCTGGTGATCTGCAAGGTTCATAAGTGGATCCTGCTGGTCATTCATTTGTGGATATTGGAAGGAGAGAAAAGATACTGTACTCCCTTCACTTTTTTCTTGCAGTTTTTCTGCGAACATAGATTGAGTAAATTTTTTACGTGATTCTTGTGAAATTCTTTCTTACATTCCAAATGGGTATTATTCTGAGAATGACTTCTCATCATCTTAAGAATCCGAATTATGTTCTTATAGCCCTGTGAAAGAAACCACTAGTACAGTACCAAAAAAACATGAATGGGTAACAGAGCAGCAAGTAACTAACCATGAGGAGTCGCACTGGCAATGATACTAGAAGTAGCACAAACGGAACGACAGCTAATGATCAATTCATTCGGTTAGTTGTGTGTTTATTTACTTTTACTTACCTCTGGCAAGTTAATTGGTGCAAGCATATCACATGATCACATCTATATAAATATGCTCACATGCTCTCTGGATTCAACACCATCGTGCAGGTTGCAACACGCTGACAGACACACTACTCCGGTCGTGGCCATCCATGGCTCTGCGGCGAGCTATGCTGCTCGGGATGCTTCTTCTAGCGGTGGCGACGAGCGGTGCTGCAGCGGTGAAGGTTCCGGCGATGTACGTCTTCGGCGACTCCACTGCCGACGTGGGGAACAACGACTACCTGCCGTGGACCATCGCCAGGGCCGACTTCCCTCACAACGGCGTCGACTTCCCCGGCGGCAGGCCTACCGGCAGGTTCAGCAACGGCCTCATCGGCGTCGACTTCCTGGGTGAGTGACTTGAGTAATGATAACTGCAATGCAAATACTGTTACCGTACTTCAATCACAGTGCGTGTGCAGAGACATCTCACAAACAATGCTGCAAAAGGACGGTTTAGGGATACCTTATGTTCTTGTATGATTGTTATGACGATGGGATACCTTATGTTCTTGTATGATTGTTATGACGATGGGATACCTTATGTTCTTGTATGATTGTTCTGATAAAACTTGCAGCCATTGCTATGGGCTTCAGTGGGAGTCCACCACCTTACCTCTCTCTCATGGCGGCCACTGCTGCCAACAGTAGCAGCAGGAGCAGTGAGGTGACGAGGAACACGACGATGGCAGCTGCAGCAGCATACATGAGCGGAGCCAACTTCGCTTCTGCAGGCTCTGGTCTTCTTGATTCCACAGTATGCTATCTTTACATTGTTTTCACCTTGCATTAAATTATTTTATGTCTTTTGTTTTGAGATTTATGCTCCAATTCTGATTATATAAATTTCTATGACCTTGGTTTTGCTGCCTAGGAAGCTATTAGGCAATTTAATTCTTGAAACAAAATGCATTTAGCAAATTTAGGCTTAGGCCGTCTTTATGGTACACTTCAAGTAGGAGTACTATGTATGTGTGTCATGACTGCACACACTTTTTGGTAGATAGTTTTTCAATTGTATCCGTACATCAAGTGATTAGTTACTACATAAAGTTGAAAAGACTGTTCACAAAAAGTTCAACCATTTAATAACAACTTTTGTACTCAGCTCATAAATTTAGTGAAGCACGCTTGGGCTTGTTAAGAATTCTCTTTTCCTTTTCAAATTAAATCACCAGTACAATCAACATTACCAAGTAATAGCATGATTACTTTTTCAAAGAAAAGCACTAACACCAAAGTCCAAATGGTCACTGCGCCAGGGTTCTACAATCAGCATGACCCAGCAGATAGGGTACTTCTCAGACCTTAAAGATCAGATGTCAACCAGATTGAGTGCTGGCAGAGTGGTGGACTCGCTATCGAAATCCATCTTCCTCATAAGTGCCGGGTCGAATGATGCATTTGACTTCTTCTCACAGAATAGATCACCAGACTCCACTGCGATTCAGCAATTCTCTGAAGCTATGATCTCCACGTATGATAGCCATGTCAAAGTAAGAACTCTGGCCTATACTCTTAATCGCAGACAAATCCATATGCTATGGTGCCTAGCATCAACTCAACCTTTGAGACATTCTTTTCAACTCTGACTCGCTACTCAACTCTAAGCACAAGGGTTGATATGCTGACAAACCAATCAATGCTTATTCACTATAACTGTATGTTTGCTGTGCAGACATTACATATAGCTGTTTGTTTGACGTGCAGACATTATACCATTTGGGAGCGAGGAAATTTGCTTTGATCAATTTGCCACTGATTGGGTGCTGTCCATACCTGAGAAGTCAGAACCCAACAGGAGAATGTGTTGAGCCGTTGAATCAGATAGCCAAGAGCCTGAACGATGGAATCAAGGACCTGTTCAGCAATCTCAGCTCAGAAATGCAGGGCATGAAGTACTCCATTGGCAATGCTTATCACCTTGTCTCTAGTCTGATTCAAAGCCCACATGCTGCTGGTAAGCTGCAAGAACTGAGCAGGAGCATTCTTGATAGGAAACCACGCATGCCAGTGATTACTGATTAACCGCCTCTTTATCCGGTATGTTTGCTGCTTTGCTCACTTCTGCCTGCAGGGTTGGAGGAAGTGAAGAGTGCATGCTGCGGTGGTGGCAGGTTCAATGCTGAGAGAAGTTGCACCCCCATCTCCAGCTGCTGCAGTGACCGCAGCAAATACCTCTTCTGGGACCTGCTGCACCCTACCCAAGCTACCTCCAAGTTTGCCGGACTTGCCTTCTATGATGGACCAGCACAGTTTGTCGGTCCCATCAGCATCAAGCAGCTAGTTGAGGCATAATACTCCAACATCAGAGCAAGGATTAGCTCAAGACATCTTTTGAGTCGTATATAGACTTTGTAATTTGTATTATTCTACAGCATGAGCAACCTTGCTATTCATCTGAAAATCTACACAAGGTTGGAAAAAAAATGGCCAAGTTTCCTGAAAAGTGCAAATACAAAGGGTTGTTGGTTTGTTGCATCAGGCGATTGATCTGTAGCCTCCTCAGGCACCGGAAAGCAGGCCAGCCATTGCTTTACCCTGTCTCGCTTTGCCACAAGCCGTCCTTTGTTCCTTGTAGACAGTTGTAGGGGGCTCCCCATCCGGCTCAGTACATCATGTGCCAATTCACGCACTTTGGGCTCACCTCGGACATCACTGTGTTTTCCAATGCCACACACCACTGACACCTCCAATGGCAATTCGCGACCCTTCACCGCATCCACCCATTGCAGCATAAGCACATAGGCTGAAACTGTACTGAATCCGTGCAGATTCAACTTCACCTCTGTTTCTGACCATTCCATAGCCTTGTCAAGCACCGATGAGGAGGCCAGGAGTTCTTGCACCAGCTCGGCTTCTGCTGCGGTGTAGATACAGACCTGAGCCTCTTGACCAACCCGGTCGTTGACAGTGGAAGTGAAGGGCCAAGCTCTTGAACCACCGAAGCGACTGAGGAACATGAGTTCAGCACAAAGTTGTAGCCTTTTGTAGTCGGTGCAATGCGCAATTTCCTCATCTTCTTTAACCATGCCAGCATCTTGGAATGAATACGGCAGGAGCTGTAGCATGAAAGCACAGTGTCTGCTGCGCCAGTGCCAAAGCGGATGCCGGCATCTGCCATGGACGCAATAACCCTCTCCATGTCAACCAGCGAGCCGGACTTGGCATAGCATTTCGCGACCAACCCAAACTGGAATGCCTCAGGCTGGTACCCCAGAGAAACCATCTCCCTAAGTGTTTCCTCAGCCTCAGTGGGCAGACCCAGCAGGCACAAGGACTTTATCATGGCTATGTAGGTCTTGCGCCCAGAGAGTGGCATGGACCGTAGCTCCGCGTAGAAATCCATCGCCCGGTCCTTCAGCCCACGAGAGGAGAAAGCCGCCATGAGGTCGCAGTAGAAGAGAGCTACCTCATTGGTTGACTGGAGGTGCTGCGAGATGGCATCAGAGATGAGGGACCTTGATTCTGCAGTGCTTCCATTGACTTCAAGCAAGGCAGCAACAGCAGCAGCATGGATTGAGCTCCATTTGAACCACCGGGCCTGAGTGACCGCCTCATAAAACTGCAACAACAACGAAGTCATCAGTTTTTTGACGAAGCAGGTGATGATCTTTCTTTTTTCTGCGTGTACCATTTTGGAATTTGGAATATAGTTCAACAAGCTTAGACATTTCCAAATGTCCTTGGCATGCAAATGCACAAGTATGAATGCAATGGCAGTTCATCAGAAAAGGGCACTCAGACAGGCAGACACTACGCTCGCTCGAATTCATAGCTAACAACTAGCGAAAGTTGAATTATTATTGTTCACAGATTGTAATGCAGGTACAAGGACAAGCATAAAATTTCGAGTTTATTTTGTGTGGCGTGTGGGAAAAATGACGAAGCCTTCTTGGTACGGCTAGCTCTCCTCTGAGAGAGGTGAGAGAGGAGGCGCACCGGGATGGCGAGGGGGTCGGAGTCCATGAGGAGCCTGGAGAGCGCGGCGAGCGCGGCGCGCTCCGACTTGGTGCCGACGTAGCCGCGGATGATGCGCTCGGCCGCGCCTGCCGTCACCGTGCGCTCCAGCTCCGACATGAGCCGCCTCTCGCTCCGCCAGCTGGAGCCACCGCCCGACGCGACCCGGCGCAGCGAGGCCGAAGCCACGGGGGAGAACCTCCGCCGCTGGGCAGCCGCCGGCCGCGCCGGTAGGGACGCCACCGCTGGCATCGCTGCTTGGGCTGGGCTGACTGTGCTGATGCCTGATGGATGTGGATGAGGTGGGAGATGACACTATTTCGGTGCCCTTTTTATCCACACCATCGCGCCGAGCTGTGGCTGTCGTCAGCCTGTGACTCGGCGGCTCACTCCACTCCCCACCAGAGACCACGCCTGGGTCGCCGGCCGCCGCGCCGCGCCGCGCACGTGACGATGCTGGCCCCGACCGTTGCCGGACCCTGCCTCTCCTCCCCAGCTCCGCCGCCGACACCCGCGTCCACAACGGCGCCTCATCACCTCATCCGCCTCCATCCCCTCACCATCCACCACCGCGCGCGCCGGTGCCAGTGCCGCGCCAGGCCGCCGAGAGCGGGACCGGCGCCCACGCCTCCGCCGACGCCGTCGTCTCGGCCGGCGAGGGACCGCGTGATCGAGTTCGGCAAGCACAAGGGCCAGATGCTGGGCACGCTGCCGCCGTCGTACCTCCAGTGGGTCGCGGCCGAGCTCGACTACGGGGACACCGCGCCGTGGGCGGACCTCGCGCGCGACGTCCTCGACGACCCCGTCTACGTCGACCGCGTCGAGTGGGAGCACGCGCACCGCTTCCTCCGCGGCGACGCCGACGGCTACGACTACGCCTACGACGACGGCGGCGACGGGCCACTCCAGGAGATGGCCGAGCGCTTCGGGTGGGACCTCTCCGACGAGGAGGGGTGGGGCCGCCTTGATTTCCGCCTCCTCGGCACGTCCTACGGCGGCCGCATCCCAAGAAAGGGCGGCCAGAAGAAGCAAAGCAAAAGCAACAACTCCACCGGCGGCGGCGCCAAGAAGGGATCCCTGTTCGGCGGCGGCGCCGGGGCTGACTCGGGCGGCGCCGGGGGGAAGCGCGACGAGAGGAGGGAGCGAGTGCGGATGAGGAGGGAGGAGCAGGTGAGGACGGCCAAGATGGACATGCTCGGGGTGAATGCCGGCGTGGCAGGCGGCGGTGTCCTGGGGTCGTCGTCGGCCAGGAAGCAGGCTCAGATCAGGACGGCCAAGAAGGAGATTTTGGGGCTGGGTCGAGGTAGCCGCGCCGGCGAGATGCTCGACGAGAAGAGGACGCCGGGGAAAGGCGGACAGGGCGCCAGCCCCTTCCCCGGCCGTCAGTCATTCCTCGACAAGGTCAGGAAGCTCAAAGGTGAGTAGCTTAGCTAGGATTTCCGAGGGGACTAGAGTAGGATGAGTTGTACATTCTATCGAATCTTTGATTTGCTGAGGTTGGTGATGATCAATCTGTTTGCAATCCTACTCTTGAGACTGTGCCAGAAGTCAATGCGCATCAGATGTTCGCTGAAATAAATCAAGCAGACACTTCTGTTCAAGTACTGCAGAAAATTTATGATCTATGATAAATCTCAGAGTTACTGACATGAAGAGCATTGTTTCTCATCAGCAGGAATTTATTTCAGCAAATTTCATCTATGTCAATCGTTAGGACATTCAACAAAAACATCTACATACATGAGACAGAAGAACAAAACAAAAGGCAATTGAGCCAAAAAGAGAAAAGCAACTGCAATTACACGAGAAAATCGTGACTGTACAACTACAGCACACCAATTCCATTTGCATCAGAACTTCAGAAGCATGCTGTGATTACAGTGTGCATCAAGCACCAACACTGCATTGGAGTAACTATAGTGCATGCCCTTCAGTGGCTTCTCTTCAGCGCTGCAAGAAAACCCGACTTTGTTTTGTGGCGACCCTCAGGGTCAGTTCTCACCTGTTTTCAAAGTCAAGACATCACAATGCTCAGTTCTGGAGAGTAATATTAAGCAGCAAAAACATTGACGACTTGATTTCCGTGTTATAGAATAAAATCATGATAATTTTGTTTAGAAATATGATTGATAAACTAGAAGCGAGAAGCGGAAATGCAGGACTGACCTCTTTGGAGAGTTTCTGAAGGATTTCCAGTATCTCGGTGAAGTCAGGCCTTTCAGCTGGATCTCGATGCCAACATTTCTGAAGAAGCTCGATAAGCTTGGGATGGGTGTCTTTTGGAATTGTTGGCCTCATACCCTGCGGAGAAGGCATGCGGGTGAATCAAGTTCTTCATAATGTGGGTTTCCGCATGAGCAGAATGATTATATGGTCTTACCCAGACTACTAGAAACTGTAAAATATCTAGAAAAAAGCTCTGAAAACAAAAGGTTTCAATATTTCTTTTAACCAAAAAAAGGAAAAATAGGAACTAGCTTGTCACGGCTATCTGTTTCACTTGAAATCAACAATTAAGAGTATGTTTTGTACGCAGTTTTTTGAGTGGCAGTAACACATAGTATCCCATTGCTTTCAATATGTGCTTTAGTGAGTGTTTTCTACTTTTCTTATTTCCATGAGAACTTGTAGGTTTGTAGCATACAGAATGAACCTGTTCCTCTAGTCTCATGTATATATAGAATCTATTAATAAACAAATGCACAGCCATGGATGATGGTCCAGTATTTAAATGGCCCTTCCTGAAAGAGCAAAGGTTGGCATCACTTCTAAAAGACTGTTTCCTAAAAGATGCACTGCTCCCTTGTTCCCAAGTGTCTGCACATGCCGTTACCTAAAATAAGAACTAAGTAAAATACTACAACGTCTCCTAGATGTATCTATCGAATGGACAACACCAGGTCATATCCTTTGGGCTGCCAATAACGTAACTGCAGAAGCCAAATGCACATACCTTCTGAACAACGCCAATTGCTGCTTGCAGTGGTGTTAGGTACTCGTAAGGGACCTGAGGAATTGAAACGTTATGAACATCAATAGAATCTTATTATGAGTAATTTATATACCAACTCAAAATAGAAAACAGAAACTGTGCCTATAATAATAATGTAGAAGAATGCAACTACAGTTACCTTGCCCGTTAGCAGTTCCCACAGAACAATAGCAAAGCTAAAAACATCAGCTTTGTGATCGTAGGGCTTATGTTCTATGACCTGAAATTTCAATAATAACATGGTATGTAAGAAAAGGAAAAATATGCATTTTTTTTCTTCCGAAGTACATATTCATGTCGGTGCACCTCAGGTGCCATCCAACGGTAAGTTCCAGTTTCTGCAGTCATGACACCAGATTGGTCTTTCACACGTGCAACACCAAAGTCTGCAACCTTTACAACCTGCAAAATTTGTTCCTGTTACTTTTTGAGATCTATCAATCATCAAACACAGCAAATACAGCTTTGCACATTCTAAATCAACAAACAATATGATTCTATTGAGTTGGTGAGTTAGTCATCTTAGACTGTCATGCTCAAGTATTTCGCCAGTTTCCCTTTATAATTAACTATGTTGTTGTATGGTTTGGTGCCCAGTTTCACTCATAAACTGGGTCAAGTCTTTCTTCTAGTGAACAGCAGGAACTCCATGACCTTCTAAGAAGGTTTTTTATGGCTTTGAGAAAAAAAACAAACTGACCCTGTTTTCATCCATGAGAAGGTTTGCAGTCTTAAGATCACGGTGAATTATGTTGTTTTGGTGCAGGTAGTTCATTCCTTTAGCGATGTCAGTTGCCACTTTCAGTATTTCAGGAAGCTTGAAAGCGTTATTATTTTTATGGAGGTAATCATAGACACTCCCTCCTGACATGAAATCTGAGACAAGGAAATGCAAAAAAGAGTTAAGAGAATCAAACACCAGAGAAATTTATTGACGTGCGAACTGCAGAGATGAATCTCATTGTAGTATACCTGTTACTATATACAATGTTGGTTGTCTTGTACAGGCACCAATAAACTGCACAACATTCCTGTGACGGACCTTTCTGCAAGCATGTATAAACCAAGAAACACTTGTATGATTAACAATGTTGAGAGGCAGTTATGAACTATTAAAACCTATACTAGGATTTGAGATCTTCAACATTACTGAAATTAATCGTTAGCTCGGAGATGCAACTGTCTTTAGAAAGCTCATGTCAGTAAAAAAAAATCAAACGAACCTCATGATGTACACTTCTTGTGCAAAATCACGGTACATATCTGCACTGATGCGCTCAGGCCTCACTATTTTGATGGCCACGTCCTGATTGCAGTATGTTCCACGGTACCTAAGCAAGCTTAAGTATCAGATGAAGCTCTGAATAAGTTCCCATTTCCATGTTATTGAGTAAGAAAAACTTAAACTTACAGGTCACCATTTGATCCTGAAGCAACTTTGCTTCCAAACTTGAGCAGTTTAAGGTCAATTTCCCAAACATCTGCACCATCTGTTGGAATTTCCACACTTGTAGATGGCTTACTTTCTCCAACTTGCGGACCTTCTGATGGCGGTGATGATGAGCTTGATACAGGCCAAGCTTGTGTCTGTAGAAAACTAACTTTCCGCAGTTAAACAATTGCTCGTAATTTCAGCACAACAGAACAAATGACTATAGAAGCTGTTCCATATATGAAACGTTCAAAGTAACACTTTTCATTGTATCCATCAAGGTTTGCACTTTGCTAATCGCAAGATCTTTTGTATTCCTTTGTTTCAGATAAAATAAAGTTTTTGATCTGCTTCAACAAACTAAGGAACTTCTAAAGAAATAAAGAGAGAACAATTTAAGTAATACCAAGAGACCAAAAGGTAGGTTGTTTTTATTGGAGTTAACATCTTCACAAACGAAGCGAAGAAAGAAGCTTTATACCTCAACATTGTGAAATTTCTGAAGCAATTTTCCTTGTAGCTGCTCAGTACTCTAGAAGTTGCATAAAAATAATATATTAATATTAATATTTCTGAACTAATAGAAGCCTTATATATAATAAGCAAATAACCAATTTATTAAGCGATATAATGGGTAGGAGAGAAAAGCTATGTACCTCAAGATGCCATCCAGTGACAACAAATACATCCAATGAGTAGCCATCGATTGTTGAAAATGCATGAGCTTCTTGGATGTCAAGACCGAGCTCAGCAAGCAAACAGGTCAGCTGTAGATACACATGTATAGATGACAGATAGCGTCAGGGGTCAAGTAGCTTCCCAGTTCATAACAGAAGTTTACTCTGGAAATGGCTTTAATATATATTGTTAGTTTCTTCCTACTATTACCAAGTTCTTTGTTAAAACTATTTATTCATTCATTATGTATATTACATGCTGGTTTCTTAATTTATGGAATTTAGTTAGCTTTATTAACAGTATGGCAGGGCTGATTCTGTGAGTCACTGTGTTAGAGAGTTTACACACTCCAAGGAAAAAAATAAGTGTGACTACCTGACTAAGGAGCTTTGGCTTATCAATAGTTGCAAAAGTTATCTCATGCATCGGCCTGCAAGATTCAAAACAGAGAGAACAATGAAATTAACAAAAAATATAACCTCTCAACTTGTTTGCGTATAAGCATATCAACAGTCTCTATATGTCCCTAAATACTACAAGCTTAAGTTTTATGTACGCGCGGGAAAGTGAAGACCCCCCAAGTATGATAATCTATCAGTTCCATTCAATGCAATCAAACCAGAAAGAGACAAAAAGCTTAAAGATTCTAGCTAAGGCAAGTATATCAGCCTCTTTGGAGAGGCTTGGACTCCTAACCGAGTTTCATATTTATATCAAAGTTAAGAAAGTGTGTATCTCCTTGTATTCAAAGAAAATAGTATGCGTCCACGTAATAAGATCAATGTTTTTAAAGAAAGGCGTGTCAAAACATATATGGAGCTGATTTGCAGCAAAGCATGAGATTACTGTCTACTGCTCTCGTTTTTTTTAAAAGGAAAAATGCATTCTTCAAAAGGTAATTACTGCCACAATTTATCCATGTTCACTTTTTGTAAAACTGCAACTCCGAAGAAAAATCGTATTCAGTCCATTGGGGGTCCAAAAAGGTGAATTCATTCATCTTTAACATGCCTATAATATGCATCCTGAAAACAAATAAGGAAAGAAAAGGCCGAAAATCAAGCATTGTATAGGAAATTGTTTACCTGGAAATGAGATGTACACTGTGCTCAGTATCATTGGTGCTCCTGGTGTCACCCTCACTTGTTTCAAGCCCGAGCGCCTCTAGATTGGAGGAAGAACCAAATGCAGGGGGTGGGTGAGCCCTGAAACGTTGTGCACGACGTTATTAACATAAAAAAGAAACCAAGATGATCTATAGGCGCATGAAAGAAAGAAACTTTATCTAGATCTAAATATCGATGATACGTACATCTGGCCAGCCACATGATTATTAGAAGCAATCGTCTCCATGTCAGGATCACAAGAATCGGCCATATCACCATCAATAATCCTAGAAACCTGATGAGCAAGCATGCAAATAACAATTTTGCTTTCAGAAATCATGGACGATAACATATCATCTGGAGTTGCTGTATTTCAGGTCTTGAATTTTTCGAGATTTTCAAACAACCATCTTACACATCTTACACAAACAACTAATGCAACTAAAAGGACAACTCACAACAGACAATTTACAATTTTTCCTATAGCCAAACAATGACAAAATTGCATGTTGTCAACAACAACAAAAAAACAGGCACCTGAGATATAGGAGAAGTGTTAATTAATCTATCCTATCCAAAGGAATCAGTTTAAGGACCAAAAAGAAACAATCAATGCTCCTCCTGTAACCTCCAAACTTTATTTGGCGCCATCGAACAGGTTAAAGAATTAATGTACAAATTGCTGAACCAAAAACATCAACACAAAGGTGTATCTACAAGCTCTATATTGGTAGGTTCCAACACCATGTCGACAAGGTGTGTGAAATCCTGGAACATCAAAAGGATAATAACATCATAAAAAGTGCGTCTTTGCAATCTTAGACTTCGGTATTATCGAACAGGTTACTTGGTATTTGGTCAGGAAAACGACGCACCGATTTCTGAACGAAGCGCAAATCAAGAATTCAAGATCGACGCGTGTGCAACATGCAAACATGCGATTACAGTGGAACCAATTCCAATGGGTGGACGGATGGATTCCTGACCTGCACGACGCGCACGGACAAAGCGGGCCGGCGTTCCGGATCGCGCGCCTCCTCGAGCAGCCGCTGGTGGGTGACCACGTCGTCCGCCCTCTCCGCGTTCACATCCAGCGCGTACCTGCGCAGGCGAACGCATGCGTGTCGTCAGGGCCTCAACCGATCGGAGCAACGCAACGCAGCGGCCAGCGGCGGCCAGCCAGATCACGGGAAATCTCGATCCCCAAAGTGATGCGAAGCGAGCGGCTCACCGGGCGGGGAGGCGGTGGAAGTGGGCCCAGAGCGCGTCCTCGAAGGCCGGGGAGACCGCGGCGGCGGCGGAGGAGGAGCGCAGGCGGGAGAGCACCTCGTTGTACACCTCGAGGCGGCGGCCGTGCTTGTCCGTCCGGCGTCCCCCGCGCCGGCCTCGGACTGTCGCCGCTGCGGCGCCGTCGGCGGGGGACTATCCACGGCCATGGATGATGGATCTACCGAAGAAATGCTGCGGCGACGGCGAGTCGATCGAAAAGCGGCGCGGCGCGCACGGACACACGAGACGGCCTTGCTGCTACTGCCCTTGCATGGGGGTGGTGGTGGCGCGCACGTGAAGAGGCGGCGACAAAGGCGAGAGCTTTATAGCGACGGGACGGAGAGGAAACGCAGCGAGTAGTGAGTTGGAGACGGACGCTTGGCCTAATTCGGAGAAGAACACTACTCTTAATAGAAGAGCCAAGAGACAAGCTTCCTGAGATAAAAAGAAAATAAAAGAAAAAAAGAGACAAGCTTCCTACGGTATATAGTAATAGATAAACCTTAGCCTTTGGATCATCAATAAAGGAGAAAAAATTAGTGAGATCCAATCCAAGGTTAGGGAAGAATGAAGGAAATCAGAGTAGATTTCAGAAAGAAGGAAATCAGAGTAAATTTCTGAAAGAAATTACTGACCTTTAATTTGACTTGGTCCTATTCCATGCAGGCTTCATCACTGTATTATTTAAATTTGCAGTGGTTTGTGTTTCCAGGAGGGCATATTTTTATAGAAATATGGAAATCAATGAATTAAATTTTGGAGATAAGGCTGAATGAGGTGGCTTTCTCACCTTGCTTTGGTAGGATCTGGATTTGGATGCCTTGGATAATAAGTAAAGTAATCCGGGCCAGAAACCAAGTCAAATGTGATGTGGAGAACTGAAGAAGTTGCTCTGCATGGATGTACGACATGCTATTCTTTGTTTGCAAACTGCAAGGGAAAACAGGTCAACCCTCAATGTCAATGGCATATGCTATATTTGCTAGGTCTACAACTGCATGCAAAGCTAGGCGTCTGCAAACCAACAGGTACGCATGCAAAAGCAGGTGAATGGTAGTAATGCGATGCACTGATCCCACGGTTAGCGATCGATGAGATTAGGGTTGGTCGTCTCACAAAAAGTGTAGCTGGAGGTTCATCCCTCCTGGACACACCCAACTCGGGATAGTGGTAGGATTATGTTTCAACTAGTATCAAACACAACATGGTAGTACAAATAAATTCAAAGGATATTGTTGAATATTTGGGCAATAATGGTTTGTTAAAACTCCACAGATGTTTTTGGAACTCGAGCTAGCAGCATCTGTACGAGCCAATGGCTGACCAATTTATTTAATTTGACAAACTGACAAGCTAAACACCGTGGATTTTTTTTTAATCTTAGTTTTCAAAACTTCAGTGTGTTGAAAATAGTGTGGACTCATTTCATTCCATAAACTTTTGATCATCTTTCTCTTGCTCCGTTAATACCGTACCATGCCATATTTACTAAGTTGGTAGCTTATTTAATATAAAACTAATAAAAACTTCCATATATACTGAGACTGCCTAAGTTCTTGTTTCAAGAAGGAAAAAAAGGCAAAGCACTCATGCAAATAGATAAAAAAGTTCCAACATACCTAAAATGACGAGGCATACAACTTCATGCAACTACTCGTGAAAAAAGATCCATCTAGGGAAATGAAGCAGGGATTTGCTATATGCTATATGCAGATTTTAGGAGGAAAAATATGTCAATCTACTGATCTCATGCATGTTCATGCACAAAAGATTTGTACGTGTAGGTCTTCTCCTGCAAGCACCACATGAAAATTTTGGCCAAAAGTTAGGGTTTCCAGTTTGTGGATAGGGGCTTTGGGGGTTTTTTTTTGCCCTTTGACGATAGAGGATGACTAGGAGGTTGTTGGTCCGGCGATGATGGTGGAAGGTGGATCGAACTAGATGGCTAAGCCGGGGGGGGGGGGGGGGCATTGTATGTTATGGTGTTGGGTAGTGGGATGGAGCACATCCGATTTAGCTGGATTAGCAAGAGATATTGCAAGGGTGGGAGCTCTGGCATTGCGAGTCTATGACTGAGGAGGTCGAGGGCATTGTGATTGGGAGATTAGGTTGGTGTCTAGGAAGGGAGACAAAGGAGGTGGGGGCGACGTGGTTGAGTGAACAAGAGCAGCGATAGCACTGTCATAATGGACATGAAGCATTCCATTACACATCTTGCAACTCACCTCTACACCAATATAAATGATTTTTTTTCTTGAAATGGCTTAAGGCTAGTTTCAGTGGGGAATTTCATGGTCCGGGTTCTAGCACATCCAAATTTTAGAAATAGTGCACAAGAGTTTTATTCTTATGAAACTATCTTTACTCTCATGAAACTCTCACAATCTCTTTTTTCATCAATACAGTGACATGTTCATATTTAATGTCTATGAAACTCTCCATTAAAATTGAGATTGGTCTAATAAGTCCAGAAGTGCACATGTGCAATAGGTAAACGTGGCCATTACCGAGGCATCTTTTGTACTAGTACTAGTATATGCTTCTCATTTTCTATCAAAATCCAGTGTGAGTCACTGAGATGCAATGGAGTAAAATAATTATATGACTTTGACGCTCGCAGACACGCACTACTACCCCCTCTAAAAAAAAGTTAAAGAAACTGGAGTAGTTGAGGATATGCTTATACCGATCCGCCGCATCACAGAACACCATTCCATGTATAGTATATAAGCAGAATGTGATTAGCTAATTGGTCGGTTAACAAAAATTTAATCTATTCGAAGATAAGCATCGCTACGCGCGCCCACCTTTGGATGGATTAGAAATTAGAATATGCCGTGTTTCAAACGGATCTCCGCGTCTCAAATGGTCTGCATTTAATTATTTGATTTTTTTTAGCGGACACTGTGTACTTTTTAGTATATAGTTGAATTAGTCTATCGATGAGGTGTGTTGGCTGGACACTTCATGGATCATCAAGTTTATTATCGATGGGAGCATATAGGGGGGCTTATTTGACAGAGCTCTATATCAAAATATATAGTAGATTATTTAAGAAATATTATATTTTTAGACTTTAAGTACAGAGTACAGTTAAGATACATAGAGCATTTCGATGAATCATCTTGATTATAATTGAATGTATTAATGTGTAAATATTTAAATCATTTTTAGACAAGCCGTGTCATATGTCATAATTTATAGTTGTGATACATGACACATCATGTACGGTTCGTTAATATATATGACACAACATGATGTGTTCCTTTATCCAATCTGGTACTGACCTAAATGATGCACTTGCTTTTTAGACGAACTAAAGTCTAGTTACACAACTGTAGCATGCATGACATCATGCATGAGGAAAGCACAAAGTATAGGGGTGCTGCGAAAATGGTAAACAAAATATGCATGACACGTGGTGTGTTTACTTTGGGAGTTTGGATGCATGCATGAAAAGGGGTGGGCACATTTTGTAATGCATACTTTGGAGTTTTTACTATAATTGGAGTCTCCTTTATAAGATAGTATATTTGTTCAATCGGTTCTATAATTTTGTTTTTTGCCGTTAGGATTTTTGTAAATAGATTCAGAAACTATAGTCTTCAGTCTAAACGGTTTATTAAGGGGTGGCCACATTTTGTAATGCATACTTTGGAGTTTTTACTAGAATTGGAGTCTCCTTTATAAGATAGTATATTTGTTCAATCAGTTCTATAATTTTGTTTTTTCCATTAGGATTTTTGTAAATATTGATTCAAAAACTATAGTCTTCGGTCGAAACGGTTCATTTCGCTATAAACTTGTTTATTTCTATCTTCTATCTAAATGCTTTCAAGTCTAGCCTATAAGTATAGGGAACATATGGCTCTAAAGAAATCAATTTCTAGAGTTAGTTTAAGTTAAATTATTTTTATATTTGATTAAATTTATAGAAAAAAAATACTCAGTACAATATGTTTATTTGCATTAAGTCAAATACTCCTTATAATATGCTCATTTGTCGTCACAAATTAGTATATAATATTTGTGTGAGCACAAATGAGTATATTATGATAATATAGTTTATAGTGTATCTAATGATACTAATTTGGTATCACAAGTATTATCATTCTTTTCTCGATAAATTTAGATAAAGTTAAAAATATTTGACTTAAAGAAACTTTTGGGGATTGATTTATTAGGTGTCGCGGATGTATATACTTGCCCTCTAGAGGCTCTGTTCTGATCTCATGGTCGTCTAACTTTTGACTGCTTTAGCTCTTAAGGCTCTAAATATTCCACTACACAAAAATTTTAGATCAAAGCTAAAGTGATCTAAAGTTTTAATCCTTAACTTACCGATCTCAATGTTAGATCAAAATATTTCAAATGGGCCCTTGATTAGCAGTTTAGCACTGGTTTTTTTTTAACGGTGATTAGCACTAGTTTGCTGTGGTTCTAGAGAACACGCAGTTGTCGTCTCGATCGGCGACTGACAATGTATTATTTAGTTGCTAGCCCTGCTAGCTATAGTACTCGTAGGATATGGTAGAAAAATCACTGATGCTGCGTCTACTGCTACAGGGCGTGTATATAGCACCTGCTGGACAGGGGCCGGGGTTGTAGGAAGGAATTAACTGGACGGGCTCGACTGGCCGCGTCGCATATGCATGCAGATAGAGCCTGTCTAGCGTTGACCACCTTCAATTTCTCACATGGCCCACTTCCTTCAGAGGCAGCAGCAGTACCCAACAGTACTGGCCGCCAGCATTCAACATCATCCCTACCCCCCCCCCCCCCCCCCCACCCCCAACACACACACACACATGCGATATGCTGAAAGTTTTGCTTCTATGTATATTGTATAGTTTTATAAATTAGAGAGGGAATATAACTTATCATATGTACGTATTAATATCTTCTAGATAATAAAAATCATACAAAGCACAACGATATAAAATTACTCATATGAACACATCCAAAAGACACTAGATAATAAAATCATCCATATAAGCATATTCGAAAGACTGGACTGCTAGATCTCAAAACTTATAAAATTATCTATATAATGCGAGCAATCGCGTTTAAGTCGGTGAATTAAACCAGACGGTCATAATGAGGAAACATATATAACCAGCTAAGCTGTGCTCGATTTTTACAAGTTAGATGCTCGATTTTTACAAGGTGGATGTTTGTAGCTTGGCCCCCTGTGTATAATTTTTTGCCCCACCACTGGTGGCTGCATGCAGATATATACACGTGTGTCTATTATTTAGATAGAAGGCTAGCTAGTTGGCTAACATAACTAATTGAAGGCTTATTAAAAAAATTAGGCCTTCTATTTGGATGGACTAAGGGTCTGCTTGAATGGGACTAGAACTACTATAGTTGGACTAAATAGTGGCTAACAACTAGTTAAAAGTGTAGTTAATATCCCATCTATTAGTCCTCTTGTTTGGGATACACTAAGGCCCATTTTAGCTATCTACTAGTAACTAGCTCTTGTATCTGACTAATTTAATTTAGCTAGTTTTCAGCTCAATAACAATTAGCTACATATTGGTATTCAAAATATGTCCTAATTGTTGTTCTGGTGGAGAAGCATGGGATCGAGAGACACGTCACACATCTCGAGCGCTCAAATTCAGAGACTTGTCGCTGAATTCTCTTTGAGGGATGGTTTTGAGAACAAATTTGATGAATGAAGCAACAAAAGACTGCAAACAACATACCGAGCCAGGCACGGTTAAGCTCACCACGGAGGCCCAATGCAACCCAGTATGCTGTATCCGGGGATAGCTGGGCTGGGCCTTCACGCGCCAGCCCAAAGTCGAGTTAACGGTCCAAGGCGCGGGTAGAGGTAAAACCCGGCCGAACAACGGCAACCAAGAGATGATTCCACGCTCTTATTATTTTTGTTGTTGTCCACGCAGCTAGAATTGTTTTTTTTTCTAAGATCGTACGCTGCACTTATATTACGAGAAATGCGCAGCTAGCATTGTTAGCGCAGAACTTGCCAACTTGATTAGCGCAGACAAATCAAAGGCAAAATTTGTGATCGATCCAATCCAATCGGAATTCATCAAACTGAGCAAGACTGGATGCTCACAACCGCGTCATGTTCTGGTCGGCTAAGCCAGCTCCTCGGCCAAGATTTTTTAGGTGGGGCAGATCGAACCGCAGAAGATAACATAGTCCCAATGGTAACTGTCAAAACCACACTTAAACACTAGTCTCTACTATGAAGCATCTACCATCATCTACCACGAAACGAATAGCCACATGGCCAGTGGCGGAGCTAGAGCAAATCTGAGGAAGGTGCACTTGCTATTGTGGGTGCAGAGATTTTCAATTTGTGGGTGCATATATAGTGAATAATTAGCTCTTATCACTGTTTTTAAAATTTTTTGTGGGTGCGGCGGGGCACCCACTGGCTAATACATGGCTCCGCCCCTGCACATAGCCCACATCGTAAATGGAAGTAAAAAAAAAACCTAACTCCTAAGCAATAACAATAAGAGATCGCATGTTTTTTTATAGAAATTAGTTCATTCTATAGAAAGAACACATCAAATTTGAAAAGAAAAAAAATCGCGTTCTAAAGAGGCCAAGTGGTTACCGTTTGGTCACTCTTCAATAAAATCCTATGCAGTGGCTATTATTAGCTGCTCGTCTCCTGCTCTGCTCCTGGACACACGCGAGCGCGCGCGCGCACTGTTGTAATCTATACATGGCCGGCGCCCGGTTGCTACATCGTCAGGTAATCCGGCAAGTTGTTGGGCGCGCCGACGACCCTCCCACCGACGTCGGGGAACACCTCGTGCCCCGGCAGCGGCTCCACCCTGCCGTCGTCTCTCACATCCACCGGGTACCTCATCAGGTGCCCCTGCAGCGGCCCCTTGCCGTCGTCGGCCGCGTACCTCCTCCAGTTCTCCCACGCGATCCGGTTCACCAGGCTGACGCACCGGGGAGACTCCGGCCGCCGCACCTCCGGCCGCCGGACGGCCTCCCTTCCCCAGGTGCTCCTCCCACAGCGACATCCTGTACGCGTGCACCTTCCCGCGCGGGGCGTCGCCGCCGGTGTGGTCCGGCTGGTACGCGCCGACGGCGATCTCCGTGTCGCGCGACCCCGCCAGCGAGCGCTGGTTGATGTTGGCGGAGCCGATGATGACGTACTCGTCGTCCACGATCATCCCTTTCGAGTGCACGTACACCATGAACCGCCGGTGCCGCCGCGCACGCGCCGCGGCCGAGCTCGTCGTCGTGCCGTCGTCGGGCGGCGGATGCGGGTCATCCCATTTGTCGCGGTCGCCGCCGGCGTTCTCCTCCGGCGGCTCCGGCGGCTCACGGTTGCCGAGGCAGTAGAAGTTGAGGTAGTCCTGCGGGTGCCCACCTTTCCGCTCCTCCATTATCGCCGCCGCGACGACCCTGTACATCATCTCCATGGTCTGGTTCTGCCAGAAGAGGATCTCCTGCGCGGGGCCGGAGCTCGGGCTGCCCTCGGGCCACATCGGCATCACCACGTACGCGGCGAACGGCTCGCCGGCGCGGATCTTGCCGGCGACCTTGAGCGCGATCTCCATGGGGACCAGGTTGCAGGCGCCGCCGTTCCGGTACGACGGCCACGCGTAGGAGCCGCCGATGAAGTACTGGTTCTCCACGTACACGAACCGCTCCGCCGACCGGATCGCCGCCACGTACGCCGCGTGGATGCTCTGCTCCACGGCGAGGTTCTTGTCGCCGGTCAGGTGGCGCCGGGACATCTCGGCTCGCTCCCACGGCCGCGGGAACCGCTTCACCGACCCGGCGTCCACGGAGCGGAACACCTGCGCGTGCCACCGCTCCGGGTCGCCGTCGGGCACCACGTGCAGGGCTGGCTGGTCCCGCTCCTCGTCGGCGGCGGCGGCGGTGTCGCCGTCGGCGGCAGGAGAGCGCCGCTTGGAGGGGCTGAGGATCCAGGGGATGCGCTCCAGCTTCAGCAGCGCGTCGTCCTTCCGGTGCTTGGCCTTGCCGCCGAACATCTCCCGCAGCTTGGTCGCCTTCCGCCACCGCTGCTCGAAGTTCTTGAGCACGTCGTACGCCGCCGGCCCGTCCAGCCGGCAGTGCAGGTCGTGCCATGGCTGCCGGGGGCCCTTGACGTCGCCCTACGGATCGAGAAGAAGCACATGGAGATCGTCATGGTCAGAGACATCATCAAATCTGCTGCAGGTTAATTAATGGCGTACGCCGAATGTGGGGTTGTAGACGTCGCCGTGGAAGACGGTGCTGAGGTCGCGGAAGAGGCGGTGGCTGGGCGTGTCGTAGCGGCCGGCGCAGAGGTCGAGGCCGCCGAGGAAGGCCGTGATCCGGCGGGTCGACTCGGTCGCCGGCGTGTCGACCAGCACGCACTTCTGGTGGTGCGTGTACAGCGTCCCCACCACCTGCACGGCCGCAGCTGCGCCACGTCGCACTCAGTTTTTCCACCCACAATAATTGTTGCAAAAAATACTCCTTCCGATCAATCAAAGTATTTCAAAATATTTCAAATTTATATGAGTTTATTACAAGTATTTGCCTTTTGTTTGACGAGGCCGAGCTTGCTGCTTGGGTAGCGCGGCGACAGCACGCAGATGACAGACGAGTGCCTGAAGAACTTCTTGGTCTCCTCGTCGCGCGTCTGCATCACGCCTCCCTGCACCAACAATTCAAATCCAAACAAATATACTGCTAGATACAAATCTCCTCACGATTTGAATTTGAATTTGAATTTTGAACACAAACAAAACAACGAACCGTCTTGATGAAGAAGGTGTCATGCGAGGTCCTGTCGTCCCAGACGAGGAGCAGCACGCGGACGCCCTCCTGGGACTTGTACTTGAGCAGCTCGCCGAGGCTCATGTTCTCCACGGGCTCGCCGCCGAGCGCCTCCACCTCGGCCGCCTTGGCCGCCATCTCCGGCGACATGGCCTCGCGGAGGAGCCGGACCCTGGTGTGCACGGACCACCCGACCACGTACACGAGGCGCTGCGCGCACAGCACCGCCATGCACAGGTCCTCCCAGCACCGCCCGGGCCGGAACCCGGGGACGACGCCGTCCACCTCGCCGGCCGCCACGTGCGCGTCCTGGTACAGCCGCACGTCGCAGCCGCGCCGCAGCGGGAAGTACGCCGGCACGCCGCGGTCGCGACGGGCCCTGCTGGTCGTCGCCGCCGGGACGAACGCGGCGGAGATGCAGATGGTGCTCGAGCTGCCGGGCTTGACCGGGCCGCGGCCGTCGGGGCGGGCGAGCTCGAGCTCCTTGGACACGATGGGCGCGTCGGCGGAGGCGAGGACGGCGGCGGCCGGCAGCGAGGCGACGCCGATGAGGTCGGAGCCGAAGGGGTCGTCGTCCTTGACGTGGAACTCGAGGGCGGTGGCGGCGTGCGCGAGCGGGAGACGGAAGGTGGCCTCCCACTTGGGCGCCTCCGTGTTGCGGTAGACGAAGGTGCGCGCCACCGTCGTCTCGTGCGGCCCCGCCACCACCACCGCCGTGTAGGGGTCGGAGGTCGGGAGCAGGAGGTGCCCGTGCGGCTGCGGCTCGTGGTGGCGGTGGGGGCGGCGGTGCAGGCGCCCGCGGAGGTGGTGGTTGTGCTGGTGAGCGCGGTCGTCGTCGTCGTCGTCGGGCAGCGAGCGTCGGCGCTGGCTCGTCGGCGTCATAATCCCCGGCAGTGGTGGGCAGAGGCAGAGGCGGCGGAGGAGGGTGGAGAGCATGTCCATGTTGGGGAGGCCGCGTGCCTCGTGGATGGTGAGCTCGAGGTCGCCGTGGAGCCACACCGCCGCCCGTGGCGCCGTGCCGCCGCCGGAGCTGCCGTACGACATGGATTGATCTCGGTGCCGCTTGCGTGAGGGAGGAGGAGGAGGATGATGAAGATCGAAGAGTTTGGATCAAGATTCAGGAATCAAGAGTCTGGGATTTCTGCTCTGCCGGCCGACATTGTTGTTGCATAGGGGTTCATGGTCTCATGCCTCGTGCCATGCCATGCAATGCTTTCGTGTGGAGGGAGAGCTTGTAGTTGTAGGGAGGGTCATTCTGATTTTGTCCTTTGCACCATCTTAAGTTTAACTTATTTATTTATTTATTCATTCATATTTATTTATATGAGAAAAAGAATAACAATATTTATGGTACCGTCCAAATATCATTATATCCGACGTAAAGTATATCATCTATTATAAAATATCTACTCGTCGTTGTTATATATGTTGATTGTCTTATCTATAAATTTGATCAAATGTAAGATAATTTTACTTGGCATAAAACCAAAACGTCACTATGAGAGGAGGCAGACTTCTTTTGAAATTCTTCTTGGTTCTATGTGTTTTTAGGTGAAAACGAACTGACTACTAGTACTAGATCTTTAGGAAAGGAGAGAGCACGAGGGGGGTGTGTGTGTGGTCCGTGGAGGAGGTGGCGTGTAGCTCGTAAAGGGAGAAGGGAGAAGGGAATGGAATGCAATGGAATGCGATTCTTGGCGTGTGACCGGCCGTCAAGCTGCCCTACACACTGTGGTTGGTTGGATTATGCTTTCCGCTAATGGCAACATGTGGTTGTGTGTGCGCTGAGATTAAAGGCGTAAGCAAAGCTTAATCTGGAATTAGAAAGTGGGAGTACGTACTAGAAATGGACAGAGCCTGTGTAATACCTCTGAATTAATGCAGACAAAATTTATCTGAACACTTATTGTAAATATCAGTTCAAGGTTAAAAATTGTAATGTGTATCAAATTTGAATATAGTACGTCTTATTAAATGTTTATATATATCGATCATCAAGGGAAAAGGTGATGTGTCCTGATTTGACAAAAGCATTGTCCCACCCACGTCACCATTCCTTTCATCTTTTTCGTTTTTTCTTGAGTAAGCTGGAGTCAAGGAGGACATCAGGATAAATGGGCACTCAGAGTCAGAGGAAAATCTCGTCTCCAGTTGCAGGTAGCTGCAGATATGTTTGTTTCGTCTTTTTTGTTAGCTTTTAACATCAGAAGTTAGAAGTTAATGCTCGCTAAAAAAAAAGTTAAGAAGTTAAAACAAACAGCCTAGCTATATATTGAGTTGGTCTTTAAAAAAACTGAAAATAGCTTATAAAGTAAAAAAAAACTAAAACTACAAGAGTTTTTTTTTAGGCTTTCAGTGTGCTGAGAGATTAAAAAAAATTATTACAAAAAATCAATAGCAAAAGGCCAAAGGTCAGAAGTCAGATTTTCAATCAAAAGATGCATCTCAACCAAATAGTACCTAAGTAAATCCTGAGAACTAACAGTTAGTAGCCACAAGAGTAGAGGTTTCCATACGCTATTACTGTCAGCTCATGTACACCAGAGAACTAAGGGGGTGTTTGGATGGTGTGAAAAAATTTTTGTCTGTGTCACATCGGAATGTCGGAGGGATATCGGAAAGGGTTTTGAATACTAATAAAAAAATAAATTACAGAACTCATTAGGAAACCATGAGACAAATTTTTTAAGTATAATTAATCCATCATTAGCAAATATTTACTGTAGCAGTATATTGTCAAATTATGGACTAATTAGACTTAAAAGATTCGTCTCACAAAGTTATCACAATCTATGCAATTAGTTATTTTTTTAGACTATATTTACTACTCCGTGTATGTGTGACAAGATTCGATGGGACAGGGCAAAAGTTTTGGCAGAAGAATCCTAACACCCCCTAACAATGTATTCTTTTGAACCAAGAGTGATAGCCCTATTACTGTCAGCTCATGTACACCTGGCAGTGATTCTTAGTTTTGAAGTAGTAATAGCATATGTTAATAGATTTGAAGTTAACAGTACATTTAATTTACCAATGGTGTTCACACATCCAATTCCACCATATGGATGGCCTGGCCCACATAAGAATCAAAGAATCATCCGTAAGCATGAAATTTGTCACAGCTTTTATATAGTTGACGTTGCAGGAAGGAACTAGCCATTTATATA